>CM053598.1:74048973-74070446 GCA_028646575.1 Pseudocheirus occidentalis | reverse complement strand
CCTCATTGAATGACCATATTTTCCCCTGGAACAATATGCTCAATTTTGCTGGGTAGTTGATTCTTGGTTTTAATCCCAGTTCCCTTAATCTTTGAAATATTGTATTCCAGGATTCCAGGCCCTGCGATCCCTCAGCGTAGAAGCTGCCAGATCCTGGGTCCATAAATATTTTTGAATTATTTTATGATAATAAGTGTTTATTGCTTTTTGGCTGTGGTCCTGGAAGTCTTGTTTCTTGTTGCTGAGGAAAAAGAAAACTTAAAAGCATCACAGATTTATTTTAAGCCTTTTTTTTTCAGCTGGTTAGATGAGTTTGGTACTTTATTTGGAAAGGGAGTAACACGATCACCATGTTATCTGTTTATAGACTAAGAAAAAGAGCATATTTAAATGTCTAAATAAAGTTTAAATTTTACATTTTAGTCCAGCCAGATCCTGAGAATGTTGTTTTAAGCACGGATGGTGGACGCTATGATGTTTACCTCTATGACAGATTGAGAAAAGCTGTGTATTGGGAAGAAGAACAGACTGAAGTTAGACGCTGTACGTGGTTTTACAAGGGGGATACAGATAGCCGGTATATTCCTTATACAGAGGAATTCAGTGAAAAGCTAGAGGTATGCATCTTAAAATATTTTACCATTTGTTTAAAAAATATAGGCACAATAGACATATGCCTAATGGAAATGAGTTCTCATTCTGTTTTCTATAAAGCTACGTTTAATGTAAAGTGATTCTTTCTAAGAGCTTCTTACAGGATTGCTAAATTGCTTATTGGATCTCTTGATAGTGGTTTCACCTGTAAAGGAGACCACCCTGTTCATTGGTCCATAGATTTAGAGATGGAATGAACCTTAGAAAATATTGATTCTAGCCCCTTCTTTTTTGCAGATAAAGAAACTGAGGCCCAAAGAAGTTAATTGGCTTGCCCAAGGGTACACAGGAAGTCTAGGGTATAGCTGGTCTTTTGAGTCCAGGCCCTCTGACATTATTTCCACTATGCCACTTCTCCCTGAAGATTTCTACAGTTAGATGGATATATGTTTTTAAGGGAACAATGCAAATGGAAGAACTTAGGATAACGGAATGTTTTCTTTTGCTCCATTCTCATTTTGGTTAATTGTGTGGCATTAAATACCACTGGTTATACTAATTCTTAGGATGAGATGCAAAATTTAGTATTGATTAATGTGTGGAAATGAATATAAAACACAAACAATAGCAGTGTCATTTCTTGCTATTTCTTAGTTACAGCCTGGTGCTGAACTAAATATTACCCTGTTTTAATCTAGAACTTGTGCATGACATTCTCAAATAATGCACAGAAGAATGTATATTTTTTCCAGTTAGTTTTTACAATTTGCAGACTTAAGATACATGAGTCATCTCTAAACTTTAAAAAGGGGTTTGATTCTGTTGTCAAGTATCATCTCAGGATTGTTCTTTTAATATCTCAAAAGTAGTGTGTAAGTTTCACTTCCTGTTTAGGACATCGTCTATTCAAACCTTAACTTAAACACTGTGCGTTCTCAGAAAATGCTGAAATCTTTAGCACTGAAAACTATTAGATGCCAGAGCTGTACTTGCATCAGATAAATACCAAAAGCTGGAAATTGAGAATTGGCATGAGAATAAGGAAGGTAAGAGTGTTGGGTTTGACTAGATGAGAAAAGATTTTTTATGACAGGAAAGAACACACCTAATTGATAACAGTGAAGATTGGGGAGGGAGAATCAAACTTACGTGTCTGCTGCACAAAACATCTTAGAATCATCAAGAATTATTTGTCTCTGAAAAAAAAATTAACATTCTTTGGAAGCATGAGAAGCAGAGTAAAGGAACGCTGAGCCACAGCCTTTATATTTTGTTTTCATTTTTTTTTTGCCTTTTTTTTTCGGTTGGGCAGTTGAGGTTAAGTGATTTGCCCAAGGTCACACGGCTAGTTTTTGGGTTAAGTGTCTGAGGCCGGATTTGAACTCAGGTCCTTCTGACTCCAAGGCGGGTGCTCTATTGACTGTACCACCTAGCCGCCCCGAGCCACGGCCTTTATTTTGCCCTGGCTGAAGAATTCATCACCCAGTAGCCAACTCCTTTACTGTATTCTGTACTGTTTGGAGAGGCCGTCTGCAGGTTGGCTATTAGGTGTTTGGTTTTTGCAGAATGGTAGTCAGAATTTATTGAGGTGGAAAACTGAGGCTATTTAATGTAGGCAAAAGTATTTTGTAGCTTGAAGGAACCAAGTAAATGTCCCTTCTTCCCCCATCTCTATTAGAGAAGTAGGAATTTCTGCTCTTGTGTTGCTTTTCTAGATAAAGGAAACTTCAATAAGCAGAAGACCAGAATGTTTCTGAAATTTCTAATTTTTTAATATTGATTTCATAAGCGAATCTAATAACATTAACTGATTTTTCATTTGTACATTGCTAACACATTAAATCTCAGCACCTAAAAAATTCATTTGTCTCCTACATTCCTAAGTTGGCACCTGTGTCTCTCCACAATTGAGTGGATCCTTGGTCCTTGGATATTATTTCAACTTTTTTTTTTTTGAACAGGGAATTGCTGAAGGTGTAGTAATTACTTTAGTAATTGGTTGGTGAGATGACTAATTTAATATTGATTGATATATACTTTATTTTACTTCATATTTTAGGCACTTTTAAAAGTATGTTTCTTTTTCAGATGTCCTCTTAAAGATCAGTTCTATGTGACTTGTGAATTGCCTGAGCAGGAATTCTTTCCTTTTTTGGTATCTTGCTTGACACTGTGATTCTGTACCCTGATACAAAACAAATAAGTTGTTTTACTTTGATTTACCAAATAAAACTTGGCCATTGGAAGTCATTTTTATAGTTAAATATCTCCAGGCCTTATGTGTGGTCTCATCTTTGCCAACACAATATTCGTTTATTCTTTTTTTTGCTTTTTTTTTGGAGGGCAGTGGGGTTAAGTGACTTGCCCAAGGTCACATGGCTAGTTTTAGTGTTAAGTGTCTGAGGCCGGATTTGAACTCAGGTCCTCCTGACTCCAGGGCCGGTGCTCTATTCACTGCGCCACCTAGCCGCCCCAATATTCATTTATTCTTTTCATACAAATACCTTTTAAATGTGGTGTAATTTAATGATATTAGTAATTTTAGACTTAAAACTATTTTATCTGTTATCTTAGGCAGAATACAAAAAAGCTGTAACCACCAATCAGTGGCATCGTAGACTTGAGTTTCCTAGTGGAGAAACAATTGTTATGCATAATCCAAAGGTAATAAAGATATTTACATCATTAACTTTTATGTTTCACAATCGTTTTCTGAATATACTTGAATTTTGTTAACTTCAGCAGTGGATGTACATTATTAAATAGCATGTATATTCATATTGTATTCAGAATTGTTTGCCCTAATTAAAATTGATCACGGAAACTAGCAGAACTTAGATATTCTCATTTGCACTTTCCATTTGTGGCAGCATAGGACAGAACAACTATGAATTAATTGCTACATAGTTTTTGTTGTTAATCAGGTACACTGATTTCTGTGTGATGTTATAAAGTTTTAATACAAATGTATACTTTTTTACCATTCCTTTTTTTTCTATGAATTTACTCTGTTTAAAGCTTTGGTTTGTGGTTTTCCGCATAACTTTTACTGATTACAAGATATTTCTCAGGAACTTACAGGATAGAATTCAGTGAATTTAGGCATGTTTTGCTCTAAAATTACTTCCTAAAATGATATGCAAATTTAATTTTACAGTTGTAACTTTTTTTAGTTTATTCACTAGACACTTAAAGGATTCTTATTGTGCATTCCCTTGTACAACCATTTTAAAAATGAAAATAAATACTCTTTGATTTATTTTTAAATCTGAATTATCATATAAAGTTTGCTTAAATTGAGGTATGCCTATAGTCGATAACATTATTTTTACATACTGTCAGCTAACTTGTTGAATCTGGTTATTTAAATATAGTTGATATATTTTATAATACTAGTTTTAGGGTCATTGGGTCTAGCATCTGCCTTATATAGGTGTTTAGATATAGCAAAAGTTTTACTTTACTAATTTTGAAGAGTATGTTTGAAGAGAGATTTTTGCCCAGGGTAGAAATGAATTTGTTTAATTTTTGTGCCAATGAGTTTTTTTTTAAAGAGTATTTTTGTTGTATATTTTAGGTTATAGTTCAGTTTCAGCCTTCCTCAGTGCCAGACGAATGGGGGACCACACAAGATGGACAGACAAGACCTAGAGTTGTGAAACGTGGAATTGATGATCATGATGAAATTCCTGATGGTATGTGAACCTCTAGGGAAGAGAGTTGAGACAAACAATTCAAGTCTTTCATCATCATATAGTAGAGAAAACCTGGAATTAGAAGAACTAAATTTGAATCTTGGCTCTGCCACTTATATGATGGTAGGCAAATCACTTAACTTTTCTGATCCTCAGTTTCCCTCTGTAAAATGGAGATAATGGGGCTACCACTTAACTATTATGAGGAAAGTGCATTGTGAACCTAAAATCATGATGTAAATGTGACCTGACTTGTTTGATGATAAAACAGTATTCCCTTGTTCACTTTCATTCCCATATTTACCATAGACTGTTTTGAGAGAGCCAGTTCCTTTAGAGTAAATTGAAACAGGATTGTGGTACATGGATGCTTCCTTTGATGAAGTCTTCTTTGAATCCTTTCTCATCTTTTATTTTCTGCCATCTTTTCTAGCACTTACTTCTAGTGTCTTCTGTTGTCTTCTATTCCTTACACCAAGTCCATTAGTTTTGATACATTTTCTCATTCTTTTACTATTAAGGGGATCTTAGTTTTATATAACATTTCCTCCTGTCAAAATAAGTTTATTAATGACTTTTCTTACTTAATTATTTCAGGATCCCTTCCTCCCTTTTTCAAAAAGTGAGCCGTCCTTTATAACAAAACACTTAAACAAAACCAACTAAAACTGTCTTATATATAACATTCTTTACACTTTTACTGAAAATATAAAAGTTAGTTTAATTGTTCACTCTGCAGGTCCTAGATTTATCATTATAGGTACTCAGAGCTTGGTTTCATTTTAGATTTCGTTTCATATATATTTTAAATGTATAACTTCTTATATATTTTTATATCTTTTATATTTAATTTTTCATATGTGAATATTACAGTACTTGCTATGCATATGTAAATTCTTTGCTGCTAGTGACTATACACATTTTCCCAGTCATGTTCTTGCTTGGTCAGACTCTAAATTAATGCTTTTTCATTTATTTTTGTGTTGTTATTTCCTTAAGTTCTAATTATAAATTTTGTGTGTTAAGCGAATTGAATTTGCTTGTTGAATTCCTTATACTTTATATTTTAATACTTGCTTTCTATATGAAATGCTTTATTTTAGTTATTCTCTTCTTTGATCGACAATCACCTCTATCTTTACCTTTCCTGTAATTTGTAAATATGCCCTTAGAGGGGAAAATACTTTTATAGTTCATATTTTTTAGTTTACATAGGATTTGTATACATTTTTAGCATTTTAACACAGTTTTTGAGCTGGTAAAAGGCGTTATCATTAATGTTGGCAATTGTAAAACCTCCCTTCATTTAGAAAATTAGCTTGACATTAAATGTATCAACATATTGCTGTTTTATACACATTTCAATTTTTGGCTTAATTTCTGTGTGAATAAGCACATAGTTGTTTTATGTATTGTTTTCTTACACTTTTGTGTAGGGAACAGCAGTTCTGGATTATTACAGTTTGTGAACACTTTAGTTTCATTTGTAACGTGAAGTATGAAATTCATTTCGACAACTCCATACTCTTCATGTTTGCTCTCAATTATACAATAAATGTGTAAGGAAGTGAAATATAAATGGAATAAAAATATTAAACATTTATGTTAAGCATATTTGAGTAAATTCTAAAAGTTCTTTAAGTAAAATAGATACACAGGGTGGATGTTTAGGAAAGAACTCAGACCCAAGTTTTATTTCAATAATAATTCTCAAAATGGAGTTTAAGATCCTGGAGAGATGAGGAGTCCACATGATTACTAGACCTAGGTTTGGATAGTTCTTAATGGTTAGATGATTATGGGAGTTTCCAGGTAGGGCAGTATCCTGCTACCTTTTCCTTCTGGCTTTCTGTGTGCTTGGGAGAGGTGACTTTTTTCACTCTGGGGGTGGTAAGGTGTATATTAGTGGGGTTGGGGCAATAGAACTTTTAAGTGTTTTTATAGATGAAAGTTTTAAGGACTTAGAGTAAGATAATACTACCCATCAATTAGGCAACACATAACTAACATTTTTCTCTTTCTACAGGTGAGATGCCTCAGGTTGACCATTTAGTATTTATGGTACATGGCATTGGTCCTGTTTGTGATTTACGTTTTAGAAGCATTATTGAGTGTGGTATGTTTAGCATTACTTTTTTGTTCAAAGAATAGTTTTTAAGTGAATTTGTAAATTATTAAAGTGTTCTTAAAACTCTTAAATTTTTGACTTTATAAAAATTACCAGGTGGTGTTTATATCAGCTGGAGGAATTTAAATTTGGTTAATTTAGGAGAAAAACTACTTTTTTCATGGTTTTACATTTGACTGCCATCATTCATGACCACTATATTTATTTGTAAATAATTTTAAGTAAATGAAGTTTCTTAATGAATTTCTGTCAATTTTTCATTATATTTGTATTTTTTAAAAACCTTGTGTTACTTGCTAAATTCATGTTTTCATAGCCAGTTAAGTTGTCTTTTATAAAGCTCTTTGTTTCTAAAATGAAGGAATTATTTCCTTATTTTTTAGTGTTATTGAGGTAATAGATTTGCTTTTTTCTTCAGAAAATGACTTTGGGATTTTAAACATAGTAATTATTTCATTAATAATCATTGATCTAGCTAGTATTGAATTTTTCACTGAAATATTTCATTTTTCTTTCTTAAGTTGATGATTTCAGGATGGTTTCTCTAAAATTGCTGCAGACACATTTTAAGAAATCTTTAGATGACCATAAAGTAAGCAGGGTGGAATTCCTTCCAGTTCATTGGCATAGTTCCTTACATGGTGATGCTGCAGGTGTTGACAGGTTTGTATTAGTTAATTTTCCAGATTTAGACAAACAAAATTTTAAGTTCAGAATTAGAAAGGTAGAGATTTATTATTAAACTATTGCACTGAGACTTTAGGACATGTTTTTTTGTCCCAACTTGGGAAGTGATTATATGTCCCTGGGCCTCAATTTGCTCATTTATAAAATGATAACATTGAACAAATTATCTAAGATAATTTGAACTCTGTTTTTAATCCTTTATACTATTTTAATAATGTTAATATACAGTATGTTACATTTATATTGGAGTAAGTCCTTGAAAGTATGGATTAATGGAAGGAAATCCAGTAACCCAAATTCAAAGTCTTGGTTCTGTTCCTAAGAAGCTATGTTACTAATTGTTAACTTTGTAATCTTTGGCAAGTTACTTCACCTCTTTAGTTGTTTTTAATCTGTAAAATAAAGGCGTTGGATTAGATGATCTCCAAGATCTCTTCTTGCTTTGTTAGACTCTAATCAATTTAATATCATTTGTTTAAATCTGCACAATTTTTGCATACTCTATATACACAGGCGCATATCTGAGAATAGTCTCCCTGCTGTGTGAACACAGCAATTCCCCTCTTTCCTACCTTTTTTTTTTTGAGGGCAGTTGGGGTTAAGTGACTTGCCCAGGGTCACACAGTTAGTTTTTTGTGTTAAGTGTCTGAGGCTGGATTTGAACTCAGGTACTCCTGACTCCAGGGCCGGTGCTCTATCCACTGAGCCACCTAGCTGCCCCTCTTTCCTACCTTTTGTTACTTGGAATTTCCTTCTTCTTAGTGCCTCCTCTCACCCCAAATATCTTTTCCCCTCAAGGCATGTTGAGTCAAAACTTACTTTTATGGATTGGTCTAGAAAAATGGCAGAGATAGGAATTTTTTAAGTGTCTGTCTCCAGCACTTATCACAGTATCATGTACATAAGAAATTCTTAATAATGTTTATTGAGGAACTTGATATTAATGACTAAATATATTCATATTTTTATTTTTCAAAGGAACATTAAAAAAATAACTCTACCAACTATTGGCCGTCTACGACACTTTACCAATGAAACCTTGTTAGACATACTGTTTTACAATAGCCCTACCTACTGTCAGACTATTGTGGAAAAGGTAGGAATGGAAATAAACCGTCTACATGCACTTTTTATCAGTCGGAACCCAGGTTTTAAAGGAGGGGTCTCTGTCGCTGGCCATAGCTTGGGTAAGTTTTTAATATATGCATTTAATCTAATTATAGGTTGATCTTCCTTAGCCTGCAAAGTTTTATAAAGGATGAAGTTTAACTCTGGTACTTTAAAATGCTGACTTTCCCACTTAACTACTTACTCTTTCGCCTTGAAACTCATTTGTCTTTATGATATACATTATCTTTTTTTTTTTCATTTATATCCAGTTTCTGTGCAAATTAGTGGTGTTGATGACACGTCCTAGCTGGCATTTGTATAACACTTGACAAAATTTTACAAGTATTTGTGCTTTACAAGTATTATTTCATTTGATTAACAGCAGTCCTGGGAGATTAATGCTATTGTTATCCCTACAGATGAGGAAACTGAGGCAGGCAGATATTAAATGATGTGCTCTGGTTATGTATTTGAAGCAGGATTTGAACTCAGATCTCTGAGTCCAGGTCTAGCACTCTACTTTGATACCTAGCTTAGATCAATTAGATTTTGTCCAGCACTGAGCATGTGACTAGGAAACAGCATGGTCTAGCACAGTGTTTCTCAGACTGTGTTACAAGGTACTATGAGACACCCCAAGTTTTTTTTAAGCGAACCTTATGTTGTTTGCTAATAGGCATAAAAAATAATTTTAAGAGGATTTTGCTGCAAACAGTTTGTCAAAGTTTTGTTTAAACTTTGGATTTTATCTCTTTGAACAAGTTTGAGAACTACTGGTAGCTAAAATTCTGAATCAAGTTCCACCTCAATTTTCTCTTCTGTAAAATAGGAATGGAAGCCCAGGAAGGCCAGTGTGGGTGGGATTTAAAACAAGAGGAGTGAATGGTAATACTTGTGTTTCTATTTCACAGAATTGTGGTAAGGAAAGCGCTTGATAAACCTTAAGAAATATTTAAATGTGTTAACTATTATTAAATGTCAAATCTTACTAACTTTACAAATTGAAAAATATAATTTTCTTTGTATTCTTTAGGATCTTTGATATTATTTGATATACTATCTAATCAAAAAGACTTGACTTCAAAAACTGTGCCTCTGACTACTGCTAATGGTATCATGAAGCATACAGGTCCTTTTGAAAAGCAGGTATGTCTCAAGAATGTTTAGTTAGCATATAGATTTGTGGCTGCAGCTAAGTTTGCTTAAAAACCTGAATTGTCAGTTTCAGAAATGTTTTCATATAGTAAATACATCCTTTGAGAAATGCAATAGGAAATTTTAGAGCTTTATTGACCAAGAAGGTAGAGTCTCTGAAAGCTTTGCAAATGTTTTTTCATTTTTATTTTTCTGCTTAAGGTATTAGAAGATCCAAAGGTGCCAGTGGATGAATCTTGTGACCTTGATGTTGAAAATGAAGTCCTAACTTTGCAGGAAACCCTGGAAGCACTTAGCCTTTCTGAATATATCAGTACTTTTGAAAAGGAAAAGATAGACATGGAGTCTCTGGTACTTATAATAGTTTTTAATTTTTGTTTTAAAATTTCTCCTCAGATTAAGAAATTTTAAGAATGAGATAAGATCTTAGATTATGAAATCCAAGTCTCTGGTCCTTGTGTGTGATCTTTAAAAAATTTAGAGTTCTTAGTTGAATTGTTAGTAATCTGTTTTAGATGTTATAGCAACCTAACTAATGTAGAATTATGAAAAATTTCAGTTTCATGTGTTTTTTTTTTTTTTTAAAGCTTATGTGTACAGTTGATGACCTAAAGGAAATGGGAATACCTCTCGGTCCTAGGAAGAAAATAGTCAACTTTGTAAAAGACAAGGCAGCTAAAGTGGTAAATTCATTTTTCTTTTGTTAATTGCTTATTTGTTGGAAATTTTTATGTTACTAGTAAAATAATAGATATATTTGTTTCAGGTACCTAAATTTATAAGTTTGAAACACACAAGGGAAAAAAAAATCCTAGATTTAAAGTAAACTAGGTTTAAAAGAATCATGGGAGGAAGCGATTATGTATCATTCTATTAAAGGGTCTTCAGACATCTGTATAAATTCACTGAAATATTCTAGTTATCTTAAGGGGAAAAACCTCTTTCATATCTTTTTTTACTAGTTTGGATTTAGAGGAAAAATGATTTCTAATTGTCCCAGTTGTATAGTCCCTACACTATCACTTACGATCTCTTCTACTCTTTTGGTACTTGACATACTTTATCTTTTTGTGTTTTCACTGTGTAACTTTAATATTGTAAAATTAATTTCCATAATCTTCTAAGCATTTAAAGTGTCTTGAAAGACATTGTGTATTTTAAGAAACTCCCTGCAAAAGTACAATGCTGTCCTGTATGTAAGTAGGCACTTAAACATGTCTTTTTTACTGTCATGCCTTTTGAGTTTTGTTTAACTAGATTTTACAATCCTTAACAAAAAAAAAATGTACTCTTTTACATTTCGTTTTATCCCACATGCCTAGCATAGAGCTCCCTACACAAGGTACTCAATAAAAGTATGGTGGTGACAGTAAAAACTAATTTGGTAATTGAGAAGTGATACAAAGTTTATCACTTTTACATAGACTGTTATATTGAATATAGAAATGTTTCTGGGTGATAAATTCCTCCTGTTCAAACTATTCATTGTAGAATTTCAAAGAAATATAGCTTGGGCAAACAATTGTTTGAACTTTGGGGATAATCCCTTATCATTGTAGTCACAAATCCATATCTCTTCATATGTGAGTCATCGAACCAAAATTCTGTGAAAAAAGAACAGTTTTTTGATCTTCTTCGCATCCCATTCTCCTCAGTGCTGAAATATTGGGAGTTTTAAAGGAACAGCCTGCTTGTCTCCTTGTGTGGAGTACATTGTTCTTTGGACCAGTACATTTTGATATTTTCATTTGAAAGTATTCTTCAAAGGAGTTGGGGGCTATACAATTATTTTACTTTATAAATTACTGTATCAACCATGAAAGTTTCTTTTCTGAGCTTCCATCCATCTCTACTTTTTATATAGATTGCAAAGTACTACCAAATCAGTACCAAGATATAAATGATTTGCTGATTTGATTTATTGTGACTGAATAATTGAACCAAAGTGAACCAGTTCTTTTGTAATCATGAGACTTAAGGTTTTTTGTCCAGCTTCTTTACATATCTGTCCCAAGGAGTTGAGACATGTAATTTTAAACATTTAAAGAGCAGTAGGAGTTTTCTGATATTAGAAATAAATGCAGACATATTTCTGACCTAACTTTTTACTTGCTTTTTTTTTTTTGAAGGGAGAGGGCAGGGCAGTTGGGCTTAAGTGACTTGTCTAAGGTCACACAGCTAATAAGTGTTAAGTGTCTGAGGCTGGATTTAAACACAGGTTCTCCTGACTCCAGGGCCGGTGCTCTATTCACTGCACCACCTGGCTGCCCCTGACTCACTTTTTAATTTTTGCATAAAACAGTGGTTCTCAACCTTTCCTAATGCTGCAACCCTTTAATACTTGTATGTGGGCGTATCTGTGTGTGGACAGACCTGCCTGGAAATGGGTAGAGGAACGGTGTCTGGATTCCTAAGATCATTGGAAATACATGTTTTCCAATGGTTTTAGGTGACTCCTGTGGCCCCTGTGAAAGGGTCATTTGATCCCCAAATGGGTCGTTACCCACAGGTTGAGAACTGCTGGCCTAAAAGAACAGGATGAGGATGGGGAAAGAAGCACAGCTATTGTCATAGGCATAGGAAAATTGCCTGTTGAATTTTAGAAATTGTTGAGGTAAGTCCTAATGAGCTGTGCCTTGTTCAGAACAGAGTAGGTACTTAATCAGTATTCATTGAAATGAATGAATGTAGTATGTCTACAAACAAGTAGAAGTCAATTTTCAGTCAGGAGGTAGATTACTCTAAATTTTGATTAAATGTTGTTTCACACTCAAAAATTTGAATGCACAGAAGACGAATTAGGTTCTGCACAATTTCCAGAATGCCAGATTAAAGATTTCTATTCCTGAGACTGTCAAACTTTGTTTTTAGTATCACAAGAGTGTTAGCAACACAAGAGTGTTCTCTTGAAGTTGAGGCACCTGACTTTGATTCCAAATTGGTTAATGACCAAAGCTAATTAATTGGTAGGTAAACTAGGTACAGGCAAGTTTTCCTGTAAATTGTAAAGAGTAAATTGATAACTACTATTGAAATAAAAGTGCATAAGAAAGTAAATTGCTCCTCATCTTAGGAATTAGAGGGATAAGATCCTAATAAGAAAATGTTTTTGGTAAATGAGCAGGTTCCACTTAAAAAGAAGCATGCTGTCTTATGTAAAAGCTTGTCTATTAAGTAATGAGGTTAATTTTTTTGTGTGGCTTATAGATTGAGAATCTCTTCATTGTCATCCATCCTGTATAGAGGCCAGACATCTTTTACCCAGGATATTTTGGTAGTTATGGAGAAATAAAATGTATATAGATACCTTTAAAAATGATAGGAACATTTCGTAGATCAGATTGTTATTGTTGCATTAATGAACATTTCTTTTGTTACATACATGATTTCATAGGGAAAATACATCTTGATGTATTCTGTACTTTTAAGTTTGAATTGCAGAATTCAGTGCTCAACTTTTTAGATACCACAGCTCAAGTTTTCATTAGGCATAAATGCTGAAGTTGGTTCTTTGACAGGAGCAGAAAAAAGAGGCTTCAGACAAGAAAACCTTTATGGCTAACTTAAGAGGTCAAGAAGAAACTGCTCAGAAAGCAAAAGAAACAACTCTGGCGGCTTCAGAGGCTGATCCATCAAAGAGAAAACTTCCAGTTGGTCCTTTTGTGTCATCTGTGCATGTAGATTATGACTCCTTTGAAGTTGGAACAGGACAGGCAAGTTTAATGCTTGACTTCATATGGCTATATATAAAAATATAAATAACTGCAGTAGTAATAATGGCATAGTGGGAAGCACAGTAGACTGGATGCCCAAGACCTGGATTCTAGTCACAAATCTGTCAATATCTAGTTGTATGATCTAAGACAAGATACTACCTCTCTCTGGGTTCCTTTTTTCTCATTTTTGAAGTAAGAAGATTGAACTTAGATAATCTCTAGATCTAACTTTCTGTTTTATATATTGCTTCTCACAAAGATTTTCCTTATAATGATTAATCATTATATGGACAATAATTTATCCTCCTTATAGTTTTTCATTAATGTTGAGGCTTTGAGGCAAGAAAATATGACTAAATGTAGACATTGGAATGCATTGCTTTATACTACATCTTAAAACAGACTGGTAAAGGCATAATTCTGCCATCGCTTGTATTACTACAATTTTCTATTTGGATACCAGTCAGATTGTCAGATTAGAGAATGAAAGTGCAAGAAGTGAAGTTTTAAGTCTTTATTACATAGCATTCAACAAATTGAATGATGAGATGTGACCCTGTGAGAAGTGTGAAACACTAGTATTGGAGTCACTTGTGCTAATATATAACATTCTTTACTTCACTTCATTTATACTCAGTGCTTGACAGTTTTTTCCTTCTAGTTTATTGATTCCATTCCTTTTCCTCTCTCAAGACTCCTCGCCTTCCTTGCCTGCCAAAGGCAGATAACTTAGCCCCCTACTTCACTGAGAAGACTCTGACCAACCAGTGGAGCTGGTGGGACTTGGGTCACTTTGTCACTTCTTTACAAGGTTGTTGCCTTCATGGTTGCGTTCTTCATTCTTTTAAAAACTCCGCTTGATCCCTCTTTCCTTCTCTCTTGTGACAGAAGAATTATTAGTGATCTCTCTACTTGCATTTTTGATCCCATTTACTCCAACCTCTTCAGTAACTTTGCTCTAGTCATTATTTCCCCTTGCATAGTCAGTTTTTCTCTTTCCTTTGTCCGCTTCCCTTCTGCCTTCAAGTGTGGTTTTTCTCAATCCTAAAACAGTTCTCTTGGCTTTTTAATTCCATTTCTCTTTTCCCTTTAATTATGAAACATAGAAGTCTTTTATACTGAATACTTCTACCCCCATACCTTTAAACGCTCTTTTAGTCTGATTAAGGCCTCTATTACACCACTGAAACTACTGTCCGTTTCTAGACCTGCCTGTGTAAAATTGTCAATCTTCCCCCCCCTTCTGTCTTCTTGAACTTCTGGGATGTTTTGAGTTTTTTGACTAACCCTTTCTACTGTATTCTTTCTCTTCTTAGGTTTCAACATGATTAGTTCTTTTAAGTCATTTTTTAGATCCTACTCTGTCTCCTGGTCTTTTATGTGGGGTATTCCCCATGGTTCTGTCCTTGCTTCTCTTAGACATTTTCCTATGGCACACTCATATTCTTTTCTGTGACTTTAGTGGCTACTTCTAGTCTAATTATGATTCCCAAATCTGTAGTGTTGACTCAGGCAGCTCTCCTGTGCTCTAGACTATTGTTTTCATTTTCCCACAGGAATTCCCCATGGGAATGTTCTGTTTGTTCTTCAGAGTTAACATGCCCAGACTAAACTTAATAATATCATTCATCTCAAAATTACTTCTCTTTGCTTTGACTTTTCTCTTAATGGCTCCACCATTTACCCATACTCTCATGGTCTTGGAAGTTTTGGGAATCTTGGAATTTTCAGTCTTCAGTCTCCTCTCATATCCAGTCAGCTACAAGTCTTGCAAAGTCTGCCTCATAATATAACAGTCATAGATATAAAAGCTTGAAGGGACCTTTGAGGTCATCTAGGATGATTCTAGGTCAAAATTCTTATTTTCCATCTCTCACATCTGCCATTCTTCCTTATACTAATTGTCACTGTCCTGGTAAGTCCTCATTGCCATTTCCTTAGACCATTGTAAAAACCTCTTGATAAATCTTTCCAGCTTCCACCGGTCCTTTTTATCAGTGCCAGTTAAATCCCATGCATAGATCTGGCCGTGAAATGCCTCACCTTTAAAATCTTCCCTGATGGGGCGGCTAGGTGGCACAGTGAATATAGCACCAGCCCTGGAGTCAGGAAAACCTGAGTTCAAATGTGACCTCAGACACTTAACACCTTGTGTGACCTTGGGCAAGTCACTTAATCCCAGTTGCCCTACCTTCCCCCTCCAAAAAGCAAAAAGAAATAATCTTCATTGACTCTATTTTGCTTAATTGATGTCAAAGAAAATGACATTAATACTGAACTCTGTAGTTTAGGCACAAGTTTTCTGGAAACAATTTAATTTAACATTGGTCTGAAATCAAGCCAGTTCTAGGAAGAATAAAATCCAAACTGGCAAAACCTCTCATGCTTTAGTACACATCCCCTCCCAAGATAATATGAAGTAACAAGGGGCATAACAAAATGTTAAAATGAAGTTTTGGGTTAACATTCCAGAATAGTTATTACTTGGATTGTCTTCTTGACCATTTCCCTCCAGGGCTGCAAAGGTCTTTGCCCTCTTATAAATACACAAATACTTTCTGAATGGAGGGATTGGGGAAAGAAGAGACTGCCTCTAGTTGGGTCATTAGCCCAGGTGCTTCATGCTGCAAGGGCTCAAGGAAGGAAATATTCTTAACTAGACAAGGTACCCTTTGTTCTATGTTTGGTTACCATCTTTAATCAGTACCTTAAGAAAGGCCTTAACCTTTGGTTCTTAACCTGTTATCCACCTTTATGTATGTGGAGGGCAGGGGGGGAAGGTGTTGGTATGGAAGGGAGGGAGGAGGCAAGGAAATGAGACAAGTCTGGGAAAGTCTTTTAGACTAGAGAAATATTTCTAGAGAAACTGAAAAGGACATTTTAAAAAATATGCTTCTCTGTTGACTAAAAGTCCTAATTCCTTCATCTGGCATTTAAGACCTATAAGTTGGTACCTATTTTTCCAGCTTTTTATACCTTAGTCCATGTGTTCTGTGTTTTTGTGAAACTGGAACAATAACTGCCCTCCAACATCAGCTGTTTTTTCTGGTTTGTGCTTTTGCCACTTGCTGTACCTGGAGTGATTTCCTTATTTCTTTCTGTTGAATTCCCACCTCACCTTTGAAACAGCTCAGATTATTCCTCTTCCATGGAAGACCTTGCCTGATATATATCAGTTTGTTTTAAACTTCCCAGTACACTTGTGTGTTAGTATTACAGTTAGGTGATAGAATATTATGGTTAGAGCTCCATTAATAACCTTTTGATGTTGAGAAAAAGCAAGGGAGTCCCATAGTGCGTTGGGTGGACTCTTGGTGGTAGATTTATGGGAGGATGTAGGATCATAAAATTACACATTTAAGAGCTGGAAGGGACCTCAGAGGTCCTTTAGTCCAACCCTCTCATTTTACAGATGAGAAAACTGAGGGCCCAGAGAGGAAAAGGTCTTGCCCAGGATCACACAGGAGTTAGGTGGCAGAATTGGAATTTGAACCCAGGACATGAACAACAGTCCTGTAGGAAGAAGAGGCATGCATAGGTTGTTTGCATCTTTGGGGAGAATATTTACATTGGGAACATCACAGATACATTTGAGTATAGCTATGGATGTCTGCTACTACCAGACTGTAAGCATTATGAGGGTGTCTGTTACGTTTTATATAAACTTTATACTTCCTCTAGGACCAAGCACAGTTTTTTGCAGCCAGTAAGCACTTGATTTGTTTTGTTTGGAGTTGACTTGTAATTCAACAGGTTTCTTTTTTATTATTATTAATTAATTTACTTATTTTTAGTTTTTGAAAATTACTTCCATAAGATTTTGAGTTCCAAATTTTCTCCCCCTCCTTCACTTCCCCCACTCCAAGATGGCCTGCAGTCTATATAGGCTCTCCATATATGTTCATATTAAACATATTTTTATATTAGTCATGTTGTAAAGAAGAATTAGAACCAATGGAAGGAACCATGAGAAAGAAGAAACTAAAAAAGGAGAGCAAGTAGTATGTTTCCATCTGCACTCAGACTCCAGAGTTCTTTCTCTGGATGTGGATGGAATTTTCCATCATGAGTCTTTGGGAGTTGTCTTAGATTTTTGCACTGCTTAGAAGGGCTAAGTCTATTAAAGTTAGTCATTGCACAATGCTGCTGTTACTGTGTACAGTGTTCTATTGGTTCTGCTCACTTCACTCAATACCAGTTCATCAACAGGTTTCCTAAGACAGCAATTATAGTTCATGACAACTATTATAGGTGGGTACAATGCTGCTATAGCCATATTGCACATGCAGACCTGATGTGTTGAATGGTAACAATGCTTGACTATAGTTTAATTATGTTTAATTCAGTAGATTGTGTCTTTTGGAATTGTATTATAAGACAATGAAAAACTTATTTTTTTCTCCCTCTTCCTTCCCCTCCCCCCCATTTAATTCTGGTTAGGTTTCTGTGGTTTATAACTCATTAGACTTTGAACCAGAGATTTTCTTTGCCTTGGGCTCACCGATTGGTGTCTTTCTCACTGTACGTGGAGTGGATAGGATAGATGAGAATTACAGGCTTCCTACCTGCAAAGGATTTTTCAATATTTACCATCCGGTGAGTAAATTTAGTTTATTTTCATTTGGAAAAAAGTAGAAGAATGTGCTGTTTTTATATGTAGATTCTCATGGTTCTTACCAGGGTTGCTAGTAATCTAGATTTTTCATTAAGGTACCCTATTGTTTTGGGGTACTAAAATTTGGTGAAATGCCTTCCCTGTAGCTCTCTGGCTTTGTCTTCAGTCTCTTTGGGGAAAAAAAAGATTTTATTTATGCAAATTGCTTTGGCTTATTAGTTTGCATATTTTTATGTCCAGTGGAGAATTGATGAGTCTGGTTTATTCATAAAGTTGCTTAGGTATTCTTTTCTTACCCAAGTAAGATGTGTAACTAAAGGTAAATTATTTTTCAGTAATTCTTCATTTCTTAATTTACAGCTTGATCCTGTGGCATATAGATTAGAACCCATGATAATTCCAGATTTGGATATAAAACCAGTTCTCATTCCACATCACAAAGGCAGAAAAAGACTTCACCTAGGTAAAGGCAGTCACAATAAGATTTAATGTTTATATTTACTCTTTTTTTACTGTCACATACAGTATTCAGTAGTTTGGGGTAAATGAAAAAGAAATAGTAAATAACATTTCTACTCTTGAAGAGCTTATATTAATGATTACAGGAATAGAGAGGGTAAAAATATGACCTTGAGAAGGAAGATGATGGCAGTCTGTAATAAACTTTTATTTTGTTCCTGTGAAGAAATTTTTATTCACAATCTTGATCAGATTTATTCACTTAAATTTCATGGGTCAAAAAAAAGGGTTCTCAAACATGCAATTGGAAATATTGAGCGATGTGCTTGAATGAGAAACTAAGTTTAATTGAAGTTTGAGAAATAGTATATTTCCTTTAGGTCCTGTATATGTTTACTTTTGTCTTGAATTTAAGTTTTTTGTTTTTTTTTTGCTTATGTCTTTGGTTTTTAGATTTTCCCCTCTATCCCTTCCTTTAACCTTCCCAGAGAACCATACCTGATGTAGCATTTATTTTAAAAAGATGAAAATAAAAAATTCATCAAAACCAATCAACACACTGAAAAATTTAACTTTTAGTAGCTTGTTTTTTTTTTTCATAAATCTCTTAGATTGGTGTTGTTTTGATTTTATTTAGAGCTAAAAGAAAGTCTCTCTCGTATGGGATCTGATTTGAAACAAGGTGTTATAAGTTCTTTGAAAAGTGCCTGGCAGATATTAAATGAGTTTGCACGTGCTCACACATCTTCTACTCAGTTACAAGAAGAGTTGGAGAAGGTAGCTAGTCAAATCAAAGAAGAAGAAGAAAAGCAAGTAGTGGAAGGTAAATTTGACATTTCCCTGTAGACGCATTTTCTCTTTTATAATGTAACATTTGGAAATTGTTCAGTTGCTGTCTTTATTCTTGAAAAATTAAGTTATCTTTGTGTAGAGAAAGCACTAATACAGCTTAGTTGACTTCTCAGAATAGAAAATTTCAGTATGCAAGTTCTCTTTTCACTGTTTCTTACTGCTGTGTAGTTTTTAGTCTTGTAGAGAAGCATGAGCCTAGAGTAGAAAGTTAGAGATGAGTAGTAGAATTTTTTAAAGGTGTCTCCTTTGAGACATCTTTTGGCTTACTTGTTTAATTGTAATTTAGATAATAGTACAATGTCAGGTCATTGTTCCAGGATAATTTTGGATTTCTCTGACTCTAATTCTTTCTCCTTTCTTTTCTGCAATGCTCCCTCACCCCTTTTCTTCACAACTTCTGTCAGCTGGTTGGCTGTTCTCCTCTTCTCTTTGTGTAACCTGTCCTAACTTTCCCTGGCCCTTTGGAAGAATGAGGAGTCAGCCTGGTAGCTCCCCAGGTTGCTTCGGGTGTCGTGTCAAGCTTCATTTCAGAAAGTCAGCTAAAAATCAAAGGATTATGATTGAGTGATTGACTTTTATGTTGAAATGGTTTAAATTCTAGCAGAAAAGATTGTTGAAAGTCCAGATTTTTCCAAGGATGAGGACTTCTTAGGAAAGGTCGGAATGTTAAACGGAGGCCGCCGTATTGACTACGTTCTACAAGAAAAGCCAATAGAAAGTTTTAATGAATATCTTTTCGCTCTTCAGAGTCACTTATGTTACTGGTAAGAATGCTCATTGTAATTCTTTAGTTACTAGTTATTTTTAACATTTGTATTTTAAAGTCATTTGCAGTAGGTCTCATGGAGGAACAAAATCATGTGACTTTACCATGTTTAAAACAAACTTAACACATGAAGTTTCTATGAAAACTTCCATAGTTATGTTATCATTGAGTTTTAGTTTGCTTTTTTTTCCCTTACTAAAAAACACCCCCAGTTTCTTGTGAAGTATTTTTAGATTTTTTTGTTACCACCAGGTGGCAGCATACAATTTTCCTTTGCCTCAAGGTCTTTGTTAGTATTTTTTACATACTTTTTAAAAAACATACTTTTATGTACTTCCATAGTTTTCTACAGAATAGGAATGAAAAGTCATCTCTTATGTCCATTAAAAAATGTGTGTGTGTGTGTGTGTGTGTGTGTGCGCGCGCGTGCTCATGTGTATAACCAGAACAGATCCCCATCTCTTCCTCTTGGACAATTCCAGTATTTAAACAGTCTTCTTGGCAATCTGTTTTAATATTCCACTGTACATAGATATTTACTTCTATTAGTTTTTTTTTCTGAAGTGAAATTGCCTTTTTTATAGGGAATCTGAAGATACTGCTCTGTTACTACTTAAAGAAATTTATCGAACAATGAACATCAGCCCTGAACAGCCCCAGCACTGATGAAACTACAGTTCCTAGTATGTGATTTTTATAAATTATATAAACTGTGAACTGAATGCTTCCATCCTTCAGTGTTTTCATGGAGCTGATACCAACTTACTATTTTCTCTCCTCTACTCAGTTGTTAGTAGAGAAGGAAGCATTTTGTAACTTCCAGACTCATGTTTTACATTAATATTACTTTATAATATTTCTTCCTATATGTAAAATTTAGTGCATTTATCCTTAGTTTCTTGAACTTTCCAGGTTTGTAACAATGTCTCAGTGTACATGGCAGGCATGCAGGGACTCCTTAATTCAGATAATTTTTACCTATATCGTTATATGTGTATGTAAATATTGCTTTTAAAAATATAAAGGTGGTGGAACTATCTTGAAACTAGACAGCTTAATATACTTTGTAGAGTTAAATTTTATCTTGGACTGTTGAATATAGAATTCTGACAATTTTTTGTTTTCTGTCAAACTAATTTTTCATATATCAAAACCACTTTATTCTAACTGTTGCATAAATATTCTTAGAGCTCATTTAAAACTATATAAAAATGGGCATTCAGAGAATTATTTGTAATACAGAGTGTCTGATAGTAAACTTGAGCATCTTATCCTGATTACTTAGTGGAACTTCCCAAAAGTGTCTTTCTATATAATGCTAGATGCAGTTTTCATATAATATTAGGTGTCTTAGTGGTACTATAATATTGAAACAAATTTTAAAAATAGCCTTTCTGTCTAACAGTTTGAAATGCTAATGTTCAGAAAATGGAGTCTGAGGCTAATTCATGTTGTGCTACTTGTCTAAGTTTTCTTTTAATCTCAGTCTTCTCTGGGGATCCTCAGTTGTCACAGATATGGTAGATGACTGATATTGCCATTTTAATATGTTTTTAATAGTATTTCTTTTTTTTTTTTTTACATTTTAATTTATTTTCTTGGTTACATCATTCATTTCCACAAGGTTTTGAGTTACAAATTTTCTCCCCTTTTTGTCCCTACCCCCCAGCCCAGAACATTGATCACACTGTAAGAC
>CM053598.1:74027322-74048473 GCA_028646575.1 Pseudocheirus occidentalis | reverse complement strand
TGCTTGGTTTTTTAGCTCTGTGGAACTCTGCTTCCTGGAGGGGGAAAGCTCTGTCCCAAATCGCTGGGGCCCTCTCAGCTGCCGGAGCTCTTAGTGGGGTGCTGCAGCTCCCCCCCCCCAAGCTTTGGCTCACTGAAAGCGCACCCCAGGACCACCACTCAAGACCCCGATCCAGATCCAGGCCGCTCAACGCAAGAGCCCTTGGCCTCGATGGGTCGCGTCAGCCCCCCTGCTATGTGCAGGCCGAGGGCTCTGAAGCAGCCCAGTGGAAGCCGCTGCTGTCTTCAGCTCTTCCTGTTGCTACAGCTGCCTCCCACTGCCTCCTTACCCTGGGAGCAGTTTGGCCGACCTGTTCTTCTCCCCAGTTAGCAAAATCCACTGACCTTTCTCTTAGCCTTTTTGTCTTCTGGCCTGATAAATGTGGTAACTCTGCCTCCAGTGCAGCGGATCTGCTCTCCTATAGCCTAGCCGCGGTTCTCTGCCCGATGCCCCAGGGCCTGAACCGGCTGGGTTTAGGCTGCGGGTCCCAGACTGCTTCGAAGAGCCCTGCCTGCTGCGCTGCCTGTAGCAACAGATGTGCTTTCTGTCTTGTGGAGAGTTTTGGAGCTTGAAAATCTGTTTAGCGTCCCATTTTATGAGTTTTTTAGCGTGTTTGTGTGGGAGCTGTGGTTCTTTGCTGCTTCTATGCTGCCATCTTGGCTCCGCCCCTGCTTTAATAGTATTTCTTATCAGATGTATCTTGTGCTTAATTAGGTGGTAACAGTGCCATTCCTGGAATATTGCAAACTAATTTTTGTGTGATCATTGCCATACATTTATATAGCTATGTCATTGACAAGTACTTGCAAATGTTGGTTCTGCTTGTCAGACTGATATTTACTGCCATGCTGACTGTTCTAGTTAGTTTGACCAAATTTGATATTTAAGCTTTTAGAATAATTTTTTTGTTCTGCATGTAACATGTCTTGGTCAAAACTAGAAAGGGTAAAGGAGTTGAGTTATTGTCATCATTTTTCTCAACCATTGTTTACTTTTTCTTTTTCACATAGATAACAGTATTCAAATTATTGAAATGTAACACCAGAAGGCTTCATAGTCTTAGACTTGGGAGCTGTTTTATTGAATTATCCAAGGTTTATTACCAAAGAAATGCCCTGGAATTTGATAGCATTATTGTCTAATATGAAAAAAAAATTTGAACCTCTTTTCCTTAACATTTTGTTTCATTAGGGAGTTCCCTGTAAGGAATTCTCTAGTACTATAGAGCAGCATCTTCTTTGTATCTTGTAGTCTTAATTGCCTGGGCCACTGAAAGTTTACACAACCACTACGAATCAGAGTTAGAGTCAGGACTCAAACCCGGGTCCTCCAGACTCTGAAGCTGCTTCTCTTTCTCTGCTTCTTGGATCAATTTTAGTAGTAGTAAAATTTATGGAAACCATCAAAATGATTTTAAAATATCCATTTGTGTAACTAGTTCATTCACACATGCCAAATTAGTAAATTTTTAGATGTGTAGTTCCTTAAGTTTATGAGATGTGGGCTTTTAGTTGTAGTCTAAAGATGTGTCTTTAGAATTATTCATAAATTATTTTGGATTAACTTGTATAGCTTATGTAGATTTAAAAATGTCTATTTTTCTCTGTTTTGTTATGAAGTTAGCATACTATAATAAAGTTCAGCTAAAGTCACAGATTATTTGTTAGGATGTCCCCACATATTGGGCAGGCAGTGTTAGGGCGTGGGCCTATAGTTATTGTTTTCCTTAATCAGTTTATAGAATTTGCACTGTGAACTCTGAGTTTTCTTTGCTTTTATGATTATATTTGTAAAACATTTAGTGTAGATCTTGACATATACTAGGCATTTAATAGAAGCTTTGACCCTTTTCTTTCTTTCAGGAAGCAACACTTTTGTTTAATATTTAACATTTGATATTTAAAGATATTGTTATCGTGAATCTGGAAAGTTCACTGAGTTTTAAAAATCTTTTTTACAGAATGTTCCATTATGGTGCTGAGAAAATTCTAAAAGGAATCTCTACAATTACCCTGGTGAAGGATGACAGGAAATTGTTTCATCAATTCTTCCTTTTACAATTCTGAGATACAAGACTTTGTTTAAAAACATATAAACAGACACAATGAAACAAAACCCAACACCATCAATACCACATTTTACAAAATGCAATTGGGAAAATATATATGTATATTACAACAAATGATGCAGTTTTAATTTTCTCAAATCATTTTAGCTGTACAGTTGTCAAATTGATGTGATCAATGAAAATAGGTTTGTAGCATGCGGACTGTTATTTTTAATCCCTAGAAAACAACTGTGAGAGGGTTGGTAAACTTGTATTTTTTTTTATCAAGGCATGGTGTCCTTTTTATGAAACTAAGGACTTCTTGAGAAACTGTAGTAACATTTTTTTTGAATAATTCATTTTCCACTTAAAATGTGAATTTTAGCTTTGAGCTTCTTGAATGCAAGATCATTTGTATTTGCTAAAAATAAGCAACAAAATTCATTTATGTTCTAAGAAGGATCTCAGGCCTTATGATGCTCTTTTACTGATGAGATACTTATGGAGGTAAATGCTCTTCTAAAGAGGAATGAGAGCTGCCACAGTGTGTGTATCTCTGCTTGTGAAAATGAATGGAGGCCAGGAGCAGAAAGTGAAAACATTTTCCCATTTTGTTATCTTAGAGAGCTGATGCTGTAATCTGGCTGCTGATGTTCCAAATAATGTAAAAAACCAAAGTGGGTTTTGGCCAGATAATAGTTTCATTTTTTACCAAAGTGTATTGCAAAATATGAAATGTATCACTTCTCACACATAAAGCCAATGATCTATGAAGGATGGCTCTTTAATATTGCTTTGGGTTTTACATCTTTAATTCAGATTATCCAAATATTTTCCTAATACTAACTCTTCTTTTGTTATGCAGTAGAAGCATTTTGCACTATTTACATAACTCATGAAACATGGTGATTTTTTTGCAGGGGAATCGATGTATGATACACATTTTGTGTATGTATATGTTCTGATTAGCGTGAATAAAATAGTAATATCTCCATTTTTACAGCAAACTTATGTATTTCTGTATATTTTTGTTCCTTGGCTTTTCAGTATACACCTAGTTTCAATGGTGAGTACCTAATAATATTGAGAGTAAGTATATTTTAACATATATTTGAATATAGCCTGTTCATTGCATAATTATGTTACAAGCATGTATCATAGATATGAATAATAGAAGTTTAAAGTTGGAAGGGGTTTTAGAGATCACTTTGGCTAAAGTTTTTTCAGGCTACTGAGGCCAAGAGAGGTAAAATACCTTATGAAATCACTTGGGTAGTTAGACCTGGAATTGTAGCCTGCTTCTTGTGCCTTCCAGGCCAGTATTATCGAGTCTCAGAGTTGGAAGGAACCTGAGGGGGGAGGCCATCTAGTCTAATCCATCCCTCAACAGGAATTCTGCAACAAAGCCAACAGGGTTCATCTCTGTCCAAAGACTTCAGACTTCTAGTGAAGTAGAACTTACTGTTTCATGAAGTAGCTGATTCTCCTTTCCTGTAGCTGAGTTTTTTCCTTTATGCTTAAATTTGTCTGTTCATTTTACCTGTCAAGAATAAATTCAGTATTTTTCCCCCCCCAAACTAGCCAATGCATTTTTATTACTTGGGTGCGCAAGGGTAGATCTTGATCACAGACATGTAAGTAGACAACTATTTTTTCTAACCATGTGGAATATGGCTTAACCCATTTATTGTCTTAGAACTTGGTTGAGAAGACAAAGGATAAATTAAGGGTTCTATAGAGTTGGAAGATAAATGGGGCAGGAGGAGGGTAGGTAGTGTAGTGCTAGGGCAAGAAAATGGAAAGGAGATGAGCATGTAGTTAGTTGTGTTTTGTTTTAGTTACAAATTTTGTTGGCAGTATTCTGGGCTCCTTCTATTGTCCTGCCTAGAGAGGACATTCTTTCCCATAAAAACACATTTCTTTCTAGTTTCTTCAGGTTAGCTACATATTAATGTATCTACAGGCTTTTACAGTGATGTCAGTCTCTACAGAAGCACAACAAAATAAGAGAGGTTTAGGGTCCTGATTCCACATACCCTTTGCTCCTAATCTTGTCTTCTTAGTTTGAACTGAACAAGTTTGATCTTTTCCTTGTGGGTAGCCCTTCAAATACTTGAAGATAGCTGTAATGTCCTGTCCCCTCCAATGTCTTCCCAAGGCTAAATAGTCCTACTTCTTTCAACTGAGCCTCTTTATAGCATGATCTTGAAGCTTTTATTCTCCAAGTTATCATTTCAGTGTTCTTAAATTTCCTTTCTAAAATTTTATGCCCAGAAGTGAACACACCTTTCTAAATGTTGTCTAACTCAGGAAGAGTACAGAAGCATGGCTGCCTCTTTATTCTTTTCACAGTGAATGAGTCCTTTCAAATATTTCCTTTTCTAGACACTTAAGAAAAAAAATAGAAAAGATGCAGAAGAGGCCCTCTGATGTGTTTTCCTCTGACCTCAACTTTAGGACTAGTTCTGTTAACAACAACCACATAACCCTGTAGAGCAAAGTAATTCTTGACAAGATGGAAAATCAAAAGACTTAAGTCTTTTAAGCATTAAGACTAAAAGGTCAGAAAGAAGTGATGTTTCTGTTCCTCTCTTCAGAGATAAAAGCCTATCTGCACAAACTCTGAAGTCTTACTAGTGCTTACACTTTTCAGATAGGCAGCACACAAATACATAGCACAAATTTCACTTATAGATGCCTGCTGCCATCTTGACAGTTGAATGTGTTTTGTACCAGAGTTCTTTCTTGACCTTAGAATCTAAAGTTAGCCAAGTTGTGTAGTGTTTTCTGGGGACAGAACAAAATGCTTTGGGGAGCACCATCTGCTTCCTGATACTCAATGTGGGGTCAGTTGCAGTTCAGTTGAGTACTCTTATCACACAGCTCCAGTTTCTTCCAGGGTGGCAATAGGATGGCATGGTGAATAGAGCGCTGGACCAGGAATTGGGAAGACAGACCCGACACTAGCTGTGTGACCTTGGGCAAGTCGCTTAACCTCTGCTTCAGCTTTCTTACCTGGAAAATGAGGATAATAATAGCACCTACCTCCCAGGGTGGTTGTGAAGTATTTGTAAAGCACCCAATATAGTGCCTGGCATGTAAGAGGTGCTTAATAAATGCTTATTTCCTGCCTTCCAAGGTCTCACAACAACTAAGATGTCTTCTTGGGATGAAAGTTTGAATTCCTGAGGATGATGTTAAAGGGATTGGATAAAAAAGTGTATTTTTAACTATGCTGTGAAAAAGAGGAAGAATCAATCTAGGATGAAACTGTAGCCTAAGCTAGATGAGAGAAGGAGGACTGCCTCTGTTTGCTTATGTGTTCTTTATCAAAAGGGGAGAGAGAGAACAAATGATTCTTGGAAATTGAAAGCCCATATGAGTGAGGAGATAGTAAGAAGATACCTGGCTGTCTTAAATGAATTCAAGCTCCCTGGCCTAGATGAATTACATCCTGAGACCCTCAAAAAGCCTTTGGATGTAATTGCTAAATTTTTATTATTGGTTGGTACTTTTTTTGTAAGAAAACTTTTGTTTTGTTATGAGTAGTTCTTTTTGTTAAATACTTTGATAAGGTATTGACAGAATGTTTTATTGATGCTCTTTTAAAAATGTCATTACTACCAACTAACCAAGTTTCACTTTCTACCCCCAAGTTGAAGCCCTTTCCTTTAGCTCGTGTTTTGTCTCATTTTAAAAACGCCACGAATAGATAAAATTACTGGATGAAACAAAAACCCGAATCTCTTGCTGTGCCATTGCTTTCACAAAAAGCCCTTTCCTTTAACAAACATTTATAGTGAAGCAGAACAAATCAACAGTAGTTGGTTTTTCTTTTTTTGAGACCATTAAAAAAAAAAAAGAGACCATATCACTCAATTCTGTTCCTCTAACCTCTTAATCCGGGATCAGCAAACTTATTTATATTTTTTCTCTTAACTTGATAACTATTTAAATATAAATGGTTTCCTTTGTAGTCCTATGTATTTTATTCTTTGAAAAATATTCTGAGAATTGAGTCCATAGCTTTCATGGAAATGCCAAAGGGGTCCGCCTTAGGAAAAAAGTAAAGCTAAGAGCCCTTGTTCTAATCTGTCCTGTCACGACCGAAAGGTGAGAGGTATGTTTAACCATCAGTCTTCTGAAGCCATGATTGCTGCTTTTGTCAAAGTTCTGAGGACTTTCAAAGTTTTTCCTCTCCTTTTATTGTTATGTATATTCTGCTTCTCATTTCACTCTTCATCAGTTCATCTAAGGCTTTCCATATTTCTCTGAATATAGAATGTTCATTAAGATCCATATTCATAAAGATATGATATAATTCCATTACTTTAGTATACCATAATTTGGTTAGCTATTTCCCCAATTTATGGGCACTTGTCTTTTTGGTACAGAAAAAAAAGTTGCTATAAATATACTAGTATGCATGGTTCTGTTTCTCTGTTATTGATCTTCTTTGGGATATACGCTTAATACTGCTGGGTTTAATAGGTCTGAGGGTTTACTAAGTTTAAAGACTTTTTGAGAGTAGTTTTAAATAGTTTCCTTAGAGTGATTGTACCAATTGACAGATTTCAACATTGATTTTTGAAGAGCTAGGATCCCTTCCACAAACCACCTTGTATTAATTTTGTATATATTCTCTATATTCATACATACATATGCATTTCTACCATATTAGAATATAAGCTCTTTGAGGGCAGGGACTCCTAATTTTTGTCTTTTGCATAGAAAACACTTAAATGCTTGTTCATTGATGGATTGACTAGAAAATAGTAAATGTGTTAGTTTATAAAAAACTTGAAGAAAGTAGAACCTTCCAGTGAGCCAGCATATGTTTAAGAAAACCTGATGTAATTAGAACACTCATGGCCCCAGAGAAGAGATATAAGAAGATACTCCAACTCATTCCTTTGCAGAGTTGAGAGAACCATAGTTGTGTGGAACATTGCATGTATTTCCTATATATATATATATATATATATATATATATATATTTTTTTTTTTGATGTGTGGCCCAGCTTTGTGGATTTTTTTTTTCTTTAAAATATTTGTTATATGGGACAACTCCTGGAGGGTGAGTGATGATGGGAAAAACTATTGATTAAAAAACTAGATATATCCAAAATTGACTTTAACATGATGCTCTATAAACTAAGTAGTTTTCCATCGACTAGGAAGTGGCTAAAAGATTTATGTGAATGTAAGGATATTACTATACTGTAGGAAATGACAAGATTAATTTAGAGAAATATGAGAAGACTTTAATGAACAGATACGAACTTGAAATAAATAGAACTAGGAAAACATTATACCTAATGACTGCAGAAGTATGAATGAAAAGAAGAAAATAACTAGAAGCTCTGTAATTGTATTGATAAAGTTTGGCCTTGGAGAAGAGTTGATAAAATGCATCTTCTTTGCAGAGGTAGGGGATTGTGGGTCTGAAATATAGCACATATAGTCAGATACTGTGGATGTGATGGTTTAATAGAATTGCTTTTTCTAACTTCTAAAATCTTTGTTAGAAGACTTGCAGTGTAAGGGAGCAGAGAGTGGAAAATTCTGTTCAAAAGTCATATTTAATTAGCCTCATTTTCCTTTTTGACAGGATTACTAGACTGAAAGATCAGGGGAGGAACCATAGACATAGCACACTGTATTCAGTAAAGTATCAAGATGATGTGTTTGTCCTTTTGGATGGAGAGAGGTGCAGAATTGAGGACTGAGTGATGAATTACAGATGGATATTCAACTTAGAGGGAGATTCCTAGTGAAGGACTGCAGGGATCCTTTCTTGGACCCATTTGTGTCCCATCAACTGCTGAAGCACTTATTAAGTTTCTGCTATGTGCTAGTGTCCACTGGGTGGGATTCAGGAACTGGAGAGAGGTAACCAGCACTCATTTCTGTACTTTACCTTTGTAATCCTACCCAAACCGGTTGTCACCTGCCTTTTTTTGTTGTCATATTTCAGGTGCAAGGTTATTGGTCTTCCAAAGTAGCAAGTCATCATGACTTGCTATTGTAATAACTTTCTGTTCTTTTCCTTGCCATCAGAGTTTAAATCTATACCTGAAAAGCAAAGACATTTTAAATATAAAGAGGTCCTTTTAAATCACAAATCATCCTTTTTTTAAAGTAATACACTTTAAAGTCATGAATTTTGCCAAATTATGGGAAAAAATTGGGCAGGAAGAAAATATTTTAAGATGGCTATAGGTAAATTCTGGGTGGATCATTTAGAAAAACAAATGTAAGGAAGTAAAATTCTCAAATATCAATAAATGTTACCAGTGATGTTCAATCAACAAGTAAAAACCCTGACAGTTCCCCTCCCAGATTGATTTTTTTTTTGACTAGTGAAAGACACTATTTTCTGTCTCATTTATGAGTAAAGTCCTTAGCTTAAAAAGGTCAAAATCTACCACTTTATCCAGGGCCATCTCCAGTTGTCCTGATCTATATCTTGCCAGTGGACCCAGGTAGTTGTGGAGGAGGAAGTGAGGCTGGTGACTGCACTGCCCTCCCTCACTTAAATTTAGTTTACTTGTGTGTTATGGCATCATCTCCCTGATGTCATGGACCTCTTTGAGAACGAAGGACAAACAACAGTGACAATTTTTGTGAGGACTTACGATATGCCAGGCACTGTACAGAGTGCTGGAGATACAAATAAAGGTAAAAACATCCCCTTTCCTCATGGAGCTCACATTCTAATGGTGGTGGAGTGTGTAGATATGCAACATGCAAAAACTGTGTGCATACACAATATAGAGTGTGTAAATGGGAGATGGTATTGGGGAAGGCAAGGAAGAACAATTACGGAAGGCCTTTTATAGAGGTGGGGTTTGAGCTGAATCTTGAAGGTATCCAGGAGGTAGAAGTTGGAAGAACATGGGAGAGGGGCCAGCCGATGAAAAGACTCAGAGTTGGGGTGTTTATTGTTATTTCTAAGGAAGAGCCTCCATTCTCTATTGTATCACCACTACCTAGCATTCTGCCTCCACATTAATGACTCTGGTCTCATGAATCTCTTCACTGGCATAGATTGCAGCCAATCCATATATGCCCTTCTTGTCATGTACCATTTTTGTCTATAGATTTGGAATCATCAAAGACATAGGTTCACATCTGACTTCTGACACTACATGGGACTGTGGACAAATTTTAAATCTGAGTCTTGAATGTCCTATAATTAGGGTAATGCCTCTAATGCAAAACTTAGTGAGGATCAAATGTAAACAAGAAAAGCACTATTCAGACTTTAAACCACAATATAAATATAAGTTATTAAGTCAACCATGGAGGAATTCCTTGAGTGTTCTGGAGCTTTGAATACAATGAGATGAAATTCAGTAATGATAATGCTAAGGTTTTTTTTAATAAATTTTTAATTTGTTTTCTTGTTTACATCATTCATTTTCATGAGATTTTTGAATTACAAATTTTCTCCCCGTCTTTCCCCTACCCCAACCCCAAAACAGCGATCCCACTGTAAAGCCCCTCCCCTGATCTGCTCTCTAACTTTCTGGTAGGGCAGGGAGGGTCAGTTCCTTGCACCAGCCCCTGTATATCTTAATTCCTAGTTGCATGTATTGCAGAGCTTTAAATTCTAGATTCTTTTGGTTCCTCTCTTGTAGATAATTTCTAAGTCTTAAAATTGGGCTAACAAAAAATGCACGTTGAGGATGGCTAGGTAGCACAATGATTAGAGCACTGGCTCTGGAGTCAGGAGGACCTGAGTTCAAATCCAGCCTCAGACACTTGACACACTAACTAGCCATGTGACTTTGGGCAAGTCAACCCCAATTGCCCTCCAAAAAAAAGTTAAAAAAAAAATCCACATCAGAAGCACAGGATGAGCAAGGTGGGGTTAGCAGTTATCAGAAAGATCTGGGAGTCTTGGGTATTTTGGTGGACTTCATGCTCATCTGAGTCAGAGATAGTTATGTGGAAGCCAAATAAGCCAAAAGGACGTTGGCCTGCACTGAGAGATATGTCTTCCAGGAAAAAGGAGTTATCAGTCCCTCCATACTTTGTCCTTATCAGCTCTATCTGGAGCATCATGTTTTCATTGTATACTTGGAATGCATTAAGAGAAGTGTAAGTCCAGAATGGCGATCATAGGCTCATTGCAATCTCCTTGAACGACAGCACATCTAGAATGTTATGTTTTGGTATAGGCTTCATTTTTTTAGGTAGGATATTGACAAAATGAAGAGAATGTTGAGAAAGTTAACCAGAGTGGGGAGATTCTTGAGAACAAATGGGATAATATGTGTAAACTGCTTGGCATGGTGCCTAGTGCTATATGATCAGGCACTTAACAAACCCTTGTTCTCTTCCCCCTATCCCAAACCGAATGAGGATTGTTAGAAAAAGTTGGGGAGCGTTAATTTCATAGAATAGACTTGGTGGGGAACTTGATAGCTTTTTTTCAAGTGAAAGGCTGTCATGTGAATGGGGAATTAGATTTTTTTTTTCTTTGATTTCCAGGGCAGAGCAGCAAGAGGTGAAATGTGAAAAAGACACAGAGTACATGTAAGGAAAAACTGCCTAGCAATTAGAAGCACACAAAAGCAGAATGAATAGCTTTAGGAAGGAGTGGGTTCCCACTCCTTGGAGGTTGTGTGACCTGGGGATGTTGTGGATGGGGATGGCTTTTGAATCCATCTCAGCCCTGAGAATCTGTGGCTTTTCTATCCTCTGAAATCTCCTAGTCAAGGCAACTAGTATTTAAATGCCTATCATGTCCCAGCTGCTGTGCTAAGCACTTATTACTTTGTACTCTTCTTATATTCTTATAGGCCATTAATAGTTTACTTGGGAATGTGTCTTATTACCCCAACAGTACGTTTCTGTGCCACCATCTTGATTCTGCCCCCCCTCTTCCAACAGTACTTTTAATTCTTTGAGGGAAGGTGCCATACTGTTTTTCCTAGCCTTGGAGTAGGCTGGTATACACTTTATAAATATCTGCTGAATTAAATTGGAGACTCTAAAAGTGCAGCTTAGAGCCTTTAAATTGTATTTATTATTGACATAGACTTAAAGAGACACCTTGGTACAGTTGTTAGAGTGGGACTTGAAGTCAGGGTTCAAAATCTGCCTCTGAACCTTACTAGCTGCGTTACTGTGGTCAAGTCACTTAAACACTCTAAATCAAAGTCAATTTAGACTGTAAGTTGTAGCTGGATCATGTTGCTGGAGTGAGGTTCCACACCTTGCCCTTGTGGTGATGTATTGGCCCTCTTTCACCAAAAGGTTGAAAGTTAGTTTAATTAGGAAAAAAATGGCAGTCATTTGCAATAGGAAGAGTACTGGGTTTGGAATCAGGAACTGGGCTTGAATTCTGACTCTGCTACTTTATATTTGCTGCATCTTATTCAAACCAATGATGGTGGCCTCCTTGCTGTTCCAAAAACAAGGCACTATATCTCTCAGCCATTTTCTCTGGTTGCCTCTATGCCTGAAATGCTCCCCCTCTTCCTTGCTGCCTCTTGTCTTTGACTTCCTTTAAGGTCCACCTAAAATCCCATTTTCTACAGGAAGCCTTTTCCAAACTTTTAAATTCTGATGTTCTAGAATTCATTGGTTCTTAACCTGTGGGTCATGACCCCTTTGGGGGTCGAACGACCCTTTCACAGGGGTCACCTAAGACCATTGGAAAACATATTTCCAATGGTCTTAGGAACCAAGACGCCACTCTATCCGTCTTCAGGCAGGTCTGCCCCCTTGCAGATACATCCACATATGGTGTTAGGAAGGTTGAGAACCACAGATGGTAGGGCAGACCACAATTCTAGGACCTTGTGGGTGTATGGTGGAAGGTACATGGGTGTGGACCAGCTCTCTGCTGTCCAAAACTCTTACTGCACAAAAAGATATACAATAAATATAGCACTTTACCTCAAAAACCAAACAAATAAAACAAAAAACCCTCCAAAATTTAACGTTTGTTTATTGAAGTAGGCGTCAGAAAGGTGGTTTGTGAATTATTCTGAATGTGCAGTAAGATGAAATCTCACACAAACATTTATTATGCTCAAATTGTTACCTAATACACAAACCACATTGGAATTCACAAAATTGTGATAGCAGAGCTGTCTGCCTCATTTGCACACAGGAGCATGGGAGTTCCTGGAGAGCAGTGACTTCTTTTTGTCTTTGTATCTCTAGCCCTGGCCCAGAGCCCTGACTACAATAAATTCTTAGTAAATGTTTGGTGAATTGAACCCATTCCATCCAACTTATTTTGCCAATGAATAAATTAAGTGATTTTGCCAAAGTCACAGATTTCTACCCTGGGACTGGTATGCACTAGCTCTAAACCTAGTACTCATTCATTACATATAAGAACTTAAGTTAAATGACAAGGACAAACTTGATTATACAGATTTAAACAGAGGAAAAACTCCTAAGAACAATGATCATTCCTGGTCAGCTATTTCACAGATTTCTACCAGTGGTCACAAAGGGGATGAATGAGAGACTTTGGATGACTGTTCAAATCCATACCCACTATTTGTGTTGTACAGAAAATAAGAGTGATCTGAGACCTAAGTTCAAGGTAAATTTAGGTATGGATTTATTGATCAAGCGCACGACTACCTGGAGTATAAACTCAAATTAGGCAGTCTCGAATGATGGTACAAACTGTTAAAAAAAAAAAAGGCTAAAACCACAAAAACCACAATCATGGAGGGGAGCAATGATGTCCAGAAGCCAAAAACAGCCACTGGTTAGATCAGGGCTAATTTGGGAATATGGCACAAAGGTACAAGGGTGCAGCCTTCCAGAGAATGAGGGTGTCCCTTCTAGAACAGGGTGGAGGGTACAGGGTGGAAGGTAGTTGGGCAAAGGGGGAGTGGAGAACAGCTAATTTCCCAGAACAGACCAGGATCATGTTCTGGGAGAAGGGTGTGGGGACCCTGCTTGGTCATTTTCCCACAACAGGGTGGTCTCTGCATAAGACAGACTTGCACCAAACCATAACCCCGGGACTGATCCTTTGTACAGAATGCTGATTCAGGGAGAAGGGTGGGGAGTCAGGGGATCACGCCTTGGGCAATGCATCCAGGACTATGCTTTAAGCTGTTTCAAAATAACCTTGCTAGCACAGCTTTTTAGGACAGAGACAAAGACCAAAATATGAAGGGCCAAAATATGGTGGGCCTCAAAGTAGTGTGATTTGGGTTTGGGTACAACATTTGCAGAGGAACTCTGAGTTTCCTGCCCTTTGTTAAACAAGAAAACCCATGTGAAACAAAGGAAAATCAATACTCACCTTAAATGAGTCAAGAATGAAGCATGGAATGAGAAAGCTAGAAGGGACATCTTATATATAGTCCAAGCTTATCATTTTACAAATGAAAAACCTGAAGAACATATATAAAATGATTTTCTGAAGGTTAGATGACCAGTCAATTGTGAAACTAAGTCTAGAGCCCCAAGTGTCTGGCTCTTAAGCTTAGTATTCCTTACATTGTACCATGAGGCCAAAAATTAGGTATGTTTACCTAAGGAAATCCTCTAAGAGCTAGATAAGATTTTTTTTTGAAGTTGAGAAAAATTACAAATAGTTTTAAGTTATTATTACACACTGCTTTTTTTTTCTGAAAAACTTTTTTTGGATAAGATCTTTTACCAAGTCAGTCTGGGGCTGTTCATTTCTTATGTGTTTGGAAGGGGGAGGGTTATTTTATCCTTTTAAAAGAAAACAGACATTAAAATTTTACATTTCCATTTGTGGGGTCTGCCTGCTTGTCATTTCTTTCACAGAATCTTCATCTTGGTTTTCTTAACCTGCTGCTAATAATATCCTATGATTAAGGCTCCACAGTAGCAATTTCTTTGCTCGTAAAAGTAAGCTAGATTATATATATTTTTTAAAAGTGTGCTTTCTTTTTTTCTCCAATGGATGGTGCTACCTACCTACCATCTGTTCCTGTTGGCAATTCCCCATTATTATTTTCCGAGGATTATTCACTACTACATTTTTTGTCTGCTGAACGATCAGGCTACATACCAGAAAAATTTCAGTGGTTGGAGATTGATATGAGAGAATAAATTTGGAATTCTCAAAATATGGGGCATATAGAGATAATTGAGAAGAAATAACTTGGTTAGTATTTCAGCTGAAGAGTTTATCACAATATTGTTTTTAATATTCTGTTGAGATCTAGGCATGGAATGGAATCTTGATGTAGGTTCTAAGGTTTGCAGGTTAGGTCAGTTCCTTTGCTTATGTCACTTTTATGTAGTACGTTTAACAAATATAATAAGAGTGTTTATGATAACTCACCAGAACCATAACTAGGACTTCTGTTACTTGGGAAAAATGCAGTTGAATCAAGGTTTGGGGAGTGGTGGCAATACAGAGCCCAGTTTAAACTAACTAGGAAAAGGAGTGTAGTTCATACTTCCAGAGATGGTTGTCTGTATCATCAAGGGAGATGTAGTCAAAGGGGGACCCTGGGACAAGAGAAGCATGGCAATAGGGCCACCTATTTTATAGGTGAGGAGACCAATATTTGGAGAAATCAAAGGCAGGGGGCACAGTGGACAGATAGTATTCCTGGAATCAGGAGGACCTGAGTTCAAATGAGACTGCAGACAGTTCCTAGTGTGATCCTGGGCAAATCACTTAATCTTTCCCTCAGTTTCCTTACCTGTAAAATGGGGATAATGATAGCACCCACCTCCCAGACTAATGGGAATCAAATCTGTTAGTAATTGTGAAGTGCACCCACCTCCCAGACTAATGGGAATCAAATCTGTTAGTAATTGTGAAGTACGTAGCACATAGCAAGTATGATATAAATGTTAGTAATTATTAAGTGGCTTACCCACGGACCACTGGCTGGGATGGGATTTAGACTCAGTCTTTCCTGATTCTAAGTCCTCAGTTCTGTTCATTATACCACACTGCCTCCCCGCAAATGTAAATAGAATGTCAGTGTGAGCCGCAGCAATCTTGTCTGTTTAGTAAAACGCTTAACCCTGCAACCGAGTTGTTTTTAAATTGGCACCCAAAATAATTCAGCAGAGCTGCTGCATACATTGATGTGACTGTGTCTGTGGTTGGTTGCATTATCCTTTGCACCACCGCTGTGCTCTGCTCCATTCACCTGCCAACTGAATTTGTCACCGGGACAAATACAGCAAGAATTGACTCAGCTAGTGTAAATTAAGTTAGTTTCTTGAAGGTCTAAGTAGGAAATTAAACAGAAAACTAAATGCACTAGGCAACCTATTAGTGTCTTTAAGTGTTTATTTACACTAGATTTAAAATCAACAAATATTTATTAAGCACGTGTCACTTGTCACAAGTACGAGTCCAAGTCACTGCCATGAGCTGAAAAAGATACACAGATAAGTAAGAAATCTCTGCTCTCTGAAACAACAGAACCGATTTCCAAATGAAGGTAAATGCACTTTTCCTTTAAAAACAAAACAATTAAATAGAATTAGGTTTCCTATTTCATTTAAAAATAGCCATTTATTAATCCTAATTGGTCTGAGCAGTGTGCTAGTCACTCTGAGAGACAATGAAGATAATTAGGACCCAATCCCTGTCATCATTGTGGAGCTTACACTTACTTGATGCTTGATAATCAAAAAGTTTATAGAGCGTAACACTCAATTTTGATATTAGCTGAGAATTAGATATAACATCCTCTGGGAAACAGCTGCTTTATAACAATTTCATTGAACCAAATCAAAAGAAATGGTTAGAAGTGAAACAAAATGTCAGTGTGGTATAATGTCAAGATCACCGGACATGGAGTCGGAGGCTTTTGGTTCAAATCCTGACTCTGCTTTTTTATCACATTTGTGATGTTGGCCATGTCACTCCACGTCCTTGAGTCTCAGTTTCCCCATGTGTAAAATGGGAATAACACTTGTATTCCCTAACGCCTTGTTATCAAGAGGATCAAATATGATCATGTCGAGAAAGCGCTGCATAAATGCAGATTCTTGTTAATTCTTGAAGAATAGCAACTATCCTAAATTAATGAATCCTTTGCAGGGTCACTGTAAGCAGGGCACTGAACTCAAAGGGAGTAATGACATTATTGGAAAACAGCTTCCGGGATGAAATGAGAAAGCAGGATTGCAGTCAGCAGAGTCACAACACCTTCTAGGGGAGCAGGTGTTGTTAGCCCCGGTGGAAGCTCTAGCATCGTATTCTGACTTACTGACCTTTTCTTTGGGTTCTAGTGACCCACATGCTCTTTCTTAGAACACTACAAGGAACTGCATGGACAGGCAGCTTCCAGCACAAAAGGAGCTCTTTGTTGCACGAGAGTAGTAGGTCTGGGCTCTCCCTAGACGATATGCCTCTTTCTTTCCTCTTTGAGCCATGGTAACAACAGAGCACAGATAGCACAGCTCAGGTACACTAAGGCTCCTAAATATCAGCCATGGAAAAATTAGAATGTAAAATTAAAAAAATTTTTTTTTGATTATTAGAAACTTGATACTTTCATGGAATAACTAAAGCCCCAAATCTATCTGGAGGAAATTTCCAGGTAAATGTCCCTGAAATTTAAACTATTTACATTTTAATTTTTTAAATCAAATACATAAACTTAAAATGCTTTTTATTTCATTAACTATCTCTTAATTACATTTAAACATTTTTAAACTTCATTAAAAAACATGTGAGTTCCAAATTCTTTCTCCCTTTCATATTTCCCCCAGGCCTTGAGAAGGCAAGGAGCATAATATCAATTATACATGTGAAATTATGAAAAATACATTTACATATTAACCTTGGTACAAAAGCAAACACATATACAGAAACCCAAGAAAAATAAAATAAAAAAGCATACTTTAATCTACATACAGAATTCGTCAGTTCTCTCTCTGCAGGTGGATAGCATCTTTCATCATGGGTACTTTGGAATAGTCATCAATCATGTCTTGATCAGGGAAGCTAAATCTTTAACAGCTAATCATTGTTATGATATTGCTGTTACTGTGAACAATGTTCTCTTCTGGTAACTTTGCTTTGCATCAGTTTATATAAAACTTCAAAGGTTTTCTTGAGAACATCCTCCTCATCATTTCTTATAGCACAATAATATTCTATTGGAGTCATATACCATAACTTAATAGCTATTCTCTAATTGATGGGAATCTCCACAATTTCCAATTCTTTGCCATCACCAAAGACCAACTATGAATGTTTTGTATAAATAAGTCCTTTCCCCTTCTCTTTGTTCTCTGTGGGATACAGACCAATACAGTAGTATTGCTAAGTCAAAGGGTATGCATAGTTTTATAACTGGCTATATTTCCAAATTGTCCAGAATGGTTGAACCAGCTCACAGCTCTACCAACAGTGCATTAGTGTCCACATTTTTCCACATTCCTTCCAGCATTGCTCAATTTTCTTTTTTTTTATCATGTTAGCCAATCTGATGGATGTGAGTTGGTACCTTTTAACTCGCATTTCTTTTATCAATAATGATTTAAAACATTTTTTCCATGTGACTACTGATAGCTTTGATTTCTTCTTCTGAAACTGCCTGTTCACACACTTTATCAATTAGAGAATGGATTTTATTTATTTATGTTTTTATAAATTTGTATCAGCCCCCTATATATTTGAGGAATGAGGTCGTTATCAGAGAAAATTGCATAAAAATTTCCCCTGGTTTCTGACTTTCCTTCTAATTTTGACTGCATTGGTTTGTTTATGCAAAAGCCTTTTATTTTTATGTAATCAAAATTATCCATTTTACTCACCATGATCCTCTCTTTCTTATTTAGTCATAAATCCTTCCCTTATCCATAATTTATATTATCCTTTATGTCTAAATCATTTATACTTATATAGTTTGATTTTATCATGGTATAGGGTATGAGATGTTGATTTATGCCTAGTTCCTACCAAACTACTTTTGAGTTTTCCCAGCACTTTTTTGTCAGATTGTGAGTTCTTACATCAGAAGCTTGGATCTTTGGGTTTATCAAACACTAGATTGCTATGGTCATTTACTACTGTGAAATGTATTTCCTTCCCACTTAGTAGTATTTTGTTTTTTCCAATTACATGTAAAGATTGTTTTCAACATTCACTTTTATAAGATTTTAAGTTCCAGATTTTTTTCTCCCCTTCTCGCCAACCTTCCCTGCTTTCAAAGACAGCAATAAATCTGATATAGGCTATACATGTACAATCATATTAAATATATTTCTTCATTAGTCATGTTGTGAAAGAAGAATCAAAACAAAAAGAAAAAAAACACATGAAAGACAAAACAACAACAAAAAAGAGAAAATAGTATGTTTTGATGTGCATTCAGACTCCGTAGTTCTTTCTCTGAATGTGGATAGCAGTTTCCATCATGAGTCTTTTCGATTCATCTTAAGATTGCTGAGAAGAGCTAAGTCTATTAAAAATTGACCATCTTGTACTATTGCTGCTATTGTGCACAATGTTTTCCTGGTTCTGTTCACTTCACTCAGCATTAGTTCATATAAGTATTTGCAGGTTTTTCTGAAATCTGCCTGCTCATCATTTCTTGTAGCACAATAATATTCCATTACATCATATACCACAACTTCTTCAGCTATTCCTCAATTGATGGGCATCCTCTCAATTTCCAATTTTTTTGCCACCAAAAAAGAGCTGTTATAAATATTTTTGTATGCATGGGTCTTTTCACCTTTTAAAAATGATTTCTTTGGGATACAGAGCTTATAGTATTGCTGAATCAAAGGGTATGCAGAGTTTTATAGCCCTTTGGGCATAGTTCTAAATTGCTCTCCAGAATGTTTGGGTCAGTTCACAATTCCACCAACAATGCTTTAGTGTTCTAATTTTGTGAAATACATTTTTGAGAAGTAATAGGGCATAGTTACTTGAAAACTAGCCTTGGAGAAAACAAGAAGTGGGTTCAAATCCAGACTTTGGCACAAAGTGGTGATGTGATCTTGGGCAAGTCACTTAATGTCTCAGTAGCCCAGGTAACTCCCTAAGGTAAAAAGTTACAGCTGTGTTGTCAGTCAGCATCAGTAGAGAGAGCTTTCACATAGGGAGCTCCCCTATACCTAGATCAGCGCTTCTCAACCTGTGGGTTATGTTCAATTTGTAACAATGAAAATATATCCTGCATATCAGATATTTATATTACGATTCCTAACAGCAGAAAAATTACAGTTATGAAGAAGCAACAAAAATAATTTTATGGTTGGGGGGGGTCACCACAACATGAGGAACTGTATTAAAGGGTTGTGGCATTAGGAAGGTTGAGAACCACTGACCTAGATCATAAAGTAAACAAACAAAAAATTTGCACATTTTCTGTGTCACCTCTCAAATATGTGTACTTGCTTTACTGCCTTTGTTTATAAAATGTATCATTGCGGGCAGTGTACATGCTCTTTTCCTACTGACCTTGCTTTGGAAACCCCCCCCCCCATCCCGCCATATCTTTTCATATATCTTTGTATTTTTTCATATTTGTTATTTTTATGGCATAATGATATTCTACTACATTCATCTGCCATTATTTATTCAACCTCTCCTCAGTCATTAAACATATAGGCATTTTCCTGGCCTTTTTAAAAACTATTATGAATGAAATCCTTATGCATATTTTTTTGGTACAGCTAGAGTACACCATATTCATTAGATAGGTAAGCAGGATCTTTAAAAAACCAATAGTGTATTATTGGCTCTGTTACATTGTGTTCTTTTGATGAAGTCAGTTCATGAGTTGGGTACTTGGTCAATCTTTAGCATAAATATGATTAAAGGGTACAAGCATTCACTGGGATAATATTTTGCCCAGGACTTGCTCTTTTTTTTAAAGAGGGAAAAAGGGGGGAAAAACATGCAATGATCCAAATGTTTACAAAGCATTAATCTGATCTGACTTGAGAGAGCTTGACTGGGAAAAATAATTTAGTTCTATTCTGTTGGAGGCTGCCCAGAAAAGGAAAGCAGGTAGTGCACAGTTTGAACAGCAAGTAGGAACCTCAGCCATTAGTTCTTCAGTCTGTACCTGACTTAGTGGGCTTCCTTGCTCAGAACAAGGGCAACCTGTGTTCCCACAGTCTATCTACAGTGAGAGAAATCAGACATATAGAAGACCAATTAAGCTGCATGGGTAGTGAAAGATGGCTCTTTTCATAAAACCCACTGCTATTTTGGCTTAATTTAAATTTAGCACCCATCACCACTGCCTTTGGAAAACTGATACTACAAATGAATTATTTTCTCCAGGGAAGGTTCTTTAATTGCAATTTTAAATAATTGTATCTTGTATCCCTTATACTATATTATGCTCCAATTATATTGCTTATCACATCTCTATTTGCTCTCCTCTGGAGAAACTCCATCTGTAGCCAGATTTTATTTCTATCTGCACAGTGCTCTTAGATAATTCTAATCTTTTCTCTTTTTTCTCACCAGGAAAAGTGAATCCCTATAGCATGACTGGAAAAGAAAAAGTAGAATTAATCTGTGTAGAACCATATCAGGTTTATCCAGTGGCTGGGGAAACATATTCTTAGTTTGTTAATAAACCTGAAGAGGGAAGGATTCCTTCAGTGGGGTTGCAACAGCATCGCTCCCAACCGTAAGCCTATGGAATGGAAATTATATGTTTTCTCATCAGAATCATATTCCAACCCAGTACCTTTATGAACATAACTACAAAACACTTTTCACACAAATAAAATCAGATCTCACTAATTGGAAAAACATCAATTGCTCATGGCTGGGTAGAGCTAATATAATAAAAATGACAATTTTACCTAAATTAAATTACACATTTAGTGCCATACCAATCAATCTACCAAAAAATTACCTTATAGAACTAGAAAAAATAATAACAAAATTCATTTGGAAAAACAAAAAAGACAGAATATCAAGGCAATTAATGAAAAGAAATGTTAGGGAAGGTGGCCTAGCTGTACCAGATTTGAATCTCTATTATAAAGCAGCAGTCCTCAAAACTGCCTGGTACTGGCTAAGGAATAGAGTAGTGGATCAATGGAACAGATTCGGTACAAAAGACTCAGTAGTCAATGACTATAGTAATA
>CM053598.1:73998353-74026822 GCA_028646575.1 Pseudocheirus occidentalis | reverse complement strand
GGGAAAATTGGAATACAGTATGGCAGAAACTGGACATAGACCATTATCTAATGCCATACACCAAAGTCAAGTCTAAATGGATGCGTGATCTAGATATAAAGGCTGATACTATAAATAATCTGGAGAAGCAAGGAATAGTTTACCTGTCAGATTTATGGAGTAGGGAAGACTTTATGACCAAAGAAAAGTTGGAGAGCATTATAAAATGCAAAATGGATAGTCTTGATTACATTAAATTGAAAAGTTTCTGTACAAACAAAGCCAACATAACCAAAGTTAAGAGGGAAGTGGGAAATTGGGAAAGAACTTTTACAACCAGTGTCTCTGATAAAGGCCTCATTTCTAAAATATACAGGAAATTAAGTAAATTTATAAGAATACAAGTCATTCCCCAATTGATAAATAGTCAAAGGATGTGAACAGGCAGTTTTCAGAGGTAGAAATTAAAGATGTCTTTAAGCATATGAAAAATGCTCTAAATCACTATTGACTTGAGAAATGCAAATCAAAACAACATCTCACCAGTTAGATTGGCTAAGACGACAAAACAGGAAAATTACAAGTGTTGGAGAGGATGTGGAAATATTGGAACTCTAATGCATTGTTGGTGCAGCTGTGAACTGATACAACCATTCTGGAGGGCAATCTGAAACTATGCCCAAAGGGCTATAAATAATTGCATACCCTTTGACCCAGTGATACCACTTTTGGGGTTATATCCCAAAGAGATCATAGAAGTGGGAAAAGGACCCATATGCACAAAAATATTTATTGCAGCTATCTTTGTGGTGGCAAAAAACTGGAAATTTAGGGGATGCCCATCAAGTGGGGAATGGCCGAACAAGTTGTGGTATATGAATGTAATGGAATACTATTGTGCTATAAGAAATGGGAAGGAGATGGACTTCATAATTACCTGGAGAGGCTTATACAAATTGATGCTAAATGAGAATAGCAGAACCAGGAAAAATTTGTACACAGTCATAGACACATCATATGTGTGACGACCAACCTTGATAAACTGGACTCTTCTCAGCAACGCGTAGTTAAAAGACAACTTTACTAATCTCAGAATGGAAGGAGATGTCTACATTTAGAGAAAGGTCCAGAAAGACCAGAGTTCATTAGAGACTGAAGCAACATGTTATCGTTCTTGTCCATGTTTGGTTTTGTTTCTTTTTTCCCATTGTTTATTCCATTGGTTACAACACTTCTATACAACCAGACTATTATACAATGTGAAAATGTTTGCAGATCCTATACATGATGGTACGCCACCATGATGTGGGAGGTGGCGGGGAGAAGGGAGGGGAGAAAAATCTGAAACTCAAGTGATTCTGGAACTGAATTTTGTAAACTAAAAGTAAATAAACAAGTCAATTAAAAAAATTATATTCCATATCTTGACCTACCTACTGGACATTTCTACTTGTTTTCATTAAAAATATCACATTTATATTGAGGAGCAAGAGTCCTGATTTTAAATACTTGTTCAGTAACAAGCTATATGATCATGGACAAATCACCTATCCTCTCACAGCTGGGTTAATCATCCTTGTACTACTTATCTCACAAGGTTGATCATTTGTTTGTTCAGTAAGCACTTATTAAATACCTGTTGTGTTACAGGCACTTTACTAGGTGATGGGAATAGAAAATTAGAAATTAAAAGAAACAAAAACAGTCCCTTTTCTCAAAGACCTTACATTTTACTAGTGTTAAATGAGTACACAGATAAGTAAATGCAAACTATATACACAGCGCATACAAACTAATGAAGTGGGGAGGAGGGATGAAGACACCAGTGCTGGGAGATTGTAATTTGCAAATCTTAAGCCTTAGACTCCAAACCAGGGCTTTGAAGTTCACAAAGTGCTCCCTTCAGAGCGTTGTGACATGTCATCCAACTGTTGTTATCTCCAGTTTAATAAGAATAACTAAAATGTAGATAGAAGTTTCCTCATTAAAACTGATGAGACAGGTAGTAAAAGTATTTTACTCATGAGGAACCTGAGAAAGATTAAGAAACTTGCCCATGATCATACAGCTAGTAAACTTGGGAACCAGGATTCAAATCCAGGTTTCTTAGTCCAAGGTCTGAGTTCTTTCATTACATTTGCCCAGGCCAGCTGGACTTGGGGGTCCCCAAGTCGCCTACATTATGTGCACACTCAACCTCAGTCACCTCTACAACCCTTCAGGATACCCTGGATTGGACAGACTAGTCAAACACACCTTGGTGGAGTTGCATAGGTCTCTTTATTCTATCCTATTGTATGCTGGGCCCGCATGTGTGCCGTGCCTCCCTGTGCACCAGTGTCCCGTAATCTCCTCCCCTCCTCTACCTTATATAGACCGTCAGTCTTCCCCTCCTCACGTGCCTCAGCAACAGAAGCCTGATAGGCGGGGAGTGCTCCTTCATTACTCACGCATGCTCAATGCTACCCGTGACCTTTAATACCCCCAACACCCCGTACCTGTGAAACACGAGACAGCAAGTGCTTGGTAAACAGGAAGTGAGGTCACAGGGACAGAGCAAATGCACTGATGCCTCTTAGACCCGCCTCTAGTCTTCCTGTTTGCAAGGACACACTGACCAAGTTCAGACATCTAGTCATTCAGGGCTTAAAGGGGCCCTTACGACATTCATTCATCCTCTTGGATACTCAACATGTTAAAAAAAATGATTTAATTGTTCTCCTACCAAACCAATTTCTTCTCCCAGTTCTCCATCTTTATTATTGAGATTAGCCTTCTCACAGTCATTCAGTTTCCTTGGTGTCACCCCAAGGAGTCATTAATTAAATAATATGGACTTCTTTCTCTTTGTTCCCCATATCCAGTAGAGTACTAAGCAATTTTTCTTTTTGCTTTTTTTGGAGGGGTAAGGCCGGGCAATTGGGGTTAAGTGACTTGCCCAAGGTCACATATCTACTAAGTATTAAGTGTCTGAGGATGGATTGGAACTCAGGTCCTCCTGACTCCAGGGCTGGTGCTCTATTCACTGTGCCACCTAGCCACCCCCTAATTTTTCTTTAAACTGTCTTTTAAATCTGTCCCTTTATCTGTATTATCACTGATGCCACCCTAGTAGGGACCCTCATTACCTCACATATGAATTGTTACAACAGCCTCCTACCTGACTTTTTGACTCAAGGCTCTTCCCCGACCACTCAATAATTTATATTGCATAACATTACCAGGTTAGTGACAGAAGTAGAGAAATAATTTTAGTCTTTCTGGAGATTAATGTTGGGGATAAACTCAATCAAATTCAACAAATATTTAATGAGTACCTATGATGTGCATGGCCAGTATGCTCTATGAAATAATACCCATCATCAGATAATTTCACACATGGATGGATTGTAAATTGTCCAAAATCAGGAGAGGGAAAGTCCAGATAAGTGAATATCTGGTTATGGTTAGAATGTAGGGTTTATAAAAGGGAGTAGAATGAAATAAAGCTGGAAAGTTAATTGGGAGTTGGATTATAGAGGGCCTTAAATGCCAGCCTATGGAATTTATCTTCTAGGTGCAATGGAGAGCCATTGAAGGTTTTTCAGCTGGGGAATGGACATGATCAACCTTATATTTTAGAAAGATTATTTTGGCAGTTTAGGTGAATGGATTAGAGATAGGGGTTAGTGGGGTGCTACTACCTGGGTTAGGTCTGGAGGAAAGCCTTTGGTCAATAAGTATCTGGACCAAGATATTCTAAAACTGTTCCATTGATCATGGCTAAACCACAAGTGGTTTCTGATAATTTTGAGGTGCTAAATTGTGGAGTTCTAAGCAGAAGACAATGTTTTGATCATAATCTAGGACTGAATTAAACAGAATCCAAGGGAGGAGTGGAGAAGTCTGTTCTGAGTGTCTGAGTGCCACAGAGAATTCACAAAGTTGGCAGTACTCAGTTTTTTTGAGGGCACATGCATATTTTCATGCCATGCAACATGAGGTCGATCTAACCTCCCTGCATCTTCCAAAATATCTGAAGGCTAGACAAGTTATACTGCCAGTAACATTACTTAAGTTTATATTTACATGCATTTACACATCCCCAATATGTCTTCTCATTGAGTACCAACCATAACAAAATCCTTTTAAAAACAAAACCCTCAACATTAACATGTGAAGTCCAGCAAAACAAATCCTCAGATTGGTCAGGCTCAAAAATGTATGTCTCTCCCTCTGCATTTTGAGTTCATTACTTCTCTAATAGATGAGTGGTGTGTTTTTCAGTTGTTGGGACTTGTAGTTTATCATTGCATGATCAGAGTTCTAAAGTCTTTCAAAGTTGGATTTCTTGACAAAGTTGTTACTGTATAAATGATTCTCTCAGTTCTGCTCACTTTGCCCTGTATCAGGTCATAGAAGTCTTCCCAGTTTCCTCTGAAATTGTCCATTTTGTCATTTTTCATGGCATAATAGTATTCCATTACATGAAGCCTCTTGATGAGGGTGAAAGAGGAGTCTGTAAAAACTGGCTTGAAGCTTAACGTCCAAAAAACTAAGATCTTGGCAACTGGTCTCTTCCTGGCAAATAGAGGAAGAAGAAATGTAAGCAGTGTCAGATTTTATATTCTTGGCCTCAAAGACCTCTGCAGATGGTGACTGCAGTCATGAAATTAAAAGATATTTGCTCCTTGGAAGGAAAGCCATGGCAGATCTGGACAGCATACTATAAAACCAAGATATCATCTTGACAACAAAGATCCATGTAGTCAAAGCTATGGTTTTTCCATTGGCAATGTATAACTGTGAGAATTGGACTATAAAGAAAGCTGAACACTGCAGAATCAATGCTTTCAAATTGTAGGAATCCCTTGGACAACAAGGAGATCAAATCAGTCAATACTTAAAGGCTATTCACTTGAAGGTCAAATACTGAAACTGTAGATTTAAGCTACAATCCTTAGCTTAAATCCTTTGGCCACCTAATAAGAAGATGGGACTCACTGGAAAAGAGCCTGATGTTGCCTTCAACAAATTGAAGGGAAAAGGAAAAGGGAAGAGCAGAGAATGAGATGGACAGATAGTGTCATGGAAACAACAAGCATGAACTTGGAGGGACTTTGAGAGATAGTGGAAGACAAAAGGGCTTGGTATGCTGTGTTCTGTCGAGTAACAAAGAGTCAGACGTGACTGAATGACTGAATAGCAGCAACCACAGCATAAACCAGCACATGTATATGTATGTATGTAGGTATATGAATGGATATATGTATATATACATATATGGCCATTCCTCAGTAGGAGAACAGCACTTTGCTTCTAATTTTTTACTACTATGAAAAGAGCCAGCAGCATTACAGGCTGTGGAAATGGCCATCTTTAATTACAGTGGGTAATAGCTTTTCATCCTACTCAAAATCATTCAGTTGCTGTTTCTTTCAGTATCAAATCTGAACTCTTCAGACCTTTCATTGTTCTTGATCAGGTGGCCTCGAGGCCACACGTAACTCTTTAGGTCCTCAAGTGCGGCCCTTTGACTGAATCCAAACTTCATAGAACAAGTCTCTTTAGTAAAAGAATTTGTTCTGTAAAATTTGGACTCAGTCAAAAGGCTGACACCAAGGACTTAGAAGGCCACATGTGGCCTCAAGGTGGCAGGTTCCCCACCCCCGTTCTTGACAGTCTGAGACGCCCTTACCAACCTTACTTTATATTACTACCCAACATACAGTTTCCTCATTTGGCATGCCTTTGACTTTTTATTTATGTTGTTCTCATTGTATATATTGTATTTTACCTGCATCACTTTGTACAAATCTCCATATTTCTTTGAATTGCTCATATTTGTCATTTCTTACAGTACAATAAAATCCCACTGCACCCACTAAACACTATTTGTTCCAACATTTACCAGTTGATGGCCACCCGTTTCCCCTTGCCAACCACTGACCACAGCGTGTTTTTTTTTCTGCCTCTATATGTCATCTTTGTTCATATTGATCTTCTTGCCCAGATTACTTTCCTAATTTCAGTAGCTGCAGAGCTTGGGCCATCAGGGCAGGGGAGTGAGCAGATCACCTGGTTTTCTAGTGCCTGCAGAGTGTAATTAACTGCTGACTCTTTAAGGCAGCTCCCAGCACCAAGAAGTTGCAGATGTTATTTAAATTGCCCACTGCCGTTCTACCAAGTACCTACCAAGGACAGGGTGATATAAGACAGAAAGTTGCAAGGGATTTCCTTGTAGCACAGCTGCTATGGTCAAGGTCATTTTTAGGTGTGAGGTTCCTTGCCTTTTGGACCTCTACCCTGTGACTCTCCATGGGAGCTCTTTGATCAGAGAAGATGTCCAGGGGGCTGGACTTGGTATGTTTTTCTGGGGCATGTTTTGTCTGTTTGGGTCTGCCAAGGCCAACTGCAGAGAGATTCCAGAAAAGCTGTCAATCAAAGGGGAAATGACCAATGATGAGATCAATGTTCCAAAGCCCAGCTATTTGCAACCTACCTGAAACTTCCTCCTGAGGTGATTCTCTTTCCCCTAAGTGTGCTCCCACCTTAGAAGTCATTTCATTCTGGTGCAATGACTTGTTTAAACTCTGAGGCTTTGAGTGACCCATGGGACTGGATGCTGTGGGGTGCCTTGAACTACAGAGATCATGGTCTATAATTCTTTATCCTTTCTACCTGTCCAAATCCTACTTATCCCATGAAAGTTAGCAGGATTCTCACCTCTTACATGATACCTCTTCTGAATTCCCCAGCCATCAATCAGTCTTCTTGCCTCTGAACTCCTAGACCACTAATAATATGTGCCACACAGATTATCCCTTAATTATGTACTGGCTTTTAATGTTGCAGCAGATAGATGTTTTATCTGCTTGACTAGATCTGATCATAAACTCCCTGAGGACAGAGAACAAGGATTTTATGTTATTATTTGATTAATTAGGTGCTTGGAGAAGATCCAGAGTAAGGAGAGCTTTAAGAGCCAGAATAAAGAGTCTAGGCTTTTCCCTTAGGTCATTTAAATACTGGAGGGTTTTGGCTGAGGAGTGGCAATAAGAGTTGATTTCATTCCTCTCTGGGTTTCTTTCACCTGTCTGTCTAGTAAAATGATTACCAAAACTCAGCTTCTTGGAAGCACTTTCATTATGGTACTTCTGAAGGAGCTGTCCCTTTCCCCTCTGCTTATATATGTGTACCTGAAAGAATCAATAACATTTTGGACTGTGCACCACAGTGTATCACAAAATGATCATCTGGAACGAAGGAGGTAGTAGCTTCGTCATCTGTCTGGGTTAGCTTAATAGTATTGTGCTCATTTCAGAGGGCAGCTTTGAGAAGGTACTGAAGTCTGGAGTATTTCAATATCAACAAATATTTATTCTTACAGTGTTATCTTTTTCTTTACCCAGAGAGTCACAGGAATTACAATGACAATTAATTGTAACACCGATTAAACTATAACAAAGATAAAAACAAGAAACAGTTCATCAGAACAAATCAACACTTCAACCATGTATGACATTATATGAAATATTCTATATGCAAAGTCCCACATAAAGTCAGTACAGGAAAATTCTCTTACCACAGGGGGAAGATTAAAAATCAAAACTGAGCTCCAGTGAGTGGGCATAATGTTCTTCTTACTTTCTCGGTGGGTGGAGGGAAGAAAGAATAGATTCTGTGGCTGTTGTAACCCTGGGAAAATCACTTAACCTCCATCTACCTCAGTTTCCTCCTCTGTAGAATGGGACTAATAAAAACATCTACTTCCCAGGGGTGTTGTGAGGACAAAATGAGATATTTGTAAAAAAAAAAATGCAAATCTTTAAAGTTCCATATAAAAGCTAGCTCCTATCAGCTATCATCTCTGCCTCTCTTTTCTTACAACTGTAAAGAGATGATCTTTTCAACTGCTACTTTTTCATCTTTTTCTCTGTCTCCATCTCTTAACAAACTGTTGAGAATTTTTTCCACAGTGCCATATGGGGACAGGTGTCTCAGATCCAAATAGTCCTTCATGGTTTTTTGGAAGCAGATTTGTTTGAGGAAGATGCAGTTTAGAAACTGAGAATTGACAGCAGTTAAAGGGGTATTTCTAACCCTGATTAGAAGCTTGGGACAGAGACACAGCTCCTGATAAAAGTAGGAAGAAATTCAAAGATAGGCTAATGCTTGCAAGCTCTAATTAGCTTAACTGTTCCCTATTTCAAAAAAATTTGCCCCCTGGAGGCAAAGACTCTGAGAACTGACAGATCCCTCTTCTAGTGGAGAAAAATCGGCTGAAATTTTCTTCCCTGGTCAGTACCTAAGTATCTGAGGGTCCTGCCTTCCTAAAAGAGCTGAAGCTTAGATTCTGGGGGCTGAGTTAAAAGAGATGGATAGAGCCCATTCTGCTTATGGGGAACAGGTAGTATATCAACTGGTAACTCTAGTCAGGGGTGAGGAACCTGGAAACCTGTAGGATCTTGAGGATTTGGATTCACTCAAAGGGTCGCACTTGAGGACCTAGAGGGCCACATGTGACCTTGAGGCTCCAGCTTCTCCATCTCTGCTCTAGATGAAGCCCAAGAAAGTCAGAACCAAGTTGTGAGCTGTCATGAAGATGAAATGAAATAATAATAGCTATTGTTGCTCTCTATCTTACAGCTTGTTATAAGGATGAAATGATATAATGAATGTGCAAGTGTTTTCTCATTATGAAATACTATATCCACGCCAGCTGTATAACAGATGCACTTTTGGATCATTAATATGGAGTGAAGCATAACATTGGAAGATGTAGCTTATCAGAGATGTTTGCCTCTGACAGCGGGAGATCCAGAGTAGAATCCAAGTTGAAGAGGGATTCCCTATAGATTGTGAGGTCCTCCAAACGTTCCTGTTTGCAAGCAACGTTGTTCTGGTTGTATTAAAGCCTCAGAACATTTCATGTCTTTCTGGAAGAATGCTGTAACCACACAAAAGAGTTTGACTTGAGCATCCACACAGGAAAAACCAAGTGGATGAAGAATGTACACATTATGACAGACTATACAGTACAGATGGACAGTATAGATGGACAGTGGGTTGGGTCCAGAGTTGAACAGGAGGAGGAGAGTTAAACTTTCTTTGTAAGACTTCAAATATCTTTAGTGACTTCAAGTTTTCAATGAGATCAAAAAGCCTATCTTTTTTTTTTTTTGCTTTTTGGAGGGGGAAGGCAGGACAATTGGGGTTAAGTGACTTGCCCAAGGTCATATGAATAGTAAGTATTAAGCGCCTGAGGCTGGATTTGAACTCAGGTCCTCCTGACTCCAGGGCCAGTGCTCTATTCACTGAGCTACCTAGCCACCCCTTAAGCTCATCTTTTTAATACCAAATTCTATCAGTTTTATTATATGGAAGTGAGAGAGAGTCTAAGTCTCTGAAGCTTTAAAAAACGAATATAACAGTAATGGAAAGGAGCATGGTGGGTGTATCTACAACATGACAAATAAAAAACTTAAAAGAACAGGAATAAAAGATATCAGCAGGGGAATATTTGATAGGAAGAGAAGAGCTGGTCCTGTGACAGGGGCAAGAGGTGACAGGTACTTACCAAGAGTAATTCAATGGTGTCTTTACAATGTCAAGAGCATGTTGCAAGGATACCTGGTGAAAAACTTATGGGAGGGTATGGACAGGAATGGCACAAGATGGGCAGGTATGGATGGGATGAGCTGCATCTTCCAAAGGTTGAGTTCACAGATCCATTGGAGAATGGAATTTTATTCATTACATCACTAGCTCATTGAATATAGTAGCCAAGCTCATCATTAAGATGGTGAAAGAAATAGAACACGAAACGGTTGATTTCATAGTAGCTACATACTAAGAGATGAAGCCTTACATTAAGAAGCTGTTTATCTGTTGTGATTCTCCAAAGACTACAGAGTTGAGAAAAAAAGTCTCTTAATTGATTACATTCAATAAAATCATTAAGATCTGGGGAAAAGACCCGTCTGACACACCCAGGGCTTTCCATGCTGCCTCAGATTGCTATCAGATATGTGAAATAGTATTTCTGATGGAAAGTAGGGGACTGCTACTTGATCCCATCATCTAATTTATTTAGTTTAGGTGTTAAAATGGTAAAATTAAAAATCTGTCTTCCCTCCCATCATCCAGGATTATTGAAGGAACTGAATGGAATGATTTCTTTAGATCTTTCCAAATTTACACAAAAGGTCAGTCCCCCATCCCCATTTTGCCTTGTAATTTTGGGTGCTGGAATGACCTGGAATGAAGCTAGCTTCAGTAAAGTGATTAATATTCCTCGCAGAAAGGAACGTTTTAGTTAGATCTTTGTAGAGTAACTTAATTAAATGCCCTAGCTATTTTGTGCTCTCCCTCCCCTATTAATTTGTTCAAACTCTCTAATGCCCCATAAAGAATTTATTTTAAAATATCTGTCTCTAGTAGTCTTAGAAAAGGCCCTGGCTGTGATGCTGAGGCACTCTGAAGATTAATTCATTAATGCACTTCAGGGAAAATAGCTACTCAGAATTGAGTTATTAAAGCCAGTGGAGTATCATGGATTGGGCTCTGGATTCAGAGCCAGAAAAGTTGGGTTTGGCTTCTGACTCCTCTACTTATTAGCTCTAGGACTTTGGCCGAGTCATTTTACTTTCTGGAGTCTTGCATGCCATCTATAAAATGGGTACAATAATATCTACTTATAGTATCTTTATTTCTGTTCAGTCATTTTTTAATTATGTCTAACTTTTCATGACCACATTTGGGGTTTTCTTGGCAAAGATACTGGAGTGGTTTGCCATTTCCTTCTCCAGTTCATTTTATGGATGAGGAAACTGAGGCAAAGAGGGTTAAGTGACTTGCCCAGGGTCATACAGTGTAAGCATCTGAGGTCAGATTTGAACTCGGCAAGATGAGAGCGTTCCTGACTCCAGGCCCACCACTCTATTCATTGTGCTACCTAACTGTCCTATAATGATATCAACCTATCCTTATAAGATTGTTTTGAGGGTAAAATGAGATAGTATGAAGCATTTTTATTCTATTCCTAACATTCTCTGTTTTAGTTTTTGGTATGAAGTCAGGAAGACTTGAATTCAAATCCCCTTTTAGATAACTTCTTAGCTATGTGACCTTAATCTCTTAAACATGGCATTTAATCTCTTGGTATTTCAGTTCCCTCATTTATAAAAAGAGAGGTTTGGATTCAATAGCCTCTAGGTCTTTTCCATCTTTAAATTTGTACTTTTTTTCCCTTTATCTGTAACTTCTCCAGTCTGGAGAAATACTTTGTAAACTCTTCACTACTCAGACTCTTATTAGCTGTGTGATCTTGGCCAAGTCACTTAACCTGAGTCACCTCAACTGTCAAAAGGGGATTAATATTATTTGCCCTCCTCCTCATCCCTTCCCTCACCAGGGTTGTTGTGAGGATCAAATAGGACATTTGTAAAGTGCCTGGCACATAGTAGGTACTATATAAATGCTAGCTATTATTATTTAATAATAGTTTTAGAGTATTGCCCAGAGCAGTGAAAGTCATACAGCTAGTATATATTAGAGGCAGGGCTTGAAATTCCAAGGATGGCCTCTATCCACTATCCCATGTTGTCTCTCATTTTCATACCTAGTAGGTATTTAAAAGCTATCCTTTTGAATTGAAACCACACTTTTCTGATGGGCATACCTCATACATTTCCATGACGGCCTTGGAGGTCAGTAGCCCAGTTCGTGACAGCGGAACCCAGTCAAGTGAACTGGCTTACTTGGGGAATCAACTCCTGACCTATTCCTTGAGAGTACAACACATTACCTAGGATGGCAGGATCATACATTTAGAGATGGAGGGGACCTTAAAGGCTCTTTAGTCCAACTGAGGCCCAAAAATGTTAAGTGACTTGTCTGAGATTTTAATACCTATATATAAATATATGACCTCGCATTTGCTTGGGATTGGTCCTTACTAGAAGGGAATAGCCTTTTTAATCAGCTTTGTTCTTAGAAGAGGGCATCTTAAATGAGTTATAGATTCATCTCTCAGTGACCATTATTATGACTTACAGTACCTCTATGAAAAGCTCATTTAAAGGATTTTACAGTCGGGGGTTCCCTTCCAGCACCAATAAATTTCTATTTGAATTGTTGTTGTCTGTAATGAATGACATGGACTTACGAAGGGTGCTAGCTACATGAAATGTTCCTTTTAGCTCAACAGCCATTTATTAAGTGACTGGCACGGCATTTTACTCAGAGTTGAATCAGGGCTGTCTTCATGAAGAGAGCCCTTAAAGGAGCCTTGAAGTAAGTGAAGCATTTCAACAGTTGGAGGTAGGGACGATTGGGAGATGGGAAAAAGCTTTAGAAATGTTTTCAGGTGAGAGATGATGAATTAGTCATCCAGGTTGGCTGAAACACATAGTTTGTGTAACTGTGTAAGCCTGTGATTCGTTAGAGTGACTGAATCAGCTGGAGGTTGTCTGGCAGACAGGGGCATCTGTGTTAGGGCAGGACACACGTGACTTCCGAAAAGTCTGTGTCCAGGAAAGCAGATTTAATTCAAAGTGTTCATTTCTTTTATTTTATTTCCTATGTTACAATTTTCTGATCTGTAGTATATTCCTTAGAATTTGAACTCTGTCCTCCTGCTTGTTTTGTTTCTTGTAAATTGGTGCCTTATAGGTCATCAAAATGATCTTGTTAGACGTTGTGGATAGCTACTGTGGACTGATACTCTTAACACAGATCAAATGAAAATGACCATCAATCAGCCTTTAAAAAAATCCTCCAATTCATTAACAATCCAAGACATGCAAATCAAAAGAACTCTTGAGATTTCACCTCACATCTATCAAACTGAGAAAGATGCAACAGGATGGAAATAATCTTGCGGGTGTTGTGTGAAGAGAGGGATGCTAGTAGATTGTTGGTAGAATGATGAATTGGTCTAATATTGTAGAGGAAAAAATACTGTAATCATTTTAGAAAAGTGATTAAACTAGTCACATCCTTTGACCCAGGAATGTTGGTAGACACATACTAAACATATATCCCAAAGAGGTCAGTTGGCATAATGATTCCATACAATACCAGATATTCAAGGCTGCACAGTGGCTTGGAGTCAGGAAGACTCATCTTGCTGAATTCAAATCCAGCCTTAGACTCTTTTCCCCCCCTTTTTGGAAGGGGCAATTGGGGTTAAGTGACTTGCCCAAAGTCACATGGCTAGTTTTGTGTTAAGTGTCTGAGGCTGGATTTAAACTCAGCTCCTCCTGATTCCAAGGCCAGTGCTCTATTCACTGTGCCACCTAGCCAGCCCAAGCCTTAGACTCTTACTAGCTGTGTGAACCTGGGCAAGTCATTCAACCCTGTTTGTCTCAATTTTCTCATCTGTAAAATGATCTGGAGGAGGAAATGGCAAATGCCTTCAGTATATGCAAGAAAACCCTAAATGGGGTCACAGAGAGTTGGACATGACTGAAATAATTGAGCAGCAAATTCTTCATAGCCTAGCATTTACCTAGCATTTCAAGGTTTGCAAAGTGCTCTGCATATGTTTTTTAATTTGAGCCTCTCAACAAACTGCCCTGTAAGGTCCGTGCCATTATTATGCCCATTTTATAGAAGAGAAGACTGAGTGACTTGTTCAGGCTACAAGATCAGCAAATATCTGAGGGAGGATTTGAACTCACATCTTCCTGACTTTCAGGATAGGGCTTTATCCATTGCACTACTTAACTTCCAAATGACATTTAGATAGTGCCCTTACACTTACTGAAAATTAAAGTCTAGTTTAGTTATTAGAAGAGGATATCTTAAATGATAGCACGGACCGTCTCATTTGATCGTGCCAACAGCTCTATGAAGTAGGCAGGACAGGCATCGCTATCATTTTGTGAAAAAGGGAATGGAGACTCAGAAAGGTTTGTTTGAGCTCACAGAGCTAGTAAGTGCTAAAACCCAGGGCTCCTGATTCCTTGTCCTGTGCTCCTTAACAAGTGGCCTTCCTGCACAGATGGGGCATGGTCACATTCTTTCTGTGACCAAGAGGATATCAAGCCCATTGTGAAAGCCCTAAGTGAACAAAACAAGATTCAAAGGATGAAATTATGCTGAATTTCAAAGGGAAATGATCATTCTCACTGGAGACTTCATGATACCTCAAAGAGCGAAGCTGATTCCCCACCATCTCAATCTGAATTTTTAATTGCCCATAATTGTTGGCTAATCCCATTACTATCAAAACATAAGCCAATTTACTAATTGTGTGTGGTCTATTTTTATTTGGGGCATGGTGTGAGTTGGGAAGGTAATGGAAAGAAATTTTCCTAGAATCCAAGAAGCGGGAAAAACCAAGTTAGGTGAAAACAATGATATATTCTAATGACAGTGAGATAGACATTATTATTAGAGTGCTTATAGACTGTGGCTTATATACAATTGAGAAATAATAATAAATTAGACTTTGCCTTTTCATTCTTTTCCCAGATTAAATCCTTTGAATGTTTATCTTTAGAAGGACACAGAAACAATGCGATTTTAGATCTTTATGTTTATCTATATGCATTAGATGACTTTTTTTAGGAGAAAGAAGTAAAAATACATTTCAGAGTAAAATACAGAAAAAGTCATTAAAGTCAAAATTCAGGTCTAGGATGCAGTAATATATTTTGCTACTGGCAGCACAGTATAATAAATCAGCCTTTTGTTTGCTCTCTTTATAATTGATTTTCTATATATTTTAGTCAGCCACAGAGGATTTAGCTTCACATGGTGGTTTTTATCTACAACATTTTATGGGAAGAGACTGTTGGGTCTATATTTAATTTTCATTGTCTTTAAGAAATTGGTGCAGAGTTTCTCTCAGGTTGGTATTGCGTGAAAAAAAATTTTTTTTGAAGAAGGAATGGCCTGATGCAAACATGAAACATTAGACTTTAGAATTTCAACAATAATCATCTCTCACATTTGTAGAGTTCTGTAAATTCATAAAGTCTTTCCTTATTCGATCCTTATAGCAATGTTGGCAAGGCTAGTGCTACTGTCTTCATTTTACACAGGAGACGTTGGAGTCAGATAGACAGTGACTTGCCTCAGGTTGCTTGTCATGGTATTATGTGACAGAGTTAGGACTAAAATTGAGGTCTTTCAACATAACTCTTTCTAGGGTACCATGATCCATTTTCATGAACAGGCTGCTTGACTCAACATATCTGCTTCAGTTTTTCCTGTCATACAGTATGGTGGAAATAGAAATGATTTCCTTTTAGAAGACTGATTACATGGACTTTTATTATTTGTACACTGTCCATGCTGATGGAATGGAGCCATATTCTTTCTCTACAGACATTAAAACTGGGAGTGGAATGGCAGGGAAGGTTGATGGCCTCAGTGTAGATTTTACCACTTTTAACATAAAAAAATGATATTTGCCTTGTCTGTGAAGGACTTAATTTAGACACTCAAACTTTGTCAAATAGTTTTTGAAGTGCTTTCCTCTTTGACCACCTTATCTTTTTTTTCCACATGAAATGAGTTGTTTGCAGGTTTCATTAAATCAAAGCTTGGGAAAAAGCTACTGGTTTATAGGTGATAATTAATACTTATTAGTCATTGCTCAGCACTTCTGTAAGAGTTATTTTCACTTAATGTTTGATAGAAACTCCACTCCTCAATTCAGTAGAACATCTGTCTATGCCAGGTATAGGGCACAGGTTTTTAGTTTGAGCCCCTAAAGCATAAAGCCTGTTTTGGTGACAATATGAGGGTATCAGGAAATCCTCAACAAAACCTCAAAACAAAATGAGTACAGCCTGACATAGTGGAAAGAGCATGAGCTAGAGATATAGAACCTGGGTTAAAATCCTGGTTCTAGTATGAACTATCTGTATGACCCTGGCAAAGTCCTTTAACTGTTCTGTGTTATAGTTTCCTTACATGCAGTATAATGAGTTGGACTGCATTAATTTACAAACAAACTAATGAACAAACACTTGTTAAGTTGCAGTACTGTTTGTAAGATACTAAGTCTGGAATCTAAAGACTGAAATAGGCTCAGTTCTCTAGAAGTTTACATTTTACTGGAGGAATGGGGAAAGGGCATATAGCTTGGGTATTAGATAAGTAATCACAGATTAGGAACAGGGTAATACAAAATTATTTCCAGAGGGAGAGAGCACTAAAGACCAAGGGAGCCTCTAGAGCTCATTCCAGTTCGAAATCCTAGTGTAGCCTGTGTGGCCCAGGACCCAAGATTGTGTAGCTTATATGGACTAGGTTCACTGTTGGGAACTTCTCCAAATATATCTTTTTGGCCTCCTTTTCCCTCTGCTCAGAATTCCCACTAAAGAGGGAGAGAGACAGACAAACACACACAGACACAGACACAGACACAGGTGAAAATTCTAAACAAGGGGTGGGGAACCTGCCACATTGAGGCCACATGTGGCCCTCTAGGTCTTCAAGTACAGCTCAAAGGGCCTTGAGGCCTCAGGTTTCCCACCCCTGTAAGGCTCACCACCATCTAACTCATCAAGTTGATCAAAGAACTCCTCTTAATAAATAAGTGCTTCCTACTACTTTTAGGGAGGGGTGGATAGCACTGAAAATAGTGGTACTGGGGGGAAAAAATCCAATCATCAGTGTTTTCATAACTTTCCAAAGGCTGAGAATCACTTTGCTTTTTTCGGACATAATCCTTGTGGGCATCTTATGAAGTAGAATTTATTTTATTGAGATGAGTGGAGGTAGGAGAGGATGAGATCAAAGAAGTAGCATTTGTTTATATCTCTTTCCTGAATGTTCCTAGATGTTGACAACGTCAATGAGAGTTTTGTTTTTTCAGGAGAAGTTTTAGATCAGGGAGGGAGAAATGGGGACAACTTAAGAGTGTACATATTTTAGCTTGTTAGAAACCAGGACTCAGTGGGTGTCAGGGCTGGCCAGACCATGGTGGTCTTGACCTAGGGAAGAGATGGACTCATGAGCACAGCCTGGGTAATTGGGGAAGGTTCCAAGAACAGATAACCTGAGGAAGTTCAGACAGTCAGGCATCCAACATCAGGGGATCTGGCAGGGATTTTGGAATGTGTCTGGAGCACATTCACTATTGGGGAATAAGGCTGTGGGAAATAGGCAGAAATGCAGGCAGACAGGATTAGTGAGTTTTGGCAACAGGTAAGACAGATGTAGTTATAGGGACTGGGGTTCGTGTGCCAATTTCCAGTCCCACAGAGGATTGGAAAATAAGTCAGAATCCTTTCAAACAGGAATGATGGACTTGGGATCAAAGCTGAGAATCAAGAGTGAGGGAATATGATAAAGACTCAGGACTTGGGAAGAACCTTGATAAGACATGTATGCAAATAAACTATCATGGTGTAGTGGAAAGAATGCTAGGTTTGGAATCAGACAACCTGGCTTTGAATTCTGTCTGTCCTCCTTTGCTTGTCTGTGTGATCCTGGTCAAGTCACTCTGTGGCTCTTCATCCATAAAATGACAGGGTTGGACTTTGTAGCTTGAAGGTCCCTCCCAACTCTGTGGCAATGATCTTATGGGAATATAGACAAGATGAGTTCTCAGGAGACAGCGAATGTCTTTAGGTATTTTTATTAATTATTTCATTTTAAAATAGGTTTTATCGTTGCCTTTTAAAAATATCACAGTCATCCTTAAATACAGCTGTCACCCCAGTTTTGAACCCTCCTTTGTACCTAAGGAGAATAGTTAAGCAAAAACAACACATATGACTCCATCTTATAGTGTCTGTAATTCTCTGATCCCATAGTCCCCACCTCCGGTTGAGAGGAGGAAAATAGGTTTCATTATTTATTCTCCAGGATCATTCATGGTTTTTCCATCTATCCAGTGTTTTGATTTTTTATTTATGTTGTTATCTTTGTGTATACTGTATTTCATCTGCATCTCTTTGTATGGATCTTTACATTTCTCTGAATCCCTTGTATTTGTCATTTCTCACAGTACAATAAAATCCCACTACATCCATTAAGCACTATTTGTTCTGCCATCTCACACATTTCCTTTCTTGTTATTTGTTACCCAAAAAGTTCAAATCTCTCATTTTATAGGTGATAAGAGCAATGATTATTTCTCTCTTGTATTTAATAACCAATTATTGTATTAGGACCAAGGTTTTTCTCTTTTTCTACTTACTCATCCAGAATTCAACCAGTATGTGGAATTTTGGACAAGGACTATGGATTCTTGCTTATTGTATTTATTCAGACAGATCTGGGAAAATGTGGAGTCTCACTTGTGGTCAGACAGATGATATGGAACTTGATAAATCCCTTTGACCAAGACTTGGGTGATCTAAGTCACATACCCCCAATACCCTCATTAGAATGAGCCCACGTCTCTTATAAAATATTCATTCTCTCATTAATTGTTAACCAGAGTTGATTGCAGTCTCAGGAACACCCACTTTTCCAAGGGTATATAAGTTGTGAGCCTACCACCAAGAGAGTCTTTGTCATTCCAGAGTATCACTGATCTTTTATTAGTAAAATGATTCATTTACTCAGAAATTATGTCTCTCGAACTTCTTAAATGTCACAGCGAGGACTCTTGAGGCCTTGAAAACTTAAATAACTTTCCCAAGTTAATACATGTAATAAGCAACACATGGACAGAGTTCAAGCCCAGATATTCTGACTCCAAATGTAGCACTCCTTTCCATTGCCGGATGGCCAGGAAAGCTTCTTGGAGGGGAAGGAGGGAGGAGTGGAATTGCTCCTGGATGAAGGACTTCAATAAGAGGATTTGGGGAGAAGGGGAAGCTTCACAGTCACATAGAATGGTGTGAAGAAAGAGACTGAGGCAGGAAAGCACGGGATATAGTCCTGGCATAGTGATTAGACCAGTTTACTGGAGGGTAGTGTTTAAAAGGGAGAATCTCATTAGAGCAGAGACTTCACCTTTCCAAAATTCTTAACTTTATAGTGACTAGAACAGTGCCATGTGTCCTGGTTCTAGGTGCCCAATAAACTCTTGTAGGTGATAGCAATGGCATTCTGGTATAGCGGGACAAGTGCTGTTTCACTGTTTTTCTTTGTATCCCTAGAGGCTTGACCTATGTTTTATCCATAATTGTGGGTTTACTGATAGAAAAGAAAACGTTTGATCAGTGTACATCTCTACCTCTCCTATCGTATCTTAGAGAAACAGCACAGACAAGTAGACCCTGGGCTAGACTTGGAGTCAGAAGACATTGGGATTTAGCTCTGGCTTTACCTCTATTTCCTATGTGATCTTCAGCAGGTCATGATATGCCTTTGGGCCTCAGTTTTCCCTTCTGTAAAATGGGTGTGTGGTGGTAGACTAGATAAAAACTGCTCTCTAAGCAGAGTTCCCACATCCTAGGTTGGTTTTCTTTTGGGATGCCCAGAGAAGCTATACACAAACTCCTGGAAATTTGTATCCAGAGGTAGGCTTGCTGGTCATGGATGTCACCACCAGGGCACATAGGCATTGATGAGTTTAGGAGGAATTAAGGGATGCAGGATGAACCTTTTACAAAATTACTACAATCACCCAAGTGGCAAGCTGCTGCCTCCTATACATTTCCATGTTGGCCTCTGACAGTAATTGAGAAGGCTATTATGGCACAATTCTGGCTTGCTCTGAATCTCCCTTTGGATTTTCTGGATTCTGGAAGGTCTCTTGGCATTTAGGAGATAAAGAAATCTACCTTTCCATGTTCCAAGGGGGCTATAGAAGTATTCCTGACATCATTGTCCTAGCATTAGCAGAAAAGCAGGGCTCTTTGTATAACTGGGTGCTTTGAAATGGAAAGTGAAGTCTTCTGAATTACACTTCAAATTTCCTGAGCTGTTTGACTTCAATTAATCTCTAACTTTTTTTCTGCTTATTAACCACGACACCCTTTTCTTCTCAGTGCTTTCTTGAAAGGGTCACAGACTTAGGAAGGGAAGGAAATGCTGAGCTGGCTTTCACATATAGTTTTTGGAGCTTGCTAAAAGTTGGGAATAATTCATAGAGGAACCAGCAGTTTCTATGCAGTGATTAGAGAGTGAGGAAGGAGGCTTGGGCCTCCAGCAGGGTTTGGGGTGTGGGGTGGGAAGGCACCTGTAGCTGAGGCCACAGAATAGTGTCTCCACCTGTGGAGGCCGACTGGGGAGATGCAATATTTTTCACAGCCCATAGACAGCTGTGACTTGGAGCTTAGATTGGGAGGTTATTCTTTTTACAACCCGTAGACAGCAGAGAGACAGTAGACTGGCTAGCTGTGTTCTTCTCCTGGTTAAGTAAGCAGCACTGCATTTCCAACCCAAGTTACTGGTTTAGTAAGAAACTTTTGCTTCAGAAACACAGGAGGCCTACTCAGTGTCTTTCCTGAGGCTTCTGCGAAACTTGGAACTTAGCACCAGAGCAGGTAAGTTTGAGTCAGGAGGGTAACTTGCAGGGGGGTTGGCCCTAACTCTTCCCTGTCAGAGCTGGACTTTAATGCTGTATATCAGGTCTAAATAGAGCTGTCCTTCTATATTGTGTGTGCAGCAAGAAACCAATATTGCTACAAAGGGACAGAAAAACAAATAGTGAAATTCAGTTCAATGCAACCAACATTTATTCAGGAAGGAGAGACAAGACTTAATTAGGGAAAGAAATGGAACGGTGGGAAGATCTCAGAGGGTAATCCCCTGGGTTTCACAGATTTCAAAAGGAATCATTCAAGCCACCAAATGAGTAGTCTGATGATGGTTTGGGCAAATTACTATCAAGATGCTTTGCCAGACAGTGCTGGAATTTTGATACCATTCAGCTATTGTGATCTGTTTGCTGGTCATGGTTGGCTTTTGGGATTTTTGTAAATAAAACGAGAAAATATTTTCGTGGATCTTGTTTTATTTGAGCCACGTGGCATCTAAAAAGCACTGTACTAAGCACTTACAAATGTTATCTCATTTGAGCCTTACAAACCTCGGATGGAGGTGCTCTAATGAGCCTGTTTTACAGTTGAGTTAACAGAGAAGGACAGAGGTTAAGTGACTTGCCCAGGCTCATACAATTAATAAGGATCTGAGGCTAGATTTGAATTCAGATTCATCTTTAACTCCAGCTCTATCCACTGTACTATCCAACTACCTCAGATGCCTTTTGCTTTTCACAACATAATGTGACAACTAAAAAGGTTTGAGAGACACAGTTTCTGGGTAAGTTAATCATTTCATCAATAAGGCCAGTTTATTAATAAAAGGATGGTCATTTAGCCATCTCTCTTAGACCAAAGAAAATCATGGCAGTGAGCACTTAGTTTATATATACCCTCTGAAGAATGGGTATTCCCCAAGGTTGGACCCTGATTGGTTAACATTATTGATGAGACAACTGAATATTATGATAAGGGGCTGAGAATGAAGTCATGTCACTCATGAACAGAGAGATTATCTTTATACCCAGACACCCCCAGCCTTGGGCAATCTATTGAAAGAATTTTCCCCTCCCCCCAAGCCTGAGCAGAACACAATGGCTACTCCACCTGGGTGGAGTCTGAACAAGAAAGTTAGTTCAATCTCATTATCAGTAATGCTCTTTAAGAGACTGAATTTTTTTTGAAATCAGAACTTTAGAAAAAGAGGGGGAATCTCTGGATCTCTCAAAATCATTGGTTATTAACAATAATTTCTCTCAATGATAACCTCCCAACGTAAGCTCCTGTCATTGAAGCCTCCTTTTTAATAAGGAAAGACAGATAATCAAAACTGTTCAAATGGACCCAGCTGATAGTGTATGCAATATTCTGCCACTGTAGTCCTCCACCTCATTTCCAAGAATAGGAAAATGTATTTTGTCATCTCAGTTAATCTGAGTTGGTTACTTTTTACTATTTTCATTTACATTATTATAAGAATTGTGTTTGCCATTTTTTTCTGGTTCTGGCTGACTTTATTAACGTATCAATTCACAGATCTCTTCCCATCTTTCTTTTAATTAATTGATTTCCTTCTTATGGTGCAATAGTGTTCCTTTATACCCTAGCTGTGTGACCCTGGGCAAGTCACTTAACCTTCTTTGCCTCAGTTTTCTCATCTGTAAAATGAGCTGGAGCAGAAAATGGCAAACCCCTCCAGTATCTTTACCAAGAAAAACCCAAATGGAGTCATGAAGAGTTAGATAAGACTGAAAAAAATGATTGAACTACAACATGTCCATTTACAGACATTTTGGGCTTTATTTAAATTAGCTTTATAGCAAATTTGATTTTATTTAAAAAATTCTGAAAGAAATCTTTATTCCTAAAAAACATCTAAGGTACCTTTGGCCTGCAGTACTGTGTTTTCTCTCTCTTTCCTCCTACCACTCGACTAGGTAATGTAGGGCTTCCCACCAATCCCCCCTTCAAAATACAACCAAAACAAAACCCAAAAGCCCTAAAAAAAACCCCACTGCAAGTGAAAGTAGAACACACCTGCAGAGAGATCATCACCAATGCTGGACTTGGCTTGAGCCCTTTGACTTGAGAGAGGAGACCTTTGTTCTGTCCACCCACCTGTGTGTCTGGGGCATTGTTTGTTTTTCCTCTCTTTCAGTTAGACCTCACCCCACTCACCGCATGTCACCCTTCCACTCCTATCTGTGTCCATGTCCACCTGCCACGTATCTGCCCCCTTCTCTCCCCTTCCCTGTTCTTCCTGGCCAGGCCCTCACTGACCCTCTCCCCCTTTTACTCTGGCTTTTGTGTCCCTACCTGGATGCGTCTTGAATGGAGTGCTGGCCATTCCTGCTCTCTGCCCCTTTTCTTCCTCTGTCCCAAAGTCTGCCAGAAAATTTGCATTAAGTAAAAATCACTTTCTGTAGAGGTCTATAGAATGGTCCACTTATGTAAAGTGAGAACTGTCTTTACTAAACTAAAACACACACACACACACACACACACACACTACATATTAATAAAACTAATTCCACCCAACCATATAGGAAAATGTGCATTATTAATTTGTAGGCATAATTTCATGTAGGGAAATTCTTATTGTTATAAATGTATTTTGCTTGGGAACCACCTGACTTAGAATTTACTCCTTCAGGCTATTACTCAGATGTCTGTCCTGAGCAGCTTGCAGGGACTTATTAAGTTCAGGCAAGGTCACCAGTAAACGAATTTTACAAATGCCTTTTAAAAGGGTCTGGATATCGCTCCTTTTGGGATCAGGATAGAAAGGGCAGGGTAGGGAAAGATTTTTTCCTGGACTGGAAAGACCATGTAGATGGAAGGTTTATCCAGAAAGGTATAATGCTTAAGCTTGCAGTAGACTTCCCTCTCTGTGGTCTATACCAGCAAGCACCCTAGCATAACCAGGATGGCTGCTAGCACAGGTTCTTAGATCTGCTTTTCTAAAGGAAAGCAACTCAAAATGGGTTAACAATCTTACTTTAATAAAACACATATAATTTACCTAGTTCAGGGGGAAAAGTCAGCACCCTGAACTTCAGATAATACAAACAGAAGTTACAAACAGAGATTACAAGCAGACAAAGACACAGACCAGCAGACAGAGCTTCCAGCTGTCTGACTGTTACATCCATACCTAGTTATTTACCAGAGAGGGAAGCACCAACATCTGGGTTTTCAAAGTCAGGAGCTCAACGGCTGCCTGGAGTCTCATCTGGCCAAATTACACAACTCTTTCCAAAGTGAGCCCCAAAGCAAAAACCTCACATCAGGGTATGTATAGCCTTCTCCTGGGTCAGAGAATGTCACAACCCTCTTGACTCACTGCCCAATCACAAAGTAATAAGGTGAAAAACAAGCCTGCTGCCACAGCTCCATGTGACCACATTCAGCCTATTAGGGGGCAGAGTATATTTTCAAATCAGGGAAGGCCCTCAAATTCACCTAAGCCTATCAAGGGGCAAAGGGACAGGGAAGATCTTCAAATTCCCATTACTATTACATGGCTTTTTTCTATCTGGTCAAGGCCCTTGGTATTCTCCTAGGCATGAGTTAAAAGAGACATCCTGGAGGTCAAGGGATCAGCACCATAAGTCTTATTGATATCTTCTATCCTAATCTTGTGCCCTGGGTCTAGTAAATAAGTTGTTTCTTTCCCCTTGTGACCAGGACCCCATGGCATAGTGGAAAGGGTGTCTGTAGGGGTATAGATATGGTTTGTAACTTGGTTCTGATCACTTACAAGTTTTGTGAGCTTGAATAACTCACAGCCTCTGTGGGCCTCAGTTTTCTTATCTATAAAATGAAAATATTAATTATAGAATCTTATGGTTGGAAGGTACCTGAGAGGTCATCTAGGCTAACTCAATGTGAATAAAAAACATCCTTAGAACATAAACAATGAGATGTCATCCAGTATCTATGTGAAGACCCCAAGTGAGGGGGGGACCTATTACCTTTCTCTCTATAGTTCATTCCTTTTTTTGGCGGGGAGGGTATTCTGTTGGGAATTTTTTCCCTTATGTAGCACATGGTCTGGATTTACTTTCCTACTTGAACTGGTAAACTGGATCGCTAGAACAAGAATATTTACTTTTCCACTTAGAATTCTAGAGGATCCTCCAGGGTTGCAGACTGTTTTCCTGGTAAAATAACTCTTGAGCCTCCTTTAATGTGCCTCTTCCCATGACTGTAAAAAGTTGATATTAATTAGCCATCCAGACTTTACTAACATTTATTTATTTCACCATTCCTCCAAGAACTTATTTATTTTAAATATCCATTAAAAACACTTGAGTACCAAATTCTCTCCTTCCCTCCCCTCCTTCATACATTGAGAAGGCAAGCAATATAGTATCAATCATATATGTGAAGTAATGCAAAGCATAATTCCATATTAACTATTTTGCAAGAAAAAAATCAACAACATAAAACAAGTAACAGAAAGTGAAAAAATATGCTTTAAACTTCACCCAGAGTACATCAGTTCTCTCTCTTGAAACAGCACTTTTCATCATGGGTCCATTGGAATTGTGTTGGATGATTGTCCTGATCAGAGTAGCTTAGTCTTTCAAGGTTGATCATCATTACAATATTGCCATTACTAGGTACAATGTTCTCCTGGTTCTGCTCACTTCACTTTGCACCAGTTCATGTAAATCTTCCTGGGTTTTTCTGAAAGCATACTGCTCATCATTTCTTATAGCACAAGAGTAATCCATTGTATTCATATACCACAACTTGTTCAGTCATTCCTCAATTGATGGTTATCACCTCAATTTTCAGTTCTTTGCCACCACAAAAAGAGCTACAATAAATATTTGTGGGCAAATATGTCCTCTTTCCCTTTTCTTTGATTTTTTGGGATACAGACCTTTGATACATTTTGGGGTATAGTGGTATTGCTAAGTCAAAGAACATGTGCAGTTTTAAAGTCATTTGGATATAGTTCCAAATTGTTCTTCAGAATAGCAGTTCACAACTCTAACAACAGTGCATTAATGTCCGTATTTTTCCACATCCCCTCCTGCATTTATCATTTTCTTTTTCTGTTATGTAAGCTAATTTGATAGTATGATTAGGTATGATAGGTATGAGGTGGTATCTCAGAGTATTTGCATTTCTCTAATCAATAGTGATTTAGAGCAATTTTTATTTTGATTTCTTCTTCTGAAGATTGCCTGTTTATATGCTCTGACCATATGTCAAATGGAGAGAGGTTCTTATTTTTTTTAATTTAAATTCATCTCAGTTCCTTGCATATTTGAGAAATGATACCTTTATCAGAGAAATTTTCTGTAAATTTTTCCCCAGTGTCTGCTTTCCTTCTAATTATGACCGCATTAGTTTTGTTTGTGCAAACCCTTTTTAATTTCATGTAATAAAAATTACTCATTTTGCTTTGCTGTGATCCTCTCTGTCTTTTTGTTTCCTCACAAACTCTTTCCTTATCCACAGATCTGACAGGTAAAATTTTTCCATGCTCCCCTAATTTGCTTATGTTATCACCTTTTATGTTTAAATCATTTGTACGTTTTGACTTTATTTTGGCATATGATGTGAGGTGTTTCTCTCTGCCTAGAATCTGCCAACCTACTTTCTGGTTATCTCAGCAATTTTTGTCAAATGGTGAGTTCTTGTCCCAAAAGCTTGGTTGGATCTTTTGTTGACCCCCCCCCCCCCGACCCCCTGCCACTAGATGACTATGTTTTTTTGCTAACTTTTAGAAACAGATATTTATTAAGGTGTTATAATAAGAATGGTTAGTAGAAAGCATTATTCCAAACAAGGGGACTTTAAAACTCATGCACACACTTATAGAGTCCAAGGGAAAGTAGACTCAAACTTATAGAGCGCATGTAGCAAATAGGTCAACACAGCTCCTGGAAGATCTTCGTGGGGTCCTCACAAAATTCCCCTTAGCATGATGTAGTTTTCTGTTGGACTCACTGTAGTGTTCTGAAGTTGCTTTTCTTTAGTGTATCTAATTTGCCCTTAGCTCCTGATGTATGTTGTACATACATATGTATGAGTGTATATGTATATATATGAATGTATACATATACATATGCATGTATATTAGTTATTTTTATATTCCTGGTCCCTAATACAGTATCACATTTGTGTGTGTATATAAATATATGTTCAGTTGTATATACATATGTATATGTACATATATGGTATAGTATTAGACATCCAAGGTACAGAGATAAAAAAAAATGATAAAGCTCTGTCTTCTTGTAGCTTACATTCTATTGTGGGGTGGAGATGTACCATGTACATAGATAAGGATGATAAATGGTAAGGAATAATTGGGTAACTAGTGAAATTGAAATTGAGAGTACTCAAGGAAAGTTGGAGTATAGAGACAATCCGTTAAGCTCAGGGATAGTTTTATGGAGGAGGTGGCATCTTATCAGAACCTTGAGTATAGATAAGGGTTTTGAATGGTAGAGATGAATGGAGTATGTTTTCCAGGCATGGGAAATGGCTGGTGTGAATACATAAAGTGAGCAGTTTTTAGAATATGTAAGCAGTATTTAGAATACATAAAGTCAAGTTTGGGGAACTATTAGTAGTCAAGTCTGACTGGAGTTTGGAATGAAGGATGATTAATGTGAAATAATGCTGGAAATGTAGTTTTAAGTCTGACTGTGAGGGCATTAAATGTGTACAAAGGACTTTATGTTTTATCTTATTGGCAATAAGGAGACTCTGAAGGTCTTTAAATTGTTATTCAATCATTTTTGAGTCTTGTCTGACTCTCTGTAACCCCATTTGGGGTTTTCTTGGCAAAGATCCTAGAATGATTTGCCTTTTCCTTCTCCAGCTCATTTTACAGATGAGGAAACCAAGGCACACAGGATTAAATGACTTGATTAGGGTCACACAGCTAATAAGTCTGAGGCCAGATTTCAACTAGGAAAGGTGAGTCTTCCTGACCCCAGGCTGGGCACTCTATCCACTGTGCCACCTAGCTGCCTCAGGTCTTTGAGTAGGGGAATGATATTGCCAGGCCTTTGACTTCATAAGATTATTTTGGCAGTTGTGCAAAGGATGGATTGGAGAGAAGAGAGACTGGTGGGGATACTAATTAGGAGCCTATTGTACTAGTCTAATTGAGAGGTGATGAGAGATTGAGCCAGAGCAGTGATTGCACAAGTGGGATGTATGTGAGGACTGTGGATGGGGGAAGCACCCAAATCTGACAACTGATTGGATGTGGTAGCTGCAGAAGAGAGAAGGTTTTAAGTGTGAGTAACAGGGAGAATGGTGGTGCCATCAACAGAAATGTGAACATTGGGAGGAGTTTAGGTGGCTTGGCTTTAGAAAGATAGACGATAAGTTGTTCAGGACATGTTGAGTTTGAAGTGAAAGTGGGACTTACAGATGGAGATATTTGTCCACTGGGGAGTTAGAAGTTGTAACACCATGTACCAGCAGATTCCTAAAAGAATGCTACTGTGAACAGCTTTTAAGGTTCAGATTATTACAGTAATAGTGAACACTCTGCTTATTCCATTACAAATCAAGGCAAACATTCACAATATCTCACAATATGATATTCACAACATTACATCTTATCACAGAAAATCACAATATAGTGTCCATAATAGCTTAACATTAGAATGGCCACACAATTTTCATTACAATGGCCACAATATTTAGAACAAAGAACAAAAGAATAATCATCTGATTTCCCTAAGGGGGAAACTTCCTCACTTAATCAATCAATCAATTCACAATATATCAATCTTCCACTCATGGGGCAACCATTAACTTAACCAGTCACAGTACAATAATCAAACTTCCACTCATAGGGCAACCATTAACTTAATCAGTCACTAATCTAGATTCACAATTACTAAATATCATTAATCACTAGTACAGTCGTTAGAAAACCACATAAACCCTCTACCCCTTGGTGTCCAGCAAACCTCAATTTCCTCCAAGGGGAAACCTTTTCTTCATTTTGACTCTGGGTGGTCTCTCTGATTCCCTGGATCCCTTCCATGGTCCCAGCTCCCTCCTGAATCTGCCAGACAATCACCTAGATTCAGGAGCTGAAAGCTTACAGGTTCTTGTCCA
>CM053598.1:73981478-73997853 GCA_028646575.1 Pseudocheirus occidentalis | reverse complement strand
CCCCCCCCAATCCTCACTTTCACAGAAGAGGAAGCTAAGAAATATCAAGGTAATGTGATAAGTGCAGATTCACAGATGTGTTGAGCAGCAGGCCCAATATCTGATTAAGCTGATCTCTCCAAATCCAAAGCACTTTCCACTGCAATATGATGCTTCCACTTGGTTCTGGGGCAGATATTCTCCTTGGAAGGCAGTGTGACATGGTGCAAAGAGTGCTAGATCTGGAGTCCAGAGACCTGGGGTTGAATCCTGCCTCAGATCCTTTTTTTTAAAGCTGTGGGATCATGGGCAAATCACCAAATAGCCTAGAGCCTTAGTGCACTCATATTAAAATGGGCTAATAATACTTGTAGAATCTGGGAGGAGAGCATTTTGTGAACCTTAAAATGATATATAAATATCTTGGGAAGCTCTAGGCTAGGTATTTCATTTCCCCTATGGAGCATGATAGGGGCAGCTAAGTGGACAGAGTAAGGAAGACTCATCTTCAAATCTGGCCTTGGACACTACCAGTTGTGTGATGCTGGACAAATTCCTTAACCCTGTTTGCCTCAGTTTCCTCTTCTGTAAAATGATCTGGAGGATGAAATGGCAAACCACTCTAGTATCTTTGCCAAGAAAACCTCAAATGGAGTCATGAAGAGTCAGACATGACTGAACCAGCTGAACAGCAAAAACAGTGGAAAGTGAAGTGAATACAGTAGTGGAGTTTATACACACACACACACACACACACACACATACACACACACTTGTGGTACCAGCTTCACAAAGTTGTTGCGAGGACCTAAAGAGTTAATGTAAACTTTGAAGCCGAGTATAAATGTACTAATCTGGTCCAAGTCCATTACATTTAGGTAGGTGGGATATTCCCATCATTCCATTTGCCAGACATCTGAGGCCAGAGATACTGTGATTTACCGAACTTGGCATAGCTAGCAATAGTTTAAGTGGGAGTTACAACCAGGGCTTCCAGGCTGCAGGGTACTGTTCTTTACAGTTCACCATGTGCTAAGGTCCTTCCTTGTTCTAAGTCTATTATCCATGCCTATCATATAATCCAGGGCAGCTAGATGGCTCAGCGGATAGAGCACCCTGGCTTGGAATCAGGAAGATTTGAGTCCAAATAAGGCCTCAGACACTAGTTGTATGACCCTGGACTAGTCCCTTAACCCTGTTTACCATAGATTTTTCATCTGTAACATGAGAAGGAAATGGAAAACTACTTCCCTATCTTTGTCAAGAAAATTTCAAATGGCCTCATGAAGAGGCAGAAGTGACTGAAACAACTGAACAGCAACAAAATCATATTTCCCAGTTCAAATTTTAGCCAATTTATGAAATCTTTTATTATCAACAGTCTTATGCTTAAAGCTTCAAGATTCAGACTTTCCTTCCTGCATTCTCCTCCTGCTTCTTGCTCCCTTTCTGCATTTCCTATCTCTGAAATCAGAGCCATGGAGAGCCTCTGGGATGAGGCCATGGAAGGCAGTCAGCCAAGCTAGAGAAATGAAGTATTTAATGAGTCCAAAGCATAGTTTGGGTATAACTTCTGTCTTCTCCTTCACTCTGACATTATCCTATGATTCTGAAAGATGGGTTGGTATCACAGAATTGAAATAAATTCTCTTCACCTATGAACAGAGTGCATGGTGTTTATAAGGAAGTTAGATTATAAAGGGCCTTGAATGGTAGGCTTGGGAGTTCATGCTTGATGTAGGTGATGGGAGCTAATGAATGTTTTTGAGCAGATTTGATCCATCTTGTAGATTAAGCAGATTTTGTGAGCAGTGGATTGGAGAATGGCAGGATGGATAGTTGACAGGCATTAGAATAGTTCAGGTGCATGGTAATGAGGGTATGACATAGGGTCTTGGCTGTGTAAATGAAAAGGAGAGTCACAGACACAGAGGTCACACCATGGAACTTGAAAATCAATTAGATGTGGTAGTGTGTGTGTGTGTGTGTGTGTGTGTGTGTGTAGGAAGAGTTCAAGAGATTTCAGAGGTCAGAGATATAAGACTGACAACATCTCTTATCCTTATCTGGCTCATACAATATAGCCATTCCAAGTAACTTCTAAAATAATCCAGGAGTGCTAACTATACACTGGAGAGCCTAGTGATTGATCAGGAAAAATATTCTGAAATTTTTATGAAAGATTTGATCTTGAGGGATTTTTTTTGGTTTCCATTACTTATGAAACTGATGGAATCAACTACACTAAAACTTGTTAAAAGGAAATATGGTAAAAAAAATTAATGGAAATGCAATAAAACTCTATTACAAAACTTCTCCCTAGGCCATAGATTCTGCTATACTATGGGTCAAATCATACCCCTGGGCAATTGATGATATGTATCTCATAATAAGAAAATTTTATAAAATGAGAGTTATCTTTTCTCTGAACACCAACATTATTACAAGGTTTTATCATAACTTCAATGAATATTAGAGCTAGGAAAGGCTATTGGAAATAGCCTAATACAACTTTCTCAATTTAAAGATGAATAAACTGAAAAGTTGATTTATTCAGGGGCACATAACTGGTAGAACTGAGACTAGAACCTCAAACTCCTGTGTCTTAATCCAACTCAATTAAATGTTTAGGGCAAAGTTCAATTGTCTATGCTAATTGTCTGTTTTACCTTATTTATATTACTTGATTTCCATTCACTTTATCTCTACAGTCTGGCTCCTAGACCCATTACTTTACTGAAACTATTCTTTCCAAGACTATCAATTATCTCTTAGTTGCCAAATCCAATGACCTTGATTCATTACTCACTCTACCTGATTGATATGTAACTTCTGATATGACCTGATCACCAACTCTTCCTAAATAGTCTTTCCTTTCTTAGCTTCTGTTACACAAGGTTGAAGACTTTGGACAATTCTGCCACACTCAAATCCAGTTCACAAAAAAGTAAAGACCTCACCCTTGTGATGTCATTGATCCTCTTCAAGAATGAAGGATGAACAACAACAAAGGTTGTGCATGAAGTCCCTATACAGAGAGAAGGTCATCCAGAGCAGGTGATGTGAATTAAACCTTGTCACTCTTACTTCTTACACATGTGTTTCACTACGATAATTGAGTTTATTCTTTCCATGAATGCTGCGTCTATTTGTGTGAAGGAGTAAACTGGGTCCTTGGGAGAAGGTTTTGTATTAACTATCTTTTCTGATCCTCTTAGTTATTAATGCCCTCCCACTTCTGAAATTACCTCAGATTCACTTATCTTCACATGTTATATCTGCCTGGCTGAATTTAAGAATTAATAGAAATTAAAGACAGGAATATTTTTGTCTTTGAATCCTTTCCCCTAACATGGTGTCTTGTACATTGTAGGTGTATAGTCATGGTAATGATTATTGTCCCACAAACACTAGTTTGTTGAATTGAGATCCATTTATTTTGATGCGTTATGGAAATTACGTGGCAGACTTTATTTTAGATTTCTTTTCATAAATTTTCATGTTATACATTTCTGACATTGGTTCCCCAAATGTCTCTATAGCACTTCTCCAAGTGACTTGTTTCAGGTTCATATGGCTTCATATGAAACTAATTGAGCTATTGAGCAATGAAAGGGCATTGAATTGTGACTTTTCAGTGTTTTGTTCGTTCACACAGCCTACCCAACCAATCCAAATACTACCCATCTTTTAATCTGAGTCTCTTCTGCCCATTCCGGTATACTTCCAGTGTAGCATTTAATTTTATCTAGTGACTTTGATTCCTTTACAAGTGATTAAGGACTTTTTTGCTCTTGGTTTGGGGTAATTTGGGGAACAGCTAGTAGAACAGTTTGGCTGGAACATAAAGTACAAAATTAGTTTAATGCCGTTGATTGATTGGTTGTTCGATTCAATAGAGGTGTTCTTGACTGATGAAGGCATTAAGGCTAGAGTATTTTGTAAGTTACTTTAAGTGAGGTGGGTTGACAGATGACTTCAAGAGAACCTCATCATCACACTTGATCAAGGGTCTGGGAACCAAGTGTTTGTACTCCAAGTGTATTCCCAGTCAAGGCTCTGCCTCGATTTCCCCAGCATGTGCTACTGCTGTCTGTTTCTGGTTTACCTTCAGTCTTTCTAACTTCTTTGGCGGAGACTGTTTCAGTGTCTATAGCTTCTGGCTATGTTTTTGTTCAGTCCTGGGTTGGATGCAGGAGCCTACTGATGTTTCCTTTTGGACATATTAGTCATAGTTCAATCTTTTGCCCTTTTAATATCACAAATTTAGTAAAATTGGGCAAATGGGCAAAATTGAAATGCTATATATGATACTTATCATCTATACTAATTCTCTTGTACTTATGGGCTACTAGGTATTGTCAATTCCTCTTTGAGGACAGGTAATGACTCTTATACTTCTTAGTATCCATTACAAATGAGAAATTGATTGATTGAACACATTGTCCACAGGGAGAAAAAGGCTTTTGCAGTTTCTTTGCCTGTTATTTTGGTTAATTGTTGTTGTCTGTCCTTTGTTCTCAAAGAAGAACAATGACATCAAGAACGTGATATCTTGACTTGCAAGTGAATTGGATTTACGTGAGGCAGGGCTGTGCAAAGTCATCAGCCTCACTCTCTCCTCCAGGGTCATCTGAGTCCAATGGCAAGTCATAGGTCAGGAAGACTGGAGATGACCCCAGATGCAGTGGGAGAATTGGCCTTTTTAAGATAAGGTCTTTTCAAGGTCTCAGTTTGTCTGAGGCAACACCCATTCAATTAAAGCTAGGTAAGAAATGGGGCAAAAGATGGCCTAGTTTGCCTGCTCAAAAAAAAAAATCAAACTCGGAGGTGAAGATCCTCAGGGTTTCTGACTAGAATAGATACAACTGCTACTTAAATTCTGAGCCATCAGAACCTAGACAGAGATCAAGTGAGGCTTGGATTGGGACCTGTTATTGGCCAATCAGTGAAAGCCACAGTGATCTGAGTTTAAGGCAAGGTCAAGTAGCTTCATTTGAATCCCAATGGACTTTATCAAAGCCAGGTTTTCCAGAGCTCTATTTTAAGAAATCACAAATGAAACTACATGGGGCAAAAAAGTTAATTTCCCCAGTTAAAAAAATTATAGAAGAAATAAGTAGGGAAGAGAAAAAAAAGGAAAATCCAGAGAAGAGAAAGTGTTCAAGAGGAGAGGATTGTCAACACTGTCAAATGCCACAGATCAGTCAAGAAGGACAAGGATTAAGAAAAGGCATCAAATTCGGTCTTTAAGAAATAAGTAGTAACTTTAAAGGGAGAAGTTTTGGCTGAGTGATGAAGATGGATGCCAACTGGCAAAAAAAAAATTGAAAACTGAGTAAGAGAGAAGTGGAAACGATGAATGTAGACAACTTATTTTCTAGGAGTTTGGCAGTAAAAGAAGGGATATAGGATGAGAGGTTGTGGGTATGGTAGAATCTAATGAGTGTTGGTTGGGGTTTGTTTTTCAAGCAAAAAGAGACAAGCTTCAATCTTCAGCTCAAATGCCATCTCTTACAAGGACCATTTTCTAATTCTAATAGTTGTTGTTGCTCCCCACAAAAATTACCTGGGGTTTATTGTGTATGTATTGCTCTCACTCACCACCTCCCAAAAAAGCATTTATATAAGCTCCTTAAGGGTAAAAATTACTTCATTTTTTGTACTTGTATCCCCAGCACCTAATACAGCACTGAACCTATAGTAGGTGCTTTAAAAATGCTTATTGAATTAGATTTAGTTCAAATCTGCCATTAGAAGGAATATGAACACTGATATCGCAAGCCCATTGAAATGCATGTCTATACATGTCTAATTTCCCCTACCATACTATAAGCTCCAGGAAGACAGGCAAAGTTTAGTTTTCTTCTTTGTATCCTCTCCAGGAGCCTAACACAATGAATGGAGGGGATTGGATGGAGCGGCACAGGATGGCATGGAATGGGATGGGAAGGGATTGGGTAAGGTAGAGCAGGATAGAATAGTTTAGGGCAGGGCAGAGTAGGGTATGGTGGGGTAGAATGGGATAGAATTGGATAGGATAGGGGAAGATAGGAACAGAATACAACAACAGAGCTAGAAGAAAACTTAAACATCATCTAATACATTTTACAGATGAAGAAATTGAGACCCAAAGAGGTCTGATTACTTGCACAGGTCTGACTGTGTCATTCATTGAACAAATTCCAGTAGCTCTCTATTGTTCCCATGTCTCCCCTGGAATTTAAAGTCCTTTTTAACCAGGATCCAATCTACCTTTCTGGGCTTATTATATATTACTCCCTTTTCTACACTCTACAGACCAGCTAAGTTGCACCTTTTTGCTGTTTCTCACACCTGAAATTTCATCTCCTTTGCACTGATAGTCATCCATGCTTGGAATGTATTCCCTCCTCACTTCCCACCTATTAGAATGTCATTGCCTTCAGTCTTCAACCCTAACATAGTCATTTATATAAGACCTTTCCTGATCTCCCTCTCATGTATTCATGTCCTACTTCCAAAAATCACCTTTGATTTATTTTGTATCAACTGACTGAAATGCATGTTATCTTCCCTGATAGACTTAAAATCATCTTGAGGGCAACTTCTGCTTCATTTTTTTTCTTTGTGTTGCCAGCATAGTGCCTCAAAGTTAGTAGGTACTTCAAAATTGCTTATTTATTGTATGAAGAAAGGAAGTATTTCAGGCAAAGGCACAGAAATCTAGGATGGGCAATAAGATATTGTGTAAGGTAAATAGCAAATAGACCAGTTTGATTAGAAGATAGAGTTAGTGAGGGGTAGTAATGTATGAACAGTCAGAAAAGACAGATTGGAGCCAGATAATGAAGGGTATTACATGCTGAACAGAGGGGTTTACATTTGGTTCTAGAGGTAAAAGGCAGCCACTGGAGTTTATTGAGCAGAGGAGTGATATGGTCAGATATATGGCGACAATATTTAGTGAAGGATTCCAGTGGAAAAGTGATTTTTTTTCATAGACTATGGGGTTCTCTAGATGATCCCGTTTTTGGATAATATGCTGCTTACAGTAGTAACTCAAACATTACAAACCTCTAGAATGAGATCCAAAAGCATTCAGAAGAGTTTAGCCCAATATCCATGTGGTAATATCTTATAAGAACATAAAGAATTCCTATTTGCTTTATTTTGTTTAAGATCTCCTTGGCAAGGAAAAAGAAGGAAAATAAGAGTTGGTGAGTTCTTCCCTGTTGTCATCTTTAATTTTCATAGTCCTGTTCCCTCTGAGCTATGCTCCTGTCCTTCTTTGATCCTCTTTTTACTTCAAACATATGACTTTTTTGAGATGTGTTGTTGTAATTATTTGAACAATATTTTATTTATTATTTTTTGTAACATCGTCAATTAGTGATCCTAGTCTACAGTTATTTCTCTCCTTTATCCTTCCCAGATTTGAAAATCAGAACCCTGTTTGTTTCATAGAAAGAGTTTGGCAGAATGACTTTTTGATCCATTTTTGGAAATAATTTATGTAGATAGAGATAATTTATTCTTTATGTGTTTTGATAAATTCATTTGTAAACTTATCTGTACCTAGAGGTTTTTTCCCCCCAATGGGAGTTTATTTGTGGCTTGTCTGATTTATCTTTCTGAGATTATATTATTCATATATTACTTGTTTTGTTAATTTGGTCATTTAATATTTTTTTTGTAAAGTTGATGATATAGTAACACACATAATGGATTTAGAGTCAAGAATACTTGTTGAAATTTTGTCTCTGACAATGACTGTGACCACTGGCAAATCACTTATTTATCTGAGCCTCAAGCAACTTTATGATTCTAAATTTTAAGAGAACTGGCCTTCTATATTGGATTGAACACTATTTTGGGGAGGGGGGAGAGGAGGGAAGTGGAGAAAATATGAAACTTATGGAAGTGAATGTTGAAAACTAAAAATAAATAAATGAATGAAAATTTAAAAAAAAGAGAACTGACCTTGGAGTGAGGAAGTTTAAGTCCTCCTCTCATGTGTACTTATTTTGTTGTTCTGGATAAATCACTTAATTCAATTCCTTCAGACAATTCCCTAAGACTACAAATTGTAGAACAGGTACCAATATACATCTGAGATGAGGAAATTTCTTCTGCCAATGAAGTCAGAGATCTAATTAAAAAAAAGTTATAGACAGGTTGCTATCTGCTTCAGTGGAGAAAATTTCCTTATCAACAAAATTATATATCCCCTAATTATTCTTTTTCTGACTTAAACATTTTATTTTTCAGTTCTAAATTTTCTCCCTGCTTTTCCCTCCTCCCCACCTAAAGAGAAGGCAGGAAACACATAACATTATAAATATATATAGTCATGAAAATCTCCATATTTGTCTTGTTTCCCCCCATGGAAACAGAAAAAGAAAGTAAAAAATATGCTTTAATATGTGCTCTGAGTCTTATTAGTTCTCTATCTCTACAGAATGTATCGTTATGAATCTTTTGGAATTGTGGTGGATCATTGTGTTGATAAGAGGTACTAAGTCTTTCAAAGTTGTGATCTTTATAATATTCCTGTTAACATGTAGATTTTTCTTCTGGTTCTTCTTTATATTAGTTCCTGCATATTTTTCTAAAAGTATCTCCTTAATTAATTCCTTTTTTTTTTTTGCACAAAACAGTTGGAATTATGTGACTTGCCCAGGGTCACACATCTAGTAAGTGTCATGTATCTGAGGCCAGATTTGAACTCAGGAACTCCTGATTCTAGGACTGGTGCTCTATCCACTCCACCACCTAACTGCCCCCATTATTTCTTATAGCACAATAATATTCCATCACATTAATATATAACAGTTTGTTTAGCCATTCCTCTGACGGGCATTCCCTTAATTCCCAATTCTTTGCTACCACAAAAAGAGCTGCTATAAATATTTTTGTACATATGGGTCTTTTTCCTTATTCTTTTATCTTATTGAAGTATGATACTTGTAGTAGTAGTATTGCTGGGTTAAAGGTCATATACAATTTAATAGCTTTTTAAGCATGGTTTCAAATTGCTTTCCAAAATGGTTGGAATCATTTACATTTCCACCAATAGTGCATTAGTGTATTTGTTTTCCCATATTCCCTCCAGCATTTGTCATTTTCCTTGTCATTTTAGCCAATCTGATGGGGATGAGGAAGTACCTCAGAGTTTTTTTTTAATTTGCATTTCTCTATTAGTGTTTTAGAACATCTTTTTCACATAGCTGATAGCTTTGATTTCTTCCTCTGAAAATTGCCTACTTTTATTTTTTTGACTATTTGCCAGTTGGAAAATGACTTTTATTACAAATTTGACTCAGATCCCTATATATTTTTAAATGAAACCTTTATTAGATAAATTTTCTGCAAACATTTTTCTGCTTCCTACTTTTCTTCTAATTTTAGCTACATTGGCTTTGTTAGTGCAAAACCTTTTACACTTTATATAATAAAACCCACCCATTTTACTTCCTGTGAATCTCTCTCTCTCTTGTTTAGTCATGAACTCTTCCTCATCCATAAATCCGACAGAAAATTTCTTCACTGCTCCATTAATTTGCTTATTATATCACCCTTTATGTGTAAATCATGCACCCATTTTGAGCTTAATGCTATATTTCTACTTATTTTAAAAAAAATTTAAAGTTTTTTTTCCTTTTTACCTGTTCTTAAGGAATGACTGAAGATTTCTTCTTGATTTCCCTCCTCTCCCTTTTATTGTATTAGGACCTATTTTTAAGTGCATTTTTTCTTTCAGCCCTTGTTAGTTTTCCTGAAAAGTTTTACCTTTCAGGGGTTTTCCTTTCTTCTCTTTTACTGTTCTTAGTATATTTAATTGCATTCATTGCTGTTCTGAGGAGGTGCAGGGAATTTGGGCTTAAATCACAACCATTCAGCATCTCACTAGAACTCTCCATATATACAAATATATTTCTATATATATCTATCAATAGTTTTTCAACCAACTCTAAGGTTCTCAGTACAAATATGCACTTCTAACTTGAGCCAACACTACATTTTTCTTGGTTGGTTATTTTGTAAATAAGATGATTTAAGTATTAGAAGTAAAAGAACAGGAAGAAAAAAGGCTAAACAAGAAGGGAAATTATGTTTCTTTTCCCAGTATGCACACAATATAACTGAATATCATGTTCTAAATCAGTTTCATGTATACCTAGGGCAATGCCTTGCACATAGCAGGTACTTACTAAAGACATTTTTGGACATGGACAATATGAGAATTAATTTTATTTGACTATAAATATTTGTTGTTAGGGTTTTCTTTTTCTTTTTTTTTTACATGGGGGGAATATGGAAAGGAGAGAAAATTAATGCTTGTTAATTAAAAAATAGTATAAATAAATATTTCTAAGTTGGGAAAGAACCTAAACAGTGGGAATTTTTTCATTTCATTTTCATTTCAAATACCCACTATGAGAACTAGGAATGAGGAGACACAAATATCAGTAAGTCACAGGAACTGATGAATTTAATGAGTCCGTTCAAATAGAAAAAGCAAACAATCAAGAAAAAAAATGAATAAAATAGGATGGACTAAGTGAAGAAAAAAAAAAGATATGCCAAAAGAAGGGAACAGAAGTATAGCAAGCTAAAGGTAAGAAAATCCCACAAAGGGTCTTGACCAGAGAGGTGATGGGAAAAACATACATTAAAAAATGGAAATACTGATGGACATATCTCATACTATAAAAACAGAAAATTAGAAAGAAGAAAAGAAATATGATCTGGTAAGTTCAACCAGAATGGACCATCATAAAAACCGTAATAATATTCAGAGATTAATAAGTATATAAGAAAATATAAATAACATTTATTAGCAATTCTTTTCTTTTTTCCTAAGTGGAAAAGAAAGCTAAAGATGGAGTGTCTATTAGACCATAAAAGTTTACACTGTTAGGGTATTTCTGATTAGCTTCACAATTTCATCATCATATTCTAAAATATTTTTCAGAGGTAACTCCTTAGACCTTTTAGTGTCCTCCCCTTCTTTATGGTCTAGATACTACTCCTTAAATCATAGAAATTGAGTCTAAAGATGGGTGGCTAGGTGGCATAGTGAATAGAGTACTGGCCATGGAGTCAGGAGGACCTGAGTTCAAATCCAGCCTCAGACATTTAACACTTACTAGCTGTGTGACCTTGGGCAAGTCATTTAGTCCCAATCACCTTACATTCCCCACTCCAAAAAGAAAAAAATTGAGTTTAAAGCAAGGGTTTTCAACCTGGCATCTGTGAACTTAAAAAAATTTTTTTTGATAAACTATTTCAGTACAATTGTTTTTCTTTGTAATCCTATGTATTTTACTTAATGCATTCAAAAAATTATTCTGAGAAGGAGTCCTTAGGCTTCTATAGACTGCCAAAGGTATCCATGATACAAAAAAAGGGTTAAGAACCCATGCTTTAAAGGATGATTAGGAATCTACCAGGCAAAGATGGGTGAAGGAAGGGCAGACAGTCCAAGCATAGGGAATGATCAAGACAAAGATATGAAGGTGGGAAAAGACAGGGTGTTTAGGAGAGAGAGAAGTCAGTTCTACCTGCAGTGGAGAGTGTATGGAGGACAGTGATGGGAATACGCTGGAAATGCAGGGTGGCCTTAGATAATGTGGGACCTTTAAAGACAGGTCAAGGGCCTGGCTGAACCTTACTAAATAGATAATAGGAAGCCATTGCACATTTTCAAACAAAGAAATAACTGACTAAATCTATGCATGAAGAAAATTAGTCTGGTAGTGGTATCTTTATAGATATTATAGGGAGATAGTAGAGGTGTGGAAACCTTATTGGAGTCTTTTGCAATAATCTAGGTGAGTGGTAATGAACACTTATACCTGGGTGGTAGCAATAGGATTGGAGAGCAGGGAATGGATGTGGAGGTAAAATCAATAAGAATTGGGGAAAATTTGAATGTGAAGAGGAGAGGGAAGAGTCAGATAACATCAAGGGTTTGAACTTGAGAGTCTAGATGAATGAATGGTGGCACCAATGAGAGAAACAGTAGTTTGAAGGGGATGCACATTGAGGAGGAAAGATCAAAGCTCGGTTTTGGACACGTTGACTTTGGGGTGCTAGTGGAATACCCAAGCAGAGATGTTCTGTGGGCATTGGAGATCTTGGTCTAGAATTCAGAAGAGACGTTATGCCTAGAGATACAGATTCTATATACATATAAAGGTGTTGCAATTTACAGTTACACACACAGTATTGGAACTGGGACTCAAACAAGCAAGGTCTTCTCAACCTTGGACCCCTTCCAACTATAACATACTAGTTCATTGAGAGTAAACTATTCTTCTCTTAGTGTTTTCTCTACTGTTCCTGGAATTGTAGGTTTTAGATTAGGAAGAGAACTTAGAGATTTAGCCCAATTCCCACACAGATGAGGAAACTGAGTCTCAGGGAAAGGAAATGGGTTATCTAAGGCCACATAGCTAGTCAATAGTAGAAGCTGGATTCAAACTTAGGTCTGCAACTCCAGATCTGGTCCTTTTTCTCCTTATTTTATTCTCTTCCTGTAAAGTTTTTCTTTCTTTCTCCTCTCAATAGCCCAAATTCTTTCCTTTTTTTCCCTGTGTAGAGTCTTTTCTTGCTTACTAAAAAAATGTAACTGATAATTTTTTTAGCCTATCTTCTTTTTGCTCTGGTTATATTTTCAAAATGTTCCATGCTAATGTGAGAGTTAAATTATGTAACTCCATTTCACTTAATTGCTTTCAGATGCAAATTGAGTTTCAGAAGATTTAATCACTCACAAGGAGAATAGATACTATACACTGGAAAAATGCAGGAGCATCCCATATGTAGAATAGCCCATATTTATATTCTTTAAAGAATGAAAATTTATTTAAAATTTAATTTATAAATAATAACAATTATAATAAATTATAAATTCACATATAAATATATAAAATTATAAAAAATAAAAATAATGACAAATAAATGATAAATTAATAAATTTAAATAATTAATTAAGATTAAATTTAAATAAAATAAAAGTTTAAAATTCAAAATTATTTAAAAACTTAAGAAGTAACTTATTGAATCACGGAATCTCAGTGTAGGCACAAGCATTAAGAATTAATTAATCTTTTTAACTGAAGAATGAATTCCCTCTAAAACACTCTCAGGTGGTCATCTTGCTGTCTCTTAAAGCCCTTCAATGATAGGGAACTCATAGCCTTTCCATTACAGAACTTAACTATCCAAATTCACATTCAAGGAGATGAAGCTGTGATTTCATCAATATGGACAATTGCTGGAGTAAGAATTCCTTTCACAAACTTAGCAGATACATCATAAGGAGCTGCCTGAATCAGAGAGAAGTCAAGTAACTTGCTCAGGATATATGGTCATTAAGTATTTGGGGTTGGTTTGACCCAGTGTGTTTGTGACTGCAATCTCAGCCCTCCATCTCCAATGCCTTTTAAATCTAGACCAAGAATTTTTTTTTCTCCACATCTCCCACTTCCTTTTCCTTGGGAAGCATGAAGTGAAGCAAAGGTGGGAGGCATATTGAAAACTGATTATCCTCCATTTAGGCATGTTTAATGTTGTCTCATGTTTGACTGGGCACAGTATAGAAAGTGTATGAGACAGCATCATAATATCTTCTTTGAGTAACAGATGAGGCTAAAACAACGTTTTCTCTTCTTGCTTGATAAATGCTTGATGTGCTATATAGTCATCTAAGGCTGTTTTGTGTTAATGACTGGAGTTCGGAGAGATGTTCTGCTAGTAGAGAACAGGACTGCAATAGGTTTAAAATCTACCTTTTTTTCATTCCAGTAATTTTTTTTCTCCCCATATTGGTCATGTTGTGAAAGAAGAAACAGACTGAAAAGGAAAAAAAAGAAACATGAAAAAAATAAAGAAAGTGAAATAATACACTTTGATCTGTATTCAGATTCCATCAGTTCTTTCTCTGGAGGTGGACAGCGTTTTCCATCATAAGTCCTTTGGAATTTTTTTGGATCATTCCTGACATGAGCTAAGTCATTCATAGTTGATCATTGCACAATGTTGCTATTCTGTATACAATGTTCTCCTACTTCTGCTTATTTCACTTTGTACCAGTTTATTGTGAGTAAAAACCCACTATTTTTTTTTTTTTACTTTCCCAAGGGGGGAAGGCAGGGCATTTGGAGTTAAGTGACTTGCCCAAGGTCACATGAATAGTAAGTGTTAAGTATCTGAGGCTGAATTTGAACTCAAGTCCTCCTGACTCCAGGACCAGCACGCTGTTCACCACACCACCTAGCTGCCCCCAAACCCACTTCTAACACTTAAATTATGTGAGTCTGGACAAGTCATTTGATCTCTTTGAGCTCCTGTCTTCTCATTTATAAAAATGGGGATATTAACATCTTTACTGCCTTCCTCATAGAGCTATTGTGAAGAAAATTTTTTTTAAATAACCTTGAAGTGTTACAGAAATGAAAGTTATTAATATAGAAAGGTGAATTAGGACAAGAGAAATCTTTAATTTCTCAATTTAGTACAGGGTTGAATTGATCCATGGGGAAAACTGCTGTGAATCCCAAGAGTCTCCTTTGAGGACAATGATATAGAAGCAGTAGAGTTCTTATGCTTTTGGGGACTTTTCCCATGGTCTCAAGATGATAATTTCATGGGAATTTTTATAGCTCTTTCCCCACTTCTAACCTCTCTGGCTATGGAAGGCAGTGTTCTACAATTCTTGAAAGAAAACATACAGATTGCTCATTATAGGTTCTCTCTCTCTTAGTAACGTACCTGTGTTTTTCCGGCTTATTCTTTCAAAAGGAGGATTTATTTTTGTCCATTCAGACCTAATGTTTAGGTTTAAAAAAGAATCTAGCAGTTCTTAGACTGAATGAAGTTCTAGAATCTAGATGAACTCATATAGAATACTTTTAATGTTATAGGAGGATGTTCTTTCACTTGTGGAAAGCCAGTCTTCCTAAAAAACAGTAATCACTAAAAAAGTATGGATCCTAGACATATAACAGACTTTCCTATGTCCTCCAAAGGAACGTTAGGGCTGTCAAAGATGTGAAGTCAATGCATCAAGGATTTAGATAATGGGAAGTGGCAAAAACTACCAAATTACCCAAGAAAGCATGTTTTCCTATGTACAGTACAATGTTGAGTCTAAAACTCAGAATTTCAGAAAAGTGGTTGGGCAAGACTTAAATATCAAGATCTAAATTGAAATGAGGGTGGGGAGAGTATGCTTCTTGAATAAGCAATTCAAAATGATAGAGTGATTTTTATTCTACAGAAACAATGCCAAAAATAAATCTTTAATGCTTTTTTTCTCCTCTCTTCCTCCCTTCTTCCCCCTTTCCTCCTTCTTTTTCTCTTTCCTTTCCACCTTCCTTTCTTTTTTATCTTCCTCTTTGCCCTTCTTTCTTTTCTTCCTTCCCTCCCTCCTTCCCTCCATTCCTGCCTTCCTCTTCTTCCCTCTTTCCTTCCATTCTTCCTTCCTTCTCTCCCTCCCTTTCTCCCTCCTCCTTTCCTTCTTTCCTTCCTTCCTATGATCCCCAAGAGAGCCTTATTGCAAAAACTGGAGCTCATAATACTAAATTCAATCACAGGTACCTAGCAGGTACCCAGCAAATATTTGCTATTGATGATGAGATTTCAAGATGTTAATAGAAAATATGCCGACTCCTTTTTACAAATAGGGTAGGCAGGGCCCCAAACCCTGTATACTTAAGCTTGTGTCACTGTCACTTGGGATTAAGAGAACTGTTGCCATAAAGACGGACTGACATGCTCTCCCACAAAATGTCATTTTGTGTCATTGTAAGAATCAAAACAATCTCAGAATCAAAGACTTTTGGAGTTTGAAGGATGTCAGAGATCATGTGATATCATCATTTCTTGTAGCATGAATTCTTATGATGACATTCCTGCCTACTGATCATCCAACCCCTGTTTTAAGATCTCCACTACTTGGGAACTCATGGGGCAGCTCATTCCACTTTGGACAGTTTTAACTCTTTAAAAGTATTTTAATTTTATTTATGACTTTAAAAATATCACTTTAATTACCACATATATACCTTCCTGCTATCCAGCAAGTGATCTCTTATAATGAAGATTAAAAAAAATAAAGATGTGAAAAAGTAGTTCAACAAAAGTAATCAACACATAGATCGAGACGCCTCTAAATCTTAGGAATGTTTTCCTTCTGTTGAACCAAAAATCTACTTTCCTGTATCTTCCACCCATTGATTCTAATTCTCCTGAGGGGTATCAATGAATTTTTTTTTTAATTTTAATTTATTTTCTTGGTTACATCATTCATTTCCACAAGGTTTTGAGTTACAAATTTTCTCCCCTTTTTGTCCCTACCCCCCAGCCCAGAACATTGATCACACTGTACGACCCCTCCCACAATCTG
>CM053598.1:73957867-73980978 GCA_028646575.1 Pseudocheirus occidentalis | reverse complement strand
TGTGGGAGCTGCGGTGCTTTGCTGCTTCTACGCCGCCATCTTGGCTCCGCCCCCCCTCAATGAATTGATTAAGCCTAATCTTTCTTATACTTAACAACTCATATAATATTTGAAGGGGACAATTATATTCCCCTTCGTGTATTATTCTCTTCCTTGTTTCTTCAACTGCCCTTCCTTGGATAACAGCAGCAACAATAAGAGCTAGCATTTATGTAGTGTTTTAAGGTTTGCAATGTGCTTTCCAGATATTAGCTAATTCTATTCTCATAGCAATCCTGAAAAATGCTATTATTACCCACCCCCCCATTTTACAGATAAAGAAGCTGAAGCCAAAAGAGGCGAAATGTCTCATCACATAGCTAGCATCTGAGATAAAATTTGAATTCAGGTCTTCTTGACTCCAAGTCCCAATACTCTATTCACTGTGCCACCTAGCTACTTCTGTGATATGTTTTAGAGTCCCCTTATCATTTTGTATTCCATTAGGCAGTGCACTGGATAGAGCATGGGCCTGAAGTCAGAAAGTCATGAGTTAAAACCTGATCTCAGATACTTGCTACTTATGTAATGACACTGGGCAAGTCACTTAGCCTTTAATTGCTTTGGTTTTATCTATAAAATAGGGATAATAATAGACCCACCTTGGGGGGGTGGTTGTGAGGATCAAATGACACAATGATTGTAAAATGCTTAGGACTATGCCTGGCACATAGTAGGCTCTTTATAAATTATTATTGTTGTTATTTCAGCGTCCTTTCTAAATTGTGGTCTGCAGAGCTGAAAACATTTCAGACGTCTTCCAATGAGGAGAAAATAAGGAGGGATTATTATCTCCCTTGCTCTGGATGTTATACTTCCATTAATGCAGAGATTTTTTTTGTCTCATCATGGCATAGAAGTGATACTGAGTTGTTCAAAGCCCTGTAGGCTTGGAGTAAAGATCCAGTGATAATAACTGGCTTTGGAGTGTCCCCCAAATCTTAGCTTTAGTAGTTTAAAACTACATTAAGATTTTATACTGTGCATTACTTCAAAGTTTTCAAAAGCACTTTAAATATTCCATCTCATATGAAGCTTATAACAACTCTGTGAATTGAATACTATAGGGAATTTTATCCCTATTCTACAGATAAGGAAACTGATGGTCAGGGAGATTGTGACTTGCTCATAATTATACTATCGGAAGTATGAGACTTGCTCATAGTTATACCACTAGTAAGAATCGGAATAATTTTTCAAATCTTGAAAGTCCTCCTGACTTGAAGTTTCATCTTCTTTCTATTATACCATTTCAACCTACCTGAGTTTGGTGAGGGTCATCACCAGAAGGTTAAATGTCAAATGATGAATTTTTGAACAGTACATCTAATCAGGATTGCCCACTAAGGCATGGAAAGTGTGTGGATATCTATACTGATATTATCTCAGACCATTTGAAGCATTGATATAAGAATAAATAAGCTTTTTAGGTGAATATTTATACTATTGTCATTCTGGATTTGGTTCATATCCATCTCTGACCTGCATTATTGCAAATGGCTGCCTCATTGACTTCTCTGCCTCATGTCTCTTCCCACTTCAGTCCACCTTCCACATAACTGCCAAAGGGATTTTTCCTAAAGTGTATGTTCACCATGTCTCTTCCCTATTCAATAAATTCCAGTCCTTATTACCTCTAGGATCAAATATATACTGGCATTTAAAGCTCTTCACCAGTTGTGCTCTTCCTGTCTTCCCTGTTTTCTTACATATTATTCCTTTCCATGTGTGCTATGGATCTATGAGGTCTATGTGTCTGAGGCTCTATGCCCCATACTGGCTCTCTTTATTATTACTCATGTGGTTATGTAATAATATACATTATATGAAATACATATCGTATGTAAAATATATGTGAGAAATTTCCTGTCTGTCTGTCTATCTACCTATCTACCTATCTACCTATCTACCTATCTACCTATCTACCTATCTACCTCTCTCTCTCTTTCTCTATCTTTCTCTTTCTCTCTTTCTTTCTTTCTCTCTCTCTCTCTGTCTCTCATCTATCTCTGTAATTCCATTTCCTGTCGTCAGGCTTTTGCAATGGCTGTTCCCGTGTCTGGAATGCTCTCCCTACTTACCTATGACTCTTAGAATTCCCTCCCATCTTCACAATTGATCTTAAATGCTGCCTTCTTTAGGACGCCTTTCCCAATTCACTCTATGCAAGGATTCTTAACCTGGAGTCCATGACCTTTAAAAACAATGTTCATGACAACTGTATTTCAGTATAACTGGTTTCCTTTGTAATCATATGTATTTGATTTTTTTGTGTGTAAAACATTACTCTGAGAAAGGGTCCATGACACAATGAGTTTAAGAACCTCTTCTATGGTTACCTTTCATCTACTCTGTATGTATCTAATATGTATAACATATAAATATGAATATTCATATTTGAATACATTATTATTTGTATTTAAATAGTTACATATTCATAAACATTCTTATTTATGTATGCAAGAATTCCTTTTCACTTAATTTCTGAAACATAGTAAGTGCTAATTAAATACTTAATGATTGATTGTGATTTATTGAAACTCATAGGTCTTTTTTACATCAGCTGTTTTAAGTCTACCATGTTGGCCACGTACTTGTGAAGTTGTTTTTTAAAATATGAATGTAGGATTTTATATTTATCTCCAGCAAATTTCAAATTTTATTCCACGTGCCCCATTATTCCAGAGTATCAGGATCATTTAGAATTGCAATTGCAATTCTATCATTCAGTACATGAACTTTCTCTCCCAGCTTCATGCCATTCACCAACTTGACAAGCATGCCATCTATTCAAAAGATTTTGAGTAGGACAGGGTCCAAGGCAGAGGTGTGTGGTGTGCTATTGGACATCACCTCCAGGATGACACCAGTTTATTAATCAACTCAACAAATGCAACCCTCTTTAGGTCTTTAGTCAACTGGTTAGGAGTCTACTTAATGGAACTATTCTATCTTTTGACTTGATTGTATGGATCTATTTAAAAGCCCTTACTCTGTGCTGGGGTGCTAGGGTATGGGGCATAGGACCAATTTTGTAATAGTGTTGGTATAGAGAACTCTCAGTGTTGTAACTCCCTCTAGTAATGAAGTTCTGGATCTTTGCTGAGACATAATCTTAGACAGTTCACTGAGAAATACTTAAATTATTTCTCTAGGGTCACACAGAGGTGGGATTTGAACTGAGATTTTCCTGACTCTGAGACAAACTTTCTATCTACTATATCAGGCTGTAAGACAAAAACAAAGTAGTTCCTGCATTCAAAGACCTTACCTTCTATTGGAATCACCATTCCCTTACTTGAAAATCTCTTAACAATTCTAAATTATCTATAGAAACAGCTCAAATGTTCCACTTGACATTCAAAGCCCTCTATGATAGGACCCCATTATAACTGTCTAATCCTATACCTACTATTTTCCAACTAAAATTCTATGCTATAGTCAGACTGCTAGGCTATGGCATGAGAGGTGACAAATTTTTTTTTGCTTAAATTTAGGCACATTGATGCATTTCCATGCTCTATCAGCCTAATAACCTTGTCAAAGAATGAAATTTAGGTTAGTTCGGCATGACTTATTCTTTATAAACTCACAGTGACTCATAATAATCACTACTTTCCTTCCTAAGTGCTCACATACTACCCCTTTCAATAATGCATTCAAGAATTTTACTTGGTATTGACATTAAGTGTACTAGTCCATAGTTTGTAGAATCCATGTTTTCCCCTTGAGAAGTAGGACATTCCCCCCTCCCCCAAGTTCCAAGTAAATTCTCCATTTTTAACTTGATTTCTCAGAATTCAAGAATCAATTCATCATAGTTCAACAACCATTCCAAAATTTTTTTTATTGTAATTCATCCAAGTCTGGTGACTTGAATTCATAGAGGGCTGCTAAGGTTCTCTCTGACTATAACATTTTCAGCACCTGTCTTGGGGAAAGAGAAGAGACTTGCTTCACTTCAAATATTGTAGTATTAAGAAAGGGAAAAGAAAACTAAGCCCCCCTCCCCACCTGTAGAAAACCCACTACAAGACCCCTTGTAGAACTTTTAGAACATATGCTATTCTCCCCACAGGGTCTAAGAACGTAGGATTGACCAAAGACATTTGCTTATGGGTGACAAACTAGACTATATGGTTTGGTAGAGTAAAATGTCATAAAGTCTCCAACAAGGTGTTTACCATGATTCTACTTACAATATCATGCTTCCTTAACACAACTTTTTACAGCTGTATTTTAATATTTAGCTCAAGAAAAAGTGGTATTTTAAATGACACTCTTGAAATTGCTATGTTCTTACATAACTCAATGTGAATATAGAGTTATTAATTTCTTTTTCTTTATCTTTAGTTTCACTTTGAAATTAATGATTTCAGTAAGTTTATCCCCTCACTTTAAGCCATGTAGCAGTAAAATGAAATATTTTGTTAAGATTGGATCTAGGTAGGTCAGCTGGGAGAAGTCTTATAACTCAATGACTAGGATAAGTCATAACTGGGTAATCAATAGTGGAGTTTGCTTTGCTGTCCAGAGTGGTGAAGGATATTCCAGATCATATGGGTAGTTTTTACACATTGTATTTTTCCGGTCTCTTGATTAGTGAACTTTCTTGGTACCATGCAGTTTGTCACGAGCTAAAGACAGGAAAAATACTCTTAGCTTAAGAAAGGAAGCCTGAAAGCTTCATGCCACTTATTGTGATCTTTGTATTAGGCTTGTCTGTACTTTGTTAATTTTGAGATTATTGACCTGTTAGCTTGTGTAGATGTGATAGGATACTCGAAGGTGTATGGTTTTCAGAGTGGACTGCAGAATAACTCACAGTTTGATTCTTTGAGGTTCATATAGTTGAGTTCTAGTTGCAGAGCATCATTTGCCTAAGGATTTGCTTGTCTTTAGCAAAGGTTTAATGAGCCAGTCTGGGTATCATCCAGATCCACCATTTCTGCTGCTCTTCTCTCCTTTGGCTGCCTTCCATGTGTACATTTTCTTGTTTATCAGCAACTCTGTTAGAACTTGGGCTGGGGAAATAAAAGGAAATGAAAGTTAGAGTGTTCAGTTTGGCAAACACCAACAAAAGGCCCAGTAGGGATGGTGCTGGAAAAATGGGTTTAAGTGAATACAGGGGATTATCCATGCTGTTTGTGATGAAGCTATTGAAAGAGCACTGGCCTGGGTATTGGGAGACTGGGTTTGAGAGCCAGTTCTGCTCCTAATTAGCTGTCAGTTCTCTCCAGGTGCCTCTGTTTTTTTCATTGGTAAAAGGAGTTTGTTACTTCTACCTGTCTACCTTTTATGTTTGTTGACCACCTGTTGCCTTCCTCTTCCAGACCCAAGTTATTGACCTCTTCTTTGTTAAACAGCAAAGTTGGGGAAGCCAAAGGCCCCTGTTAAGATTCATATATGTATATATGCCTGTGGACTGCAAATTCTACTAGACTCTGCTATGCTTTGAACATGGTCCCAGCAAAAGACTGCCTGCTTTCTGAAAGACTAGATTAATAATAATGATTATGATAAAAGCTGCCCTTATATCTTTGAGGTTTACAAAAAGATTTAACTATATCATCTAATTTGCTTCACACAATCCCCAGGAGTTGGTGTTATAATTTTTCCTGTTTTACAGATGAGGAAACTGAGGTGGAGTGATATGTTCAAGGTCACCCAACTAGGGAAAGCATGAAGAAAGCAATAAGCATTTGTGTAATGCCTGTTATTAGTCAGGTGCTATGCTAGGTGATTTTTTTTGGAGGGGGGAAGGCAGGGCAATTGTGGTTAGGTGATTTGCCCAAGGTCACACAGCTAGTACATGTTAAGTGTCTGAGGCTGGGTTTGAACTCAGGTCCTCCTGATTCTAGGGCCAGTGCTTTATTCACTGAGCCACCTAGCTACCCCAATGCTAGGTGATTTTTACAAATATACCATTTGTTCTCCATAACCACCTTGAGAGATAGGTATATTATTATCCTCATTTTATAGATGAGACAACCAGAAGTTAAGTGACTTGCTCAGGGTCACACAGCTAGTAAGTATCTGATGACAGGTTTTGAGTTCAGGTCTTCCTGACTCCAAGTGCTTTACTCTACCCATATGATACCTAGGTGCCTACACTTCACTATCACAGCTATGGTGAATATGAAGATAAATATGAATATTACTAACATTTTGACAACTTGGTGATGAGTTTTTTAACTATGGTACCTCATGAAATGAACAACAATACAAAATAATCTTTGGTCCTATAGCTTTCTCTTCCTCTATTTTTAAAGTAAAGGTGGCAGACTATGGTCCAGAGAGTTTTAAGAATCAAAGTTATACCCTATGGGTAAACATAAATGTAGTTATTGGCATTCTAAATGTGAACTCCTCACCCAGTGACATTTTGCTAGAGGAATGGAATCATATAAATATTGACATTCTTACCTATGAAAACAGAATATGAAAAAAAGTTATGGCTAAGTGGAAGGTAAATAAAGATGTGGTTTTCTTTTTATTCCAGAAAGAATATGAAACATTATTTCATGGGACATCTAGTTATTTCTTACCACAGTAATTCTAACACTGATCATTTTAGCCATTTAAAGATTCACCATGAAAATAATAGTTTAGGCACAAACATTTGCTTCAGAGGATGAAGAGGCAAAGAAATTCCATAAACAACTCAACAAACTTTCCAAATTAAATCAACATATACTTTGATACATGGTAACTTCAAAGTGAAGATGATGAAAAATATGTTGGCACATAAACTTGGAAGTGCAAGAATTGAGAGCCCAAAGGCTAGTGGACTGCCCAAGGGCCAAATGGCTTATATGTACATATTAAGAAAACTTTCTTTGATTAAAAAAAGTCAGTAGCTACTGGACATGAAAAAGCATCAAACAACATAACGCCTAAATTGATTGTATTTTAATAGATGAAAAAGGACTTACTAGTGATGTGAAAATCAGTACTGAGGCCATTGTTTCTGTGCAGCCACACACTGGCTTGTTGTAGTAAAGATTAAAATTAATGCAAAACTAGAAGAAAAAAATGAGACAATGGTGTTATGTACAATGAAAACAACCCCAACCTGACCTATATGAGCATCATATCAATGTCCCCAAAATGTAAAATGAATGGAGAGGACAATGAAACAGATAATAACTATTTCCTAATTAACTTCAACAAACATAAATCAAATATAATAGCAAAAGGGACCAAAAGAGACTAGAAAGCACTTCAGTCAACAAGCACTTTTTTCCCTGGAGAGAAAGAGAGAGAGAGAGAGAGAGAGAGAGAGAGAGACAGAGAGAGACAGAGAGAGACAGAGAGAGACAGAGAGAGACAGAGAGAGACAGAGGGATGGAGGAAGGGAGGGAAGGAGAGGGAGAGGGAGATGGATGGAGAAGGAGAGACAAAGACAGACACACACAGACACAGAGATAGAGAGAGCTAGCATACAGACAAGGGTTAATACCACCTAATGTAAATTCATTTATAGGATCTTATAGAAGAGGTTAATAGAAAATTTTCAGTAATGTTTCATATATCAGTGACAATAAGTGGAGGGCAAAACAAGAAGACTTGGGAAGAGATCCAAGCAAGCAAAGTAATCCTGGGGGCATTTAATGATGAAATTGGAAAAAAATGATAACAGATAAAATGGGAAAAATTTGTAAATATTTTTATGACAAATTCTTTGCCATCAAAACAATGGAATGCCTCACATTTAGAATCTAGTATAGCCTCAGAAATATTTCACAGAGAAAGAGAAATGGTGCTAAAAAAGGAGATGGGAAGAATAGCTGGATTAGATTAAATATACACAGAGGAGGTCTGTGCTGGAGGCAACATAATTTTGAAGGTTTGATGTCTCAAGATGCATAAAAGAGGGGAGGAGGCCAAAACTGGGGAGTATATATCAGACACCACCAAAAACAAAACAAAAAAGTGAGAGATTCCGGTAATTACCAACCTATATCCCTAGACTTCCATCTCTGTCTAGAATTCTTTATCTCTACCTCATGGCTTTCTTGCTTTTTTTTTTAAGTACCAGCTAAAATTCCACTTTCAGAAATCAGTATTTCCTGATTTCCGTAAATTCTAGTTCCTTCTCTTTACTGACACTCTCCAATTTATTTGTATATATGTGGTTCATGCATTGTTGGTTATTGCATGCTGTCTTTGCCTTGAGACAATTAACTTCTTGAGAGCAGGAACTGTCTTTTACCTTTTTTTTTATCCATAGCTATTAACACAGTGTCTAATACATAGTAAGTAGTTGCTTAATAAATGCTTGTTGATTTGTCATGCATTGTGGGAATCCCTGACGAAGTCAAGAATCCACAAACAATATTCTATAGCATTCTATATCTTTACAGTCACATCATTGATGGAAAGTTATAGAAAATATAAGATTTTAACATGCTAGTTTTTTTCTGACTATAAAAATGCCTTTACAGTTGAGAAAAATATTGACTTAAAACCCCCTTTCAATGAAGTGGCTCCCATGCATATATCAGAATAAAAAAATTCCTTGCAAAAAGTAACAACAAAGATAATTTATTTCAGCAACTCTTTGATGATCAATATTGGAGGATGCATAAAATTGGTGGATGTACATGCAGCAAAGGGGATTGTCATAAAGAATATCTAGCCTAATCCAAATGGAAGAAAGACTCCTTATACGTGTGATTTAGGTGCGTCTGTCTGTGGATTTTATTGTACTGATTGCTTCCAGCCATGGAACATCGTAGCACCTCCTAAATGAGATCCATAATCAAGAGTTTGACTTTACTCCATCATTAGTGGTTAGCTAATAATAATAGGTAGCATTGGTATAATGACTTAAAGTTTGCAAAGAATTATACATATGTTATTTCATTTGGTCCACACAACAACTTTGTGAGATAAATGCTATTATTGAACCCATTTTGCACATAAGGACTATTGAGGCTAAGAGAAGTTACATGATTTATCCAAGATCACACAACTAGTACATGTCTTGAGCTAGTTAATAAATCAATCAACAGGTATTTGATAAATGCTGATATTGTGCCAGGAACTAATCTAGGCTCTAGTGAAACAAGTACAAAGAATTAAATGGTCCCTACTTGTGATTAGCTTACATTCTACATGTTTTATAGACAGTCTGCTGATGGATAATGAGTAGGGTTTAGAATTGAATAGAAAGAGGTGAGTAGTAGGCTGGATTGCCTTTGGGAGTTCAGAAAGATCTTTGAACAATCCTAAACTTTTCTCTGAAATAAAGGCTCATTTAAAAATAACATTCTGGTGATGTTTTATGGAGGTGGGTCATGGAATATTGGGGTTTCTGCCTGAACTGAAAGGGAGCATCACCTGAGGGACAATGGATAGGTGCAATGGAAGGTATAAGCAGGCTGAAACATATGTCAATGAGGAATTGCACAAGAGAAGTAGAATAAAAGACGTTATTAGAGAAATGTATGACTAGATAAAAAGGAGCAGCCGTGTAGCAAGGGTGATGGATAACTAACAAATAGAATGTATCTCTACTGGTATCTAATGTTAACTCATATATATATATACACGTATATTATATACACATAGGTACATATGTATATACATGCATGTATATATACATACATACATATATACATACATATATATACTTATGCACTTATATTTATTGTATGGTTGTTTTAATTGTGTCTGACTCTTCACGAAAATACTGGAGTGGTTTGCTATTTCCTTTTCCAGCTCATTTTGCGATGAGGAAACTGATGGAACAAAGGGTTAAGTGACTTGTCCAGGGTCACACAGTGTGTCAGACCAGATCTGAACTCAGGAAGGAGTCTTCCTGCCTTTAGGCCCATCACTCTATCCACTGTGCCACCTAACTGCCCAATATTAATAATAAACTGCTAATCAAGAGCCCTGGAAGTGGTAGCACCCCTCCTGCTCCCAGCCCAGCCCTCATAGCCATTATCCTCAGAAGTAACTCACCTGGAGATGTGACCTGATAACTGCTCCTGCAGTTATTGAAGACCAAAACAGTCCTCACTACCAAAATCCTTGGTGCTGACAAATTGGTCAGTGTCAGAAACAGATATGATTTTATCTGTGGAAATGACATTAAAGATGATATATTAGTATCTTTGCTGCTTTATTCTAAAGACTATGAGACTTTTCCATTTGATTTGTGGTTGAAAACTCTATTGTGTTGTCTCCCCCTGAGACACTATCTTGCTTTTCTGTTTGCATCCCCAGCTTTGCATAGTGCTTTGTACATAGCAAATAAATGCTCACTCATTCATTCATTTCCCCAAAGATTCCCTGAACTCAAAGGAGACAGGAATTAGGAATGAAGCCTTCCTGATTTGGTTGGCTTGGTCCTTATGATGTTTCATGGTCTTGGTCAGGTCCGTTCATGGATTAAGTGACCTAGGGGAGATATGAGTTTTCCCTCTGGGTATTTTTGTACTTTTGCTACTAACAGTCTGGAGTCTGACTGTGTTAGCTCTCTTGAGGAAATATTCCCCCTCAGGTAAGTTTGCCTCTGCAGATACTTAAGTGTGAAGGTGGAGACAAAGTAGAGACAAGGTAGGGTTAGCATATGTAACTTTATTTTGGCTCTTTGTGTACATGATCCAGTTGATCCAAGTAAGACTGCTAAGTTTCCCAGAGGAAGGACTGTCCTATCCATCCCCTTTCACTTTCAGGAAGAGGGAATCCTATTATTCATTTAGCAAGGCAAGATGGCAGAGTGAAAGATCACTGGATTTATAGTCAGGAAGACCTGGGTTTGAATCCTGTCTCAGAAACTTACCAATTGTGTGATTCTGGGAAAGCATTTTAATATTTATTTATTTTTTTAAGTTTAATTTTTAATTTTTTGCTTTTTTTTGGAGGGGGGAAGGCAGGGCAATTGGGGTTAAGTGACTTGCCCAAGGTCACACGGCTAATAAGTGTTAAGTGTCTGAGGCCAGAATTGAACTCAGGTTCTCCTGACTCCACGGCCGGTGCTGTATTTATCATTTAATATTTATTAACTTCAATTTTTCCATTTGTAAAATGGGGATAATAACAGCACCTACCATACAGGGTTGTTGTGATGAGACAGATGAGATCATGTATATAGGGAGCTTTGCAAACTTAAAGTACTACATAAATGTGTTTCATTATTGGTAGACAGCTGGGATCCCCACTTTTCCATAGATAGTCCTAGAGAATTCCTTTGTCTGAGTAGAAGATACATTTCTTTGAGCTCTATTGACTGAATTCTTCCGCAGGAATTTGTAGCATGAGGTTTTACCTTTATTTGGGTTCCCAGAAGATAAAAGTACACATGTATGTAGCATTTCGATGTTTGTGAAGTACTTTCCATACATGATCTTATTTGATTCTCAAAATAACCTTGTGAAGTTATTATGGTGCTATGATAATGCCCATTTTACGGATTAGGAAGCAAGCCCAGAGACATTTAGTGACTTGCCTAAGGTCCCACATAGCAAATCCCTGCAGAAGGATCATCACTCTATCCACTGCATTGCACTGCTTGCCTTTCTGTGAGGATCCTTCATTGTTAGGATGGGAGATGAGAAGGCAGGTGTTGGGGATGATTTGCTGGTTACATACTTATTTGAGCCCTTTTAGCTTACACTGCTGAATTGGCTTATAAAGGCTATGAGCTTCTTTTCCTTCCTGAGGTCTCAGCATTCTTCCTGAACAAAGTACCTTGTCTTAGGCTGCCCCTCCTTGTGGAAGGGTCTTACCAGAACTGGGTCTTCTTTCCCGCTCTGGGTCCCATGCCTTTCTCTTTTCTGGTTATGTAACCAAATATAGATGCTTCATCTCTTTGTGGGTTTGCCTGGGCCAAGTCCTGGGATTCTACCTGAAGGCTGAAGTGCACTCACTAGGAGGTTCTTGCATTTGCTAAGCAGCTACTGGATGTCAAGCACTATGCTAAGTGCTAGGGGTACAAGATAAGGCAAAAAATCATCTCTGTCCTCAAGGAGCTCATGGTAGAGTGGGGCAGACAACATGCCAACAAATAGATAGAAGGCAAACTGTTTGCTGGGTAAATAGAAGATAATTAAGAAGAGGGAAAATACTGGAATTAAGAGTGGTTGGGGAAGGTTTCCTATAGAAGTTAGAATTTTAGTTGAGGATTAAAGGAAGCCAGGGAGGTGAGTAGTTGGAGTGGAGGAAGGAAAGCGTTCCAGGTATAGGGACCTTCCAGAGAAAAGGCCTGGAGCTGAGAGATTGTGTCTTGTTTGTGGAACAGCCAGGAGACCAGTGTCACTGGATGGAAGAATACGTGTTGGAGAGCATGCTAAGTGACTGGGAATACAAAGGCAAAAAGCAAAACAGTCCCCGTCCAGGCAGAGCTTACGCTCTTTGAGAGTAAATCCATAACAGGATGGGGTGGAAGGATTTAGGGTGCAGAATTAAGACAACCCTTCCAGTCCTGCTTCTGACACTTGGTAGCTGTTGGGCAAAACACTCAATGTTTCTGTGTTTCAGTTTCTTGGTTGGTAAAATGAGAAAGATAACAATGCCTATTCTCACAGGTTTGTTATAAAAAAATGAAATGAAATTTTATACACACGCACATACATACATACATACACACATGTATGGGAAGGGGAAGAGGGGGGATTTAAGGATGACTTTGAAGCTGTGAAACTGGATGCCTGAATAGATCTCCACAGAAATAGGGGAGGCTTTGGCGGCATGGATAATAAAGGCTGGTTTGCATATGTTGAGCTTGAAATAACTACAGAACATCTAGTTCCACAATTCTATGATTTCCTCTGCACTTGAAAATTTTATAAGATGCTTTTAAAAAATAGAGCACAAATGCAATATTTAAAACAATGAAACCTGGGATTTGTAGCCATAACTATTTCCTTAGTGTATATTGGAATATATTTATACAAGTTCAGGTATAAAAGGTATTTATTCAGTACTTGAGTATGTCTGTTGCAGAACTATGCATACAAAACAAGGAGTATCATTATTTCATGTAAGGATGAGTATTTATAAATAATGCTTATTGGACAAGTAAGGCAGACATTATGAAGGTAAAATATTTATAAATAATGGGTTAGTTTGGAGCAACTAAATGGGTCAGTGGATAGAGTACCAAGCTTGGAGTCAGGAAGATCTGAGTTCAAATCCAGCCTCCAGACACTTACTAGGTTGTGTGACCCTGGGTAAGTCACTTAGCCCTGTTTTCCTCAGTTTCCTCATCGGTTAAATGATCTGGAGAAGGAAATGGCAAATCACTCCAATGTCTTTGCAAGTGAAATCCCAAATGGGGTCACAAAGAGTTGGACACAACTGAAAAATGACTGAACTTGAATGGGTTATTGTATAGTATCTTAGGTCGAGAGTTGGAAAAGACCACAAAGGTTATCTGGTTCATTTACTTCATTTACTTCATTTTACTTAATAGGAAACAGAGATTCACAAGTAGAATGACTTACCCACAGAGGGAGTCATGGGTAGACCTAGGATTTGAATCCAAGACTTCTGAGTCCAAATTCAGAATTCTTTCAACTGTACCACTCCCTACTTCTGACTCCTTTCATTCCGAACTTAGCTCCCTTCACATAAAATTCAGGGGAAATACTTAGCATTGTGGATTAGTAGTCCCAAGGTAAAATGGATAGACATTTATGTAAATTCAATAAGCATTTATGAAATACCTTTTGTGTACAGTACATTTTGCTTATTACTAGGAGACAAAGAAAATTAAATCATGGTTCTTCCCTTTATGGAGCGTACAGTGCGCAAGAGTAAGGTGGCAGTTACTATTTTCTAGGACTGACATACATCACTATTTTATTTTTTTTATGTCTCAAAGTCAGTTCTCATAAAACTGCAAGTTTATTTATTGGTTCCCTGAACTCTATTTCTCCAAAGCCTGTCTTTGTTGACATCACTTTTCTCAAACTTTATGCCTCAGAGGCAATACTCAAGCAGCCACTAAAAAATATTGTAAAAACATGAACAACACAGGACCTGGAACAATGGCAGCTGTCAGTGAGCTAGAAAACTCCTCAGATAACTGAAAGGAGGCATCCTAGGAATCATGTCTCCGATCAGCAGTAGGAACTGCAATTGTAAAGCCCAGTATCACATTAAAAGTGATCACATATGAATCTGTGGGGGAGAGAAGCATCTGCAGAGCATGTTCTGTCTGTCGCTACTTACATGGCCAGGGGCCAATTTAATCTCTGGGAACTGGTGGTAGAATTATTTAGAAGCCAACAGTTTCCATATACTTCCCTTTCATACTTTTTGGAAGAGTCTTTTGAATTCCATTTTTGTGCTTTTCATCCTTAGAAGTTTTTGGATTTATCACAAAATTTATCTCTTTTATTTTGGTCTTCTATATTGTTAGCTGTCCACAGGAAGGTATTGTGCTTTATTTGATCTTTGAATCTTTTCTAGCACCTAGATAGCATTTTGGATTTGATAACTGCTTAACAGAAACTTATTTAAATTGGTCCTCACACTCCAGGGCCCTGTGTAATCTGTCTGGTTGTAATCCTAAAATTGCATACAATGACTTTTAAAGACAGTCTTAGATATAGGCAGAGTATGTGTTCACCTACTTGGATTTTTCAGACATTTCAAGTGGCCATTATGGAGCAATTTGGAACAAATGCTACTTTCATTCCCTATCATATGTAAATTGAGAATAGTTCTAGGCTGACTAGGGCTCAATATAATCTGATTTGAGTTTTGTATAGTCAAATATTAGTACTCAGTTGAGATTCAGGTGAAGTTGGATTTTATGTAATCTAACGGTTAATGTTTAATGTAGTTGGGATTTATGTAATCTAATATTAGTATTGACTAGAAACTCAGGTGAGGGGAGCAAGATGAAGGCCTGGGAAAGGTGGGGTGTGTGTATGTGTGTGTGTGTGTGTATCTATGTGTATGTATAGAGGTCACAGGGCTGTATTGAGCAGACCCAGATGGTAGAATCAGAGAGTATAGGATTAATTTTGAAAGGAAATTTGGAAATATTTTAGTGAAAACTATTATTTAGAAAAATATTAGAGGTGGGGGGGTGGAGATTGTAAAGGCTCAAGTATACAGACTTTGACAAACATCTATGTGGTACTTCTTGTGTTTCAGGCACTGTGCTAAATGCTTTTACAAATGTAATCTCATTTGAAGAGAATTTGATTATTACAACAAACCTCATGAGATAGGTGCTGTTATTATCCCCATTTTACTGCTGAGGAAACTGAGGTAAGTGACTAGTACATTTCTGAAGACTTCCTTGTGCCACTTAACTCTTCAGTGATTAGAAAATCTCTTAGAGGAAATCATATTAAAACCGAGGTGGAAGAGAACATGAATGTCAATGAGAAAGTGAATCACAGACTAGAACAATAGTTTTTTTTTTTGAGCAGGGAAGTGCCAGGATTTAAGGTTGTTTGATTAGTTGGGACATCTGACCTTGACTAAAGACATTTCAAGAAGAATAGGGAAGAGCTCAGAAAGTGGGGTTAAGGAAGCAGCTGTCAATTGACTCCCTAAATCATAATTTCCCAGAACTTTTGGTGTTCTTGGTGTCTGAGTCTTCAGGTAACTCACAACAGGACCCAATACGTAAAACTCGCCCAGGAAGTTCACAATCCAGACAAATGCAAATACAGATGGAAAGCCAAGCAAAACAGGACTCCTGAAGTTAGATTGCTTAGCCACACAGAAGTTTCATGTGGCTTAAGCTTATCCGCTTTCTCTTCTTTAATTGTGGTAAAAAAAACAACAACAAACCATGCCAGCCTTCAACAAATATCAGCCCAGAGATTCTCGGTTTCCTTTCTGTTTTCTATTGCCAATGGTCAGCAGCAAAATGGGACAGGCAGGTGTCTTTATCAGAACCATGGACAGTAGCTGATGGCTTTCTGATCCCACACCTCAGCTGCCCTGCCTTTCTGATTGGAATAATAGGAGAAACTTCTGGTTCAGCCCTGTTTGATATACAGAGGAGTAATTTGGGGCCCAGAATGATGAAATAATTTGCTCTCAATCACACAAGGAGTTTGTGGCAGGGAAGGGATTCAAGCAACAAGTCTCTTGATTCCAATGTTCTTTCTAATATAAGAATACTACTGGAATAACTTGATTTATGTGTTAACCTATACGTGCTAATGTAAAGTGAACACAGATAATGGATTTTAAACTTTCTGCCTGCCTGTAGATTGTACCCCAAGGGTCCCATGTTCTGCAGTCTTGTAGCTTTTGTACTCTGTTTATGTCTATGGTACTGCAGGGGACACAGTGTGGGTGGGACATCACACGAGCCCTTCATGATCATAGCAACATAGGTTCTTGGTGATAATGGGGGTCCTAGAATTCATTCTGGGGCAGCTGAGATGTAAGAATTGGAGAAATCTAGCTAGAAGGTAGTTAATCCCAAAGGGATTGTTGCTCCCAATTGCCCCTGCATGTTCAGATGTTGGAGGATGATGGTGGACATGGTTGTAAAAAATCCCAAAAAACCAAAACTGAAATAACCTTTGTTTGGGCAAGATCCCAGGGGAAGTTTCCCCACCTCAAAAATATTTCTGCTATCTAAGTGTTGAAATTTCACCATTAGGGAGTCACTCCTTTGACATAGTGCCTTGTTGCTTCCAGATATTCTCTTTAAAAAAGTACTAACATCCTTTGACAGTTATGAATCATTAATACCCATTAGTAGTTTATCACCACGAGTACTCTTTGAGATAAGGACACTGAGACATGCAATTTTAATAGTTGCATGGGAAGCAGTGATAATGTTGAAGCGCAGGAGGGTGATCAGAGGAGGTCAGCCTGGGTGGCACTAGAGTGAGTGTTAACTAGTGTTAACTAGAGTTATCTCTGGACAGTCAGAAGGCTGTATAAAAGTACTATATACTACATGAGAGAGGGGAAAATGGTAGACCCAGAAAATAAACTGCTAAGACTAATAAGACTAATAATTTTTATGTGAATGAGGAGTGGAATATTTGGGGTAGGAGTCAAAAACAAGAAAAGTCTGCATTACCTTCTGCTGATGGGAATGTGATTTATATTCTTAATGATGGTAACCAATTTTTTTTTTATGAAAAAGGAAATCAAATTTATTTAAAAGTAAAAAACCCACCAGACTTGCCCATTCCCATCACAAGATCATAGCTTATGGGAACTGGAAAGGTCCCTCAAGACCTACTATTTCCACTTCATTTTACAGATAATGAAATAATACTGCCCAGAGGGGAGGAGTAACTTTTCCAGAGTCACACAGGTTGGGATCGGAACCTGAGTCCTCTGACTGAGCGCACAAGTACAGTGCTACTTCTGGACAGGCCTGCAGATATCACTTGAATGTGCTCTCCCTTTGTACAGTGAGGGAGACTGGGTTTCAAAAAGGAGTCCATACACCATCTCAAGCCAATTTGGCTGGGCATAGGCTCCACCTTCACTCTCTTGGGCAGCCGGGGTGGGGGGGAAGACAGGTAGCTGCTCTTGTTTGCTGCCTTCCTGTGGTCTATGGAGTTGGACAGGGGGCTCTATCTTGGGTGTTGTGGGCAGGGCTGGCAGGATTGGGGGCTCAGCCTTCACCTTTATTGGGAGGAGAAGCAGGGGTAGAGCCCGTTCCACTACAAGGGTCCCCTGCCACTCAGGGATCTCCAAGCCATAGGTGCTTCATGAGTTTGGCCATGACATTGTCGATGTAGCCACAAATTTGAAGGTCAGCCTGGTGGTCATGCTTGGTGGCTTGCAGGCTGACTGACCAAGTGCCCTCCTTTGCGCTTAATGAGCAGAGGCAGGTTCCCACCGCGTAAGATCTGCAGGGATGTACCCAGAGTGATGGAGAGATCTGCATTCCTGCAGGCTACGTGAGCAAGGTTGAGGTCTCTCTCAGGCAGGGAATCTTCCCAGTCCAGGATGGTATCCTTCAGTTCCCCCCTGCAGGCCTGGAGGACTCGGGCCTTTGCCATGGTGCATAGCCATTCTGTGGCCTTGAGGCCCATGCTGCCCACCACCACATCCTGGACATACTGTGTCTTACACTTGGCACATTCTTCCATAAACATATTCCTATGGAGCTCAGCCAGTTTGTCCCTGGGGAAGCTGGAGTGCATGTGTAACCCATCTACATTCTGGCTCACCAGGAACTTCAGGATGCCGACTTGCTCCAGTTGTAGCAGGGCCATGTGGGTTTTAGAAGGCTGGGCACTCTCAAATGTTATGTCAAACTTGGGTGCCTGACCCCATTCCTCCATGATCCACACACCCTAAGGGCCCCTGAAGTCTGCGATGCCTGAGGAAGTGCTGATACCTGCACCCATATGAAACACCATGTTGGAAGATTTCTGAATCATCTGGGCCAGCTCCCATACTTTTCTGTCTAGCTCTTCAGGGGGGTTGAAGATCTCAGGGAGCCCACACTTGCCCTTATCCACATAAGGCGAAAGTCTGGCCATGGAGTTCACTGACATCGTCGCCCAGGCTGCGGCCTAGCCTGGTCCGGTAACCAACTTTTAATTTAATGTTGAGACAAGTTTGAAAAGTACACCCTGAATGTAGGGTGATGAGCCAAAGTGTCAAGTTCAATAGGAGGAGCACATTCTTGGGAAAAGGACCTCACATGTGAACTTGTCCCCATTGTAATGAGCAGACCATTATTATTTTCAGTATTGCTTGTAAGAGAATTGAATAAGAAAAAAACCTGTAATAGTAATGAAATTGGAAGATCCCTTTGTATTGCCAAGCTAAGAAATACTTAGCACCTAGTTTCAAATTAGGCCTCTGTTAAAGAAACAAGAGGTATGAACCCCTGTTGCTGATATGACAGGAAGGGTCTGAGCAGGAAACTCCTGTTGCTGATGTGATAGGAAGGGGCTGAACAGGAAGCCTCCATTGCTGATGTGACAAGAAGGGGCTTAATAGAGAGGAGCAACACTGTATATAAGGAAAAACACTAGCTGGGAAAGTCAGAACTTCTTGGGATAAGCTTTGTGGAGACAGAAGCAGTGGCTGCTGAGGAGCCTGAAGAAAAAAGGCCCAGGCTGGAGAGAATGATTTTAATTTTGGGAACGTTGGTAAAGTGATTTTGATTCTGGGAACTAGCTGGAGCTTCTGCTGGGGAGGTACCAGCTTCTCCTGGGAGCTGCTGAAAACTTCCAAGGACCAGCTGGAGCTGCCAAAAGCCTGAGATGCTGGTACTTTTAATGAACCTGTTTGTGGCTTTGTTAAGTCTTGACTTCCTGGGAACAGAGACTGTGAATGATTTAAGGTGGAAGGGATGCTGTGAGCTTCAGCATGGTACAGGAACTGCACAGAGAGCTGGACAAGGAACTGGGAATTCTCTGCTGTTGAAACCAGGTAACAATTTGGTGAATCTAGGTAGGAGCTGTGGCCATGAAGGGAATGCAGGACATCTGAGAGCCCACCTTGGGTCAAGATGAGAAGACCTCTCTGTGAATACTGAGTAATGACTGACCCTGATATGAGGTTTTGCTTTGGGAATTACTTTGGGAAAAGTTATGTGATTTGGCCAGATGAGACTCTGGGCAGCCGTTGAGCCCCCAGCTTTGAAAACCCAGATGTTGGTGCTTTCCTCTTTGGTAACTAACTAGGTATGGATGTAATGGTCAGGCAGCTGGAATCTCTGTCTGCTGAATTGTGTTATTTTCTGTTGAGTAGTGACTGATAGAATTGTAATTTATTTCTGATTGTACTTTGTGATTGAATTAAGGACTCTATGATTGATTAAACGAATGTACTACCCAGGGGTGGAGTACTTTGACTTTTGTATTTTGTGATTCTTAAGGAGGAAAACCTCCTTAAGGATTATTGAATGATTGAGTTACTAAGAGACTTATTGACTAAATGATTGTAATTTGTTCAAAACTATGTGACCACTGTGGTTAAAACTATGTGGCCATTTCAGTGATAAGTTATTGTAAATACTGTGTTTTGATTTTCTGTGATAAGATGTAACATTGTGAATGCTGTACCTTGACTTTCTGTGAATGTTTTGCTCTGATTTGTTATTGAATAGAGTGTTTATTATATTGTGTAATCAGAACCTTGAAAGCTGTTCACAGCAGCCATCCTTTGGAAAGCTACTTATGTGTGTGTGTGTGTGTGTGTGTGTATGTGTATGTGTTCAATCTTTTTATTTGTGTCTGACTCTGACCTCATTTAGGGTTTTCTTAGCAAAGATACTGGAATGGCTTACCGTTTTGGTCTCCAGTTCATTTAAGAGATAAGGTAACTGAATCAAACAGGGTTAAGTGACTTGCCCAGAGTCACACAGCTAATAAGTATCTGAGGATGGATTTGAACTTGGGAAGAGGAGTATTCCTGACTTCACTGCACCACCTAGCTGCCCTATTTTTTTTTGCAATTATGAACAAAGATGTTCATTTAGAATGTAATTTCAATTTAAAATGTAAACCACTTTTAATGCCATCTCTTATCATAGGTAGAGCCTAAGAAATAAATATTAAAGAACAAAACAAATAAAGCTGATTTTTAAGTGATTATTTAATTTCTAGTGACCTAAACTTAAAACCCAACGGGGTCATTATAACATTATAGCTGACTGAGACATTGTGGCATAGTGTAAAGAACACAGTCAAAAGTTTCAAATACAGAGTTTATTTCTCTACTACTTGTATCATGTTGGCCAAGTCATTTCCCTTCATGGGGAGTTTCAGTTTCCACATCTGTAAAGTGGGAATAGGTTGATCTTGATGATTTTTTTAAAACACTTTGCAGCTTTAAGTCCCCTGAACCTACAAGGTGTATCAAAGAAAGATACAATGGAAAGAGCACAGGATTTGGATCATACTGATAATGATGATGATGATAGTATTTCTATATAGTATTTAAGATTTGTAAAGTGCTTTACACACATTATCTCACTCAGTCCTCACAATAACCTTGTGAGGCAGGCATGACAGTAGCTTCATTTTACAGATGTGGAAGCTGGGAATGAGAAAGTGACTTGCTTAGGGTCATATAGTTCTTGTCTAAGACAAGATTTGAATTCAGGTCTTCCTGACTCCAGCTCTAGCACTTTATCACTTTTGATTCCTACCTCTCCTACTTAACATCTGTCTATGTGGCACTGGACAAGTCATTTTACATCTTCTGTAAAATGAGAGTATTGGATTGTATGGTCTCTTCAGGCTCTGAATTCTTAATCTTCAACTGGTTCTCTGGAATCAAGATTGTTCACTGCATGGATTAGAGTTTGAAAAATTTTCAAAGCTGTTCTTTTTACAGTATTGATGTTAATGTATAAATGATACTCTTGGTTCTGCTCACTTTGCATCAGTTCATGCACATCTTTCTTCAGACTATTTTGTAAAGAGCCACTCCTCTTAATCCTTACCCTTACCTACCTCTCCTTTCACTTTGTGCTTTCTTCCACATTTATTTACCTATATTTCTCTTAACATTCTGTTACCATGGAACTATCATTTATAATAAAGAATAAAAAAGGAGGAAAAAGAAGTTCAGTCAAATTACAAAAAACATCAACGAAACCTGACACTCAATCGAGTGCATTCTGTGTGTCAGTAATATTTCATTACATTCATATAACATTTGTTTAGCCATTCCCCAATTAATGAGTATCTACATTGTTTTTAGTTCTTTAAGTAAAATCTAAAATTAAAAAAGGTCTTCTTTAATGGAAACTCCCTTTTTGGGTTTTAGACTTTTTTTCCTTTGTCCTCTGAACTGTGACATAGAACAGGCTGTCTAGAATAGAATGCTTCTTTTGGAGAGATAACATAGTGTCACCTTAATGCTAGGGTGAAAGTTTAATCCTTATTGATAGATTCTATCATGTGGGAGCTTTAAAGCAGGGGTTCTTAACCTGGGGGACAATGGACCCCTTTAGGTAAATTTCACGGAGGGGGGTCTACGAACTTGGATTGGAAAATGCATTTTTATTTTCACCAACCTTCAACTGAAATTTAGCATTTCCTGAAATTATTTAAAAATGTTATTCTGAGAAGGTACCTAAGGCTTCACTAGACTGTCAAGGGGATTAGTGACACAAACAGTCACAAACATCTCTATTTTAAAGGCAGCTCTAAGCTTCCTTCTATGATTGAAGATAAACTGAAATACTTGGGAAGAGATGGATTGCTAAGCATTGATAAACCTGAGGCCCTGGGAGGCTGGAGTGTTAGTATCTCTTTATTATCTGTGAGCTTTTCAGAAGTGCTCAGAGGAAGGAGAGAAGAAGAGTTTGGGTAAGAGGAAGAAAGACAAATATAAGCATCCAGGATGTCTGGTATGAATCCTATTTGCTACATGACTTTAGTGCTTTCTGGCTACCCGACTGACTTAGCTATGACTGACTCTCTGTAGTATTTGTTTCTCCCACAAAGGAGATGCTAAGAAGATTTGATTAGAAGTAAGCAATAGTTCATGTAGGTGTATTAATCAATGGAGATGTTATTAGAAATTTTTTGCAAGAGAAGGCCATAAACAACATTTCTCCCTTGTTATCATATAGAGCCTCCACTAAGGTATTACCCTGATACCCCAACCTAGAGTGGAAGTGACCCTGGGATTCCCCAATGTAGTACAAGCTCTGGCAGTTGCTGCCAAGGTGAAAAGTCTTTGCATATGGATAGGCATAGTGAAACACTGGTTGTTGTCTGAGGACCAGCCTAGGTGTTTGGAGAAGCTCATTACTAGGTCAGATATAAACAGACTAATTTTTTGCTTCAGGAACTATTTAAAAATATTGAGAACTTTTACATCACATTTATTTCCCTATATTTCTTTTAACATCCTCTTACCAGAGAACTATCACTTATAATAAAGAATAAAAAATGAGGAAAAAGAAGTTTAGACCAACTACAAAACACATCAACCAAACCGGACATTCAGTCAGTCAATCAGTATTTATTAAGTGCATACTATGTGTGGTAACATTCCATTACATTCTTATAACATTTGTTTAGCCATTCCCCAATTAATGGATATCTACATTGTTTCCAGTTCTTTGGAACTACAAAAGCATTGTTGTAAACATTTTAGTGCCTATGAGTCCCTCCCTCCCTCCTTTCCTCCCTCCC
>CM053598.1:73937719-73948423 GCA_028646575.1 Pseudocheirus occidentalis | reverse complement strand
TATTAGCTAGTCCAACCTTTTCATTTTACAGGGCAATAAACCAAGAAGCATTGAAGCTAGAGAATTTTTTTTTCCAAGGTCATAAAGATTACTATTAGGTGTAGAGTCAGGATTGAAACCTAACTCTTCTGATTTCAGATTCAGTGATCTTTTCCCTATGCCAACACATGAATCTGAATGAGAGTTGGTCTTTTGCCTAACTTCGGATCTGGTGATCAAAATGTGTTTGTAAAATTCTGATTGGCAGCTTGGTATACTGTAGTTTTGTGTATGAGCAGTTTTATTAGAATTTTTTATCATGTACCACTAGATGGGCCTAGATAGAACAATGGCTGCTTCTGGTACCGACTCTTCATGTTATTCTTTTACAAGTCACAGAGCAAAATCCACAAGTTGTTTATCATGGAATGTATTTCTAGATAAGTTTTTTTGTGTGATTTATTTAAGTTTGTGTACTGCCTTCAGAATGCGGCATGAGTCCAGGTGGCTATCATTCATCAACTAGGGAAGGCCTGACTCCTGAGAGTTTTACATGGGTCTTCTTTCCTGCTCTTAATCTAGTTTGCAAATGTGTTGCTTTCAAGAGATTCCTAACAGGATTGATGATATATGGTTTTATGCTGTCAGGGAGTGAAGATGAATTCCCTCCTAGTCACTTCTAGAAGGACTCAAGCTCAAGTTTCCAACCCAGTAGCAGAAAGCAGAATGACAATGACAAAAAAGCATATATTTATATAACAATGAAATTGCATAGGGGAGTAGTGAAAGTGAGTGATTTTTTTTTAGCAAAATTACTTGCTGAAATTTCAAATTCACATTGGGCCCTTTTTAACTACTCATTTTCCTTCCAAGAAGAGCCAATAATTATATTAATTCTTGTTTGTATATACCATTGTAATGGTAATGCCATTACAATGGTATGCTGGTAATTGTAATTGTAAAATGTATATTAGTATTTGTAATACCATTGTATGGTATTAAACATCCAAAATTTAGAGCAGCTAAATTTCCCAAAATAAGACTCCAAGGTGGTAGTTTTTAAAATAAATATATGCTCTTAGAGATAAGAATTCTGAGCATGAACTTAGATTCCAGGCCAACACAACAGCTCCAGATGGGATTGTCCAAGTATAAATAACTCACATTTCCATAGTATGTTACAATTTTTGAAGCACTTGCCTTATAACAATGCTATGAAGCAAGATAGAAAAGTATTTTTTGTCTCCATTTTATGGATGAGCAAACTGATCAGAGAGGTTAAGAGAAGTTTTCTAAGTTCCTTTTCAAAGAAGACATCCTGTAGTTTATGACTTCTTCAAGATCACATGATTAATGGAATATTTGGGACCTGAACCCCAAGTTTCTGACTCCTTTCTTTCCAGTACACCATGCTATTCTCAGAGTAAATGACTTACGCTATATGCTGTTGTGTAGGAATTGTTGCTTGTATTCCTGTGAGGGATATGATACATGTATAATTAGTACTGTGATAACAGAGCCTCCATGATATTCTGCTTGGGGATCCCTTACCCTGGATTCTTGAATTCTGTCTGGTTGGAGCACAAATTCTGGCAGATTCTTTTAGGCTAGAAGTGCTTCAAGTATAGTCTTGAAAAACCTGCTCTTTTCCCAGGATTAGCTCAACTAAATATAGAAAAAGCTCACTACTAGTAGGCTGACCACTTGGTAATAAGTTTTCTGGCCATGACAACCCATGAAACAAAGTAAAACCCAACACAACCTTCAGCCCCCTATGATCCTTTTATGATTCCTGGTGCTTTGGTGGTTACAGGATGGCAGAAAAGAAAGAAGACATTGGTGAATCTGTGTGTCAAAAGAACTAGAGGAAGGCCCCAGCAAATTTAATGAACCCCTGTGTCAACTATGGACAAAAGATGTAGAGGATGATTGTGAAATGAATCATTAGAGGCAATCCATGAGATCTCAGATCTATTCAAATACTCCATAATGTAAAAGAATGGTGCTATTGCTAAGAACAAATGTTTAGGAAAGGTGCGCTATCTTTGAATTTACAATGATCCATCTTCTTTATTGAATGAATTACATTCTGTCAAATCCCTGTTATGTTAGTAAGGGTTGGAGCTAAAGTTTGGGGCCTACTGGGGGCAATTAACTGGGCCCAGGGGAAGGACTCTCTGAGTGTGAGTTATACTATTTCATGACAGAGTTCATTGAAACCAAATACAAGAGCCAAGGTAGTCTGGGACAGCAGCAGGCATAGGTGAGATGACTGTCTCTGTGAAACTTAACATACACGAGAGTCACTCTTCTATTATGGTTGTGACACTAGCCATAACCCCCATTGGTTCTGCTCTACAGATGTGTTGCTGACCCGAACAACTTCATGATATTTGGTTTAATGATTAAGGATATCTTGTTCTATTCTAGGTGTGACTTTTTCTTCATCCCCCCCCCCACTTTTTAAAAAAATCATTTCACGTTTGATCAGGTCCTAGAGCACGGTGCATAATCAAACCTGTGAGTTGAGAGGGACCTTAGAGCTTTTCTGGCAAAATCTCTATCTTAGTTACAAGTATCTTTCCATAACATCCATGATTTATTGTCATTTCATTTTTTCTTCAATATATCCAGGGCTGTCCCCTCTAGAGGTAACCCATGTAATGTCATCACTGGATATCTCTGATCTTCATTGCTAAATTTTTAGTTGTTCCTTCTACTAAGCTCAAATGTTTCTCCCTTTAGTGTTCACCCTGGCAATGCTAGTTACATCATTTGAGATAAGACAAAATAAATCTAATCCCTTTTTTGCCTGATTGCCTGTTAAACACTTAAAGATGGTGATTATGTCCCTTCCCCCTTTTCTACCTCTCACATTTCCTTTTGTTCTGGCTAAATAAGTATTCCTACTTTTTTCAACTGCTGCTTATATGACATAGTGTAGAGTTCCTTTACAATGCTTGTTGTCTTCCTCTGGCCAGGCTTTAACTTTTTAATATATCTCTTAAAATTGCTACTCAGAAGTGAACATAATCCTTTAGCTATGGCCTGTCTAAGACAGAGTCATTCGTACACTTAACTTTCTTCAGCAAAAACAATTGATGCTCTTCCTTTCCTTTCCTTCCTTTCCCCTCTCTTCCCATTCTTCTCTCTTCCCTTTCCCCTTCCCCCTTCCCCTTTCTTTTTCCCTTTCTTTTCTTTTTTTTTAAACAACATAGTCATTTTCCAGTACCCTAATCCAGAACTCTACCCTGTATGAAGAGCAACAATTAACCTGACATAAAAATATGTCTGGCAGCATATACAACCTTCCATATCTGTAATTCACTGTCTCTTAATCATAAGGTTGGAAACAGATTCCATCATCAGTTGTCTGGAATTAAGATTAGTCATCCATTGATCTAAATTCTGACATTCCCTTTATATTATGGTAGTCATTGTGTGTATCATACTCTTGATTCTGCTTTCTTCTCTCTGTGTCAATGAAAAGAAAACTCTTCTCAAGTTTTCCTGAATTCCGCATATTCTTAATTTCTACCATGTAATACAATATTCCACTATATTCATGTGGCATATTTTGTTTGGACATTCTCCAATTCATGGATAGTCACTGGAATTCTTTTTTTTCTTCCTCTAAAAGTACTGCTATGAACATTTTGGAATATATATTCCCCTCTATATTTTACCTTCTTGCTATCTACTATTTTATTCAGGACCTGTCAATTGTTGTAGCCTAAGGCTATGTTCATTTTCTTTTGGCTAATGCTGATAATGCTTCAAATAGTAATAATTTACATTTCCATAGTTTTTAAATTTCAAAGAGAGCCATCTCATCTATGGTTTCACTTAATTCCCCTCAAAAGAACCACATCATTAGTGATTAGAAACTTAGAATGGACTTGCTAATATAGAATAAGAAAGCTGTATACACAGCATAACACACTCTGTATGCTGGCAATGTGACCGATTGGGATTATAAGGCTCTAGTGAACCTGAGCAAGATCCATTTGCTACACTTTTCCCTGTTCCTTAAGGAGGTCACCCAAAGGCACTTATTGATTCATTTCCCTCTGCTCTATTTCTAAAATTGGCCACTTTCCTTTTTGTCCTCAGGCTTTTCTTGTTGATGTTATTACTATTTCTTGTCTCAATTGCTTTAAATGACCATTCTCTTGCCTTCTCACCTGCAACTTCTCCATTATCAGCTTTTTTGGAGAATGCTAGTATTCACCACCCTTGTCTTTCTTACTGCCCTGATTATTCTCCCTTCTCCTTGAATTTTGGCCTGGCTTTCTTCTCATCTTTTGGATCACTTTCCTAAGTCATATCTCCATATTAAGGCTATTTGCCTCATGTGCACTTATCTCATTCTTACAATGAGCTCAATTGTGTGAGATTTCACTTTGGCTACCCTTTTTGGTGGATGCTGGGTGATATTTTCCTTTGATATGAATTAGGAAGTAGAATTATGTCTCTTCTTACTTTAAAAATAATTTAGGTTTTTAAGTTTATTGTTCTGACCATGTACTTTGCTTGTTTTTTATTTTTTTGGCTCTTTTGACTCCATCATCCCAGAAGATTTTCTTGGCTCATTTTTATGGACTTAATCTCTGAGACTTTTTTCTTTCATGACTTTTGTTAATCATAAGGAAAACCCCTTAGTTGCTGAGTCTTTTTTTGTGGGGAGAGGGTAGAAGGGTTTTTCCCCCTTTTCCTTTGGGTTATAAGGATTCAGGGAAGTGTGATGACTTCTGGAGACCAGAACAGTCTGATGCATCTGTACAAATGTACTGGTGGTATGAGTCACAAGATTTTGCTGTTTTATTGTTAAAAACAGTCCCTGGTTTCTACAAGAGCATCCAGATTCAGAGATGATGAAGAGAACTTGAGTGACAAACAGTAAAACCTCTCTAATCCTGACCAGTTGGGAGAAAGTCCTGTCTAAATTACTGAGAACTCAGCATTCTTGAATATAGATGAAAAAGGCAGTTGTATGTCTTTGAGAGAGTAATAATAATGTTTATATAGTGCTTTACAGTTTACAAAATTCTTTAAATGCATGACTTGAATGAATGGACGGATGATAAAGCATGTGTTAAAGGCATAATATGTGCCAGACACAGTAGGATACAGATACAAGAAAGTCTGTGCTCTCAAAGAACTTATATTCCAATGAGGAAAAACAACAAACACATGAGAGAGAGAGAGACAGAGACAGAGAGACAGAGAGAGGGAGGAGAAAAGAAGAAGAAAGACAGAAAGAAAAAGAAAAAAGAAAGAAAGAAGATGACCAGTCAAAGTCTCACTAGTAGAGCCCAGGGTGATATTAGGATCAGAAGATTCCTATGGGAGAGGGATGGGGAAGGTGTAGAAGATTGCCGGCAAAGAATGGTTTGGAAATAGCCCAGGAATGGCCTTCCCAACATCTCAGTGAAGTAGGTACTATAGGTATTTTTGGAAATGAGTATGAGTCTCAGAGTCTTGTCCATGGTGTGTAATGGTAATGGAGTTTAAAGATCCTCCTGTATTGGCTTGGTTTTCAGGTTGAGTGTTAAAACCCAGAGCTCGTGAAGAGAAAGGGCTAAGCTGGGAGGAGCTGGTACTGTGGATTTAGAGACAGGCCTAAGCAGAGGAGGTCAGAAGAACTTTTGGGAAGCAGTAGCATGGAGGTAGAGAGAGAGGAGAATAGCTGGGGGCCAGAGTTGCTGAGAGAGAGACTACTAAGGGCCAATTGGAGCTGCCCAGGACTTTTAAGAATTGCTACCCAGAGCTGCCAAGAACTGAGGAGGAATGGCTCTGACATTGGTATTTTGTCTGTCTGTTTTGATGTTTTTCCGGATTCATCCACTGGTGAAGGAAAGTGCTGTTGTTGCAGAAGTCCTGGAACCTTGCTGTTGGTTCAGAAGCCCTGAAGAAGGATTTTCTTGTTTTATGTATACAGAAATCCTGGAAGAAGTTCTTGCTGATGTTTTTGGGGGTTCTGGGACTGTTCTGCAGGCAGAGAGTGATTTGACAAGGACACTGGCAATGTATATTGTGGCTTTGTTAAGCTTTGTCTCCCCAGGAACAGAGATTATTGAGAACTTGCCTCAGATCAAGATGAAGAAAAGACCTCTCCTTGGATATTTAATGCTGTCATGATAACCTTGTTGTGGCTTGGGGTAGATGGCCTTTGTACTCTTCATTGCCTCTTTGAGAAAGTGCTTGGTGGTAATGAATGGTATTGTAATTCAGTTGTGATCCAGGGGTGGGAAACTTTTGACTTTTTTGTGCTCCGTGACTGATCAAATGAATGTACTTTTTTATGATTGGAAAGTAATCTCCATTTAAGAAGAGAGACTTTGTGACCGACTAAATGAATATACTGTTCAGGGGTGGAGTACTACTTGGACTGATTTGAGAACTTACTACTAAATGAATGAGTTACGCTGTACTTTGATTTTCTCTGTTCTGTGAATATTTTTGCCTTAATTTGTCACTGAATAAAATAGAGAATTACTATGCTGGTATTCTGAACCTTGGAAGTTGCCTTTGCTTGGCATTACATGGTTCCAAAAGCTAGTAAAAATACATGAGTTCAAAGCTGAGTCCTGATCTTCCTAATTCCAGGGCAAGCATTCTATCTACTTACTTACTATACACTGATAAATACTAAAAATATGTTCCCAAGTAGAGACCTTACCAGATCTGCTTAAATGAACAGAAAATACACACTGGTATTTCAAAGATCTTTGATTTTATTGCAATGTGTACTTTCCCCAGAAACATAAATGACCATACCTTTATACCACAATAAATAATCTGTAGGAATTAGTTGAGGTTGAAAAATGTATCAGTTTTTGACCAAATCTTCTGGTAAATGCCTTTACACTTGGCTATGATGGCCTCTGGATGATATATACATCCTCTCCAAATTGGAAGAACTTGCCAGACATTGCAATGTGTTGAGATGACCTTCAAGAAGTCAGATTTACCTTTATGTCATGATAAGGCATTGGAGCACAACTTCAGAGGAGGAAGGAATAGAAAATATTATTTATAATGAGAACAATTCAATTCAACAAACATTTATTAAGGTACTGTTTTGTGCTGTGGGATACAAAAACAAAAACTGGGGATGGGATTGCAGTATACACATAAATAAGCCAAAAGTATATTAAAAACAATTTAAAGAAGAACAAAGTGCTAATAATTGGGTAATTAAGAAAAGCCCTGACTAGAGAGCCATGGGGCAGCTGGGTGTTACAGTGGATAAAGCACTGAGCCTGGAGTCAGGAATGCCTGAGTTCAAATTTGGCTCCAGACACTTAGTAGCTGTGTGATCCTGGGCAAGTCACTTTACCTTGTTTACTTCAGTTCCCTCATCTGTAAAATGAGCTGGGGAAGGAAATGGCAAATCACTTCAGGATCTTTGCCAAGAAAACCTCAAATAGAGTCATGAAGAGTTGGACACAACTGAAACAACTGAACAATAATAACAACAGAGAGCTATTGAAGAATTTTTGAACCAGGAGGTTATATAGTTGATCTATATTTTAGACATCTCAGTTTGATAGCTGAGTGGAAAATGGAATGGCAAGGGTGAAGGAAGCTAGTTTGGAGGGTAAAGCAATAGTGTAGGTGAGTGGTAATGAATGCAGGAACTACAGGAGAAACTGGTCCCTTTCCATCCTCCACTTCTTTTAAAACATTTAAAACATGCCTCCATGCTCTCTATGGTCTGAATATATGGGCAGACTTCCTATCTCTTGAGAATTAAGCTCCATTTCTCATCCCTGTATCTTGCACTGGCTATCATCCATCTCTAGAATGTTTTCCCTCCTCACTTTTTCCTTGTTGAATCCCTGGCTTCCATTAAGACTCGGTTAAAGTGTCAATGCTTGGTTTTATCACCAAGGCAATATTCACAACACCGAAGGTGACTGTGAATATATTGGTGTAATTCTGAATTGTGAAATAAGACAGACTCTACATATAGAAGACAGAAGGAAAACATTTATTCAAACACCAGAAAACCAAATCCCAACACCAAAAAACTGAATTGGTCATAGCAACAAAAAAATCTATACACAGTTACACTGCGGAGACCAACACCACCCCAAAAGCTTCCCACAAAAAACTCATAAGTCCAGATGTTTCCCTGCCTGTGTCTTCTTTCCTCCCTCTGTTCTAACAGCCCCGACTCCCAGCTTCCTCTAGGGTCTGCTGTGCCCTTCCTGCTTTGCCAGTCCAGCAAACTCTCCTACCACAGGCTCCATGTGATTACATTTGGCCTATTAGGGGGCAGGGAAGAACTTTAAATTACTATTACCATTACACCGGTTTCCCCTGCTGAGTGCTTTCTTCACCTACACTCCTCTCCCTCTATTCTCTCTGTATCTTCTACTTACCCATTAACGTATATATTATCTGCTCTGTCAGAATGTAAATTGTAAATGTTAATGTAAAATATTTCTTTAATCTGTAGTCCTAATACTTCACATACTTATTGACACAAGGTAAGTACTTAATAAATGCTTATTGAAAGACTGTAGAGAGAAAGGGGAAAGATGATAGGCAATATGGTGGAGATACACAAAGTACCCAAGTATTTAAAAGCAGTTTTGTTAAAATAGACTTAAATATATCCCCTGAAATATTGTTCACCAGCTATTGTGAGTTAGTTTAGATTTAAAAGATCTTGATTTCCTTGGAGATGGAAGCATTTATTTATGTCCTCTTGTTGGGGGTGGAGTTGGTAGAGCAGGAAAGTTCTCTATGTTTATCTCATAATGGAGAGAAGCAAAATGGTGAACAGAATAGAAAGCCAAGAATATGAACCAGGGCATCTAAGAAAGTCAAGTTACTTTAGACTAGGAGGTAGAGACGACAGGTAGGCTCTGGATTATTCACTCAGGGGTCAATACAGATTTAGGAGTTAGGATAACCATTAAGGTGAGGGGAGATGCTGCAAAAGTCAGGTAGATAAGCCAGGAGCAAAGCTTTTCCTAAATGACAGATTTTGGCACCTGTAGCAGGTTTTCTAGAGACATGTTCCCTTTTAAGCTGGACATATATGCGTTGGCTATGCTCTGTTTCATAACGGGACCATGCTGTCAACTCGTAGGACCCACATGGACAGAGGCTACCATATGTACCATCTGCCTTGTTAGTCTTTATTGGTAACTATAGTCAGATGAATTCTTCTGTATAGAATGATGGTGACACACAGGATACAGAGCTAGCTGGATGTCAGGAAAAGAAACAATATAGCTGAACCTCTGGCTGCTTTATTATGCAAGTTGTGAATATTGGGCATTTTCAGGCAGATTTTGTTGTCAGGGAAACTTGCCCATCATCCCTTTTTCCTTTCACATCACAGAGTACTGTACCTAGCTGACCTTGAGTGATACTATTACATGTAAGTCCTACTTTGAAGAACATTTTTTGGAGCATATTTTTAGAAACGTCTTTTACTTGGTGATTCACAGGGGGTTTATCCTTCCTTTCAATGCCATATCAAAGAGGTGTATAAAATGTGTGACAAAATCATCAAAACATCTTCATTTCATAGCCAGATGTTCATGAACTATGAATAGGAAAGGAACACAATTAGCCAAAGTTGAGGGGACTCCATGGAAAGGATCCACCTTGTTTTTCCCTAAACAAATAGCAATGTGATTATTCCCTTGCCTGGCATATGCCCACAGTAGATATACCCTTTCCTTACATTACCCTGGCCAGCAGAGAAATAGAATCTATAAATACATCTTGAGAACTGATTTTTTTTTGTACAGGGCTCTGGCGTATTCTAGGTAGTTTGCCATGGGACAAATAGCTGTATTGACAAAATGTGCCATTGAATTGTTGTGGAATTTGATATTTTCTCATATGTATTAGAGCTTCAAGCACAGACAGCTCAGGAAGAGGAGCAGTTTATATCTGTGATGACTGATTTAGAAAGGTTGGCACTGAACAAGAGTTATATCAGTGTGTTAGGAAATGATCCCTCTCTTAGAGACTGTTACTATGCCAAACATCTGCCTGAAAAGTGGTTATAAATATTGAAACATAGACTGTGGCATGGTAGATGGAGCACTGGGCCTAGAGTCTGGAATACTGAGTTCAAATATGACCCCAGATACTTGGTGGGTGACCCTGGGCAGGTCACTTCTTTTCTCTCTGCCTCAGTTTCCCAATTGTGAAATGGGAACGTCTACCTCACAGGGCTGTTGTGAGGGTTAAATGAGATTTTATTAGTAAAGTGCTTAGCACAATGCCTGGAATACAGAAGGTGCTTAATAAATGCTTGTTTCCTTTGCTCCTTCTTCATCTTTCTAAATTCTACCCATCCTTCAAAACACTTTCTTAAAACTTCCTTAATGAAGTCATTCCTGTCCACACGAATCCACAGTGGCCCTTCTTATTTCTGAACTGCCTTGTTTTTATTACTAATTTGTTACTTGCTGTGTAAGGCCTTGTAGTATTTTTTTTTTTCATGTTGTAACAGTAATGAGATTTGAAATTCCTTTTGTAATGCTGAGCTAAGAGATACTTAGCACCTAGTTCAGATTAAGCCTCTGATAAAGAAAGAGAGGTATGAACTCCTTTCTCCTGTTGCTGATGTAACAGGAAGGGGCTGACCAGGGAGAGGCAATACTGTATATAAGGAAAAACCCAGAGAGGGAGAGTCAGATCTTCTTGGAACAAGCTCCATGGAGGCAGAAGCTGCTGTCACCAGGGGGG
>CM053598.1:73919029-73937219 GCA_028646575.1 Pseudocheirus occidentalis | reverse complement strand
AGAGCTGCCAAAGACTGAGGAAACATGACTGTGATGCTGGTACTTTGTATGAACCTGTTTGTGGCTTTGTTGAGCCTTGACTTCCCGGGAACAGAGACTGTGAAGGATTTGAGGTAGACTGGATGCTGTAAGCTTCAGTGTGGAACAGAGACTGCATGGAGAGCTAGACAAGGTGGACAAGAGATGGACAAACTCCATCCAGGTTTTCAAAATCATTCTCTCCAGCCTGGGGGGCAACAGCTTCTGCCTACATGGAGCTTGTTCCAAGAAGATCTGACTCTCCCTCTCTGGATTTTTCCTTATATACAGTATTGCCTCTCCTTGGTCAGCCCCTTCCTGTTACATCAGCAACAGGAGAAAGGAGTTCATACCTCTATTTCTTTAACAGAGGCTTAATCTGAACTAGGTGTTAAGTACCTCTTAGTTTAGCAACACAAAAGGAGCTTTCAGTCTCATTACTGTTACACATGTATATAGATCCTGTCTTTAAACTTGACTGTAAACTCCTTGAGGGCAGGGATTGTTTGGTTTTTTATCTTTGTATCCTTATATCTTGCATACACCAGTACTTATTACATGTTTGTTGAATTATACATCTTCATAATCGCAGTACTTTGTACATAGGTCATTAATAACCATTTGTTGATTGATTAAATGATAAGGTACATTATCTAGATGTGTTGGCAAAGGCTTCAGAGGGAGTGTGAGAAATGACAGGCTGGACTAATAATGGACATGCACACAAGGCTTTCAAGTTTAGAAAGCACTTTAGATACATGATCTCATTTCAGCCTCATAACAAGTCTTTGAATAGCTATGGAAGGCTCAGGATGTTAAGGTTGGGGAGGACATTAATATGTAGGATTCTAGATCTGGAAAGGGCATTATATAACACAGAATGTTCCCACATCGAATATTAGGGCTGAAAATGTCCTTGAATCCATTTGGACCAACCTTTTGATTTTGGGATGAACCCCTTCATTTTGTAGATGTACAAATAGGAACGCCTGGATTTTGAAATGCAAATAGGTAACGTTCTGGATTTTAAAAGATTTGTATTTCCACATTACAACTGGGTCAACTTTAAAATATGACTTGTTAGATGTTTACTGAATTTTGCATTTTTCTCTCACATACCAGACCTTCAATCAGAGATAACCTTGGAGGTCAAACAATTTGAATAGATGATGGGTAATTTTGGAAGATCAATATAGGTGAGCAGGGAAGTTGATTTTGGGGGAAATTATCTCTGTCTATGCCAAATATTTGGTTCAAAAATGACTCCAAACATCTGGATGTTTAGTAGCACTTGTAGTTAAAACACCTAGTTGATTAACTGACTCACTTTTAAACTGGCTATTCTGGCCTCATGCAAATTCAGTCTTAATAACTTGCTAATTGCATTTTAATTTGGAAAGGAACACAGGTGTTGGAAGAGGATTTTTCTTCCAACCCTAATTCCCTGAAAATCTGAACTGGCTACCTTCTCCATTCCTTAGTATAGCCACTACAAGTTTGGAGACGTGATTTAGAAATATAGAAACGTTTCCACGGAGCAGCACTGACATGCTAACAAGGAAATGCTCAACATAAAGACTTGAATTTGTAGCATTTGTATGACTGACATTGGCTAAGAAGATGTATTTGCAGACCTTGCAGGGAATAGTGATTAAGCCTTTATTTATGTTGTTCAGTTGTATCTGACTTTTTGACCCCATTTGAGGTTTTCTTGGCAAAGACTGGAGGGGCTTGCCATTTCCTTCTCCAGTCCATTTTACAGATGAGGAAACTGAGGCAAACAGGGTTAAATGACTTGCTCAGGGTCACACAGCTAGCGTCTGAGGCCAGATATAAACTTAGGAAGATGAGTCTTTATGCCTTCAGGTCCACTATCTATCCACTGTGCCACCTAGCTGCCTTTATTAGTACATGCTTTTGCAAAATCATAAAAACCAAGCTTCTATAGTGAATATTTCTTTAAGAAGCAATGAAATTAGCCAGAAGAAGAATGGTGTGGTAGGTAGGGGACCAGTCTTGGAGTAAATATCACAGAATCATAGATTTAAAGTTGGAAGAGACCTTAGGTGCCATCCAGGCAAATTCCTTCATTTCTTTTTTTTTTCCTTTTTTCTTTTTTTGGAGGGGGTAAGGCAGGGCAATTGGAGTTAAGTGACTTGCCCAAGGTCACGCGGCTAGTACGTGTGTCAAATGAGCTGGAGATACATACATTGTGTATGTATATCCGAGGCTGGATTTGAACTCAGGTCCTCCTGAATCCAGGGCTGGTGCTCTCTTCACTGTACCACTTAGCCATCACCAGTTCCTTCATTTCAAAGTTAAGAAAGTTGAGGTCCAAAGATGTCAGTTGTTTTGACCAATGGGATGCACTTAGTAAGTAGCAGAGTCACTTGGTGATTCCGACTTCAGTGTGAGTATCTTCACTCTGGTGACAATCAAATGGCATTGAAACTACTTTGGGATATTATGATGGGGGAAGACAATAGCAGCTGTGGCCATTCAGCAGCTAGTGAGTTTCTCATCAGCTAAGCACTGCTCTCTGTGGTTCCTTGGGTCTTACTTCAGGGTTAAAAACTAGTGCCCATTCTCTGTGCAGGGAACAGAAGTCAAAGCTGTCTTCCCCCAATCTTTTTCTATTGCATTGTTCTTCTCTATCCTAAGAGTTTCCCTTTTACTGGAAAGGGCTGCAGACTTAGAGGCAGGAGATCTGGCTTCCAGCCTCAGTTTTGCTATTTTGCATGATGCATAATTTGCCATATAAGCCTTATTGTGAGGATGGAATAAGATTAAGTGTGTAAATTGTTTTGTAGACATGAAGTTCCGTGGAAATGGGAGCTGGTATTAATCACTTGCTATGTGCCGGACCCTATGCTAAGTACTAGGGATGCTAAGACAAGAGTGAAACAGTCTCTGCTCACAGGAGCTTCTAATGGGGAAGATACATACATCATATATATGTGTATACACACACACAATACATATATTTTTTCTTTTTCTTTTTTTTTTGCTTTTTGGAGGGCAGTTGGGGTTAAGTGACTTGCCCAAGGTCACACGGCTAGTTTTTGTGTTAAGTGTCTGAGGCCGGATTTGAACTCAGGTCCTCCTGACTCCAGGGCCGGTGCTCTATTCACTGTACCACCTAGCCACCCCACACAATACATATATACATATGTGTATGTACACATCTGTGTATACTCATATACAGATACAAACATATATATATATATATGTGTATATATATGTATGTATGTATAATATATACAAGGCAGCTAGGTGATGTACTGGATAGAGCACTGGGCTTAGAATTAGGAAGATTCATCTTCATGAATTCAAATCCTGCCTCAGAGACTTACTAGCCACGTGACCCTGGGCAAGTCACTTAATCCTGTTTGTCTTGGTTTCCTAGTCTATAAAATGAAAAGGAAATGGCAAACCACTCCAGCATCTTTGCCAAGAAAACCCCAAATGGGGTCACAAAGAGTTGGATGTGATTGAAATAACTGAACAACAGCAACGAAAACATATACAGAGTAGATTCTAGGTAATCTTGGATAAGAAAGCATCAACAGCTGGGGAGACCAGGAAATTTCTCCTGTGGAAGGTAGCCCTTGAATGAAACCTTTTAGGAACAGAGATTTCAAGAGGCAGAGATGAGGAAGTGAAGAACATTTTTGTTGGGAGAACAGCCAGTGCAAAGTCATGGTGACTGAAGATAGAGAATCCTGGCATGTAGGCCAATTTGCACAATTGTAGAGTATGTGGAGGGAAGTAGTGTAAAGACTGGAACAGTAAGGTTGTGAAGGACTTTAAATGCCAAATATAGGATTTAAATTTCATCCTGGAGAAAACAAGGAGTTTGAGTAGGGGGAAGGGACACTATAGACTTGAACTTTCTTTTTATTTTTTATTGCAATTGTGTCTTTGGACAGTTTATTGAACAAAGGGACATTTTCAGAAATATGGCACTAATTACATTTGTTGAAGAAAGATCAAACAATTTAGAAGTATATGTGCTAGTCATTCAAACATAAAATTTTTGGAGTGTACATGAAGTGGTTTGGGGAAGAATTAGACTCTAACTTTAGGAAAGTTGCTTTGGCAGCTGAGTGAAGGATGACCTGGAGAAAGGAGAGGTCGAGGCAGGGAGACCAATCAGAAGACTATTATAATAGTCCAGTCACGGGTGGTAAGTACCTGTGTTCAGGTGTTGGCTACATAAGTGGAGAGGATGGGACATATTGAGAGATGTTTGTGCAGGTAAAAACAACAAGATTTGATCATGGCTTAGATATACAGAATGAGTGTGAGTGACAAGGTTGGGAGCTTAGGTAACTGGGAACAAGGTCACACCCTCAACAGTAATCATTCTAATAGTAATAGTACAAGTTTGGGGGAAAGGAGGATTTAGGGGGTAAGATAACGTAGCAGCAAACACACTGGTGTACCCAGGATGGCTGCTAGCACAGGTGTTTAGATTTGCTTTTTTAGCTTTTTAAGGAGTCAACAATCTTTTTAAATTACATTTACTAGTCGAGGGGAAAAGTCAGCACCCTGAACTTCAGGGACAATACAAACAAAAAACAGAGAGAAAATGCAAGCAGAAAAATAAGGACAAACAGATAGGGCTCTGACTGCCTGAATCAACTAGACACTTTGCATATATCCCTGAACTGAGAGAGCCTTTACATCTGTGCAGTAGGGGAGCTTTGAACAAATGTCCACTCAGAATCTCAGCCACTGGAGAATCACAAAATCCTTCTCAGAAGCAAGCTTCCAAAGCAAAATACCGACACAGAGTATATATTCACTCAGAGTCAGAAGGCATAACAACCCTCCTGACTCAGTGCCTAATTAGAAATGCCCCAAAGGTGTTAAAGCCTTCCTACAAGCAAGCCTCCCCCTCTAAGCAAGCCCTTAATGGGCTCCAAGTGAGGTCTACTAATGGGTGGGGAAGATCTTAAATCCAATTAACATTACAGATAATGAATTCTTTTCTGCATATGTTGAATTTGGGATGCCCAAGGGACATCCTATTTGAGATGTCCAAAAGTCAATTGTGATGTAGGACTGGAGTTTTACAGAGAGAATTGGATATTCTGGCAGAGAGCTGATAACCTAGGAACCTATGGTTGATAAGATGGCCAATCGAGACCTGGTTAGAGTCTATACTGTATTAAAAGCCAAGCCTGTATTTTGTGGTCTCATAATCCACATGCCCATATACAAGGTATTTAACCCCAGTTTCTTCATCTGTAGAATGAGGAAGTGTGGGTGGGATGAATTGTAAGGTCACTCCTGCCCCAAATTCTATGATCTGTAAGAGGGGAATAATACCGTTCTTGACTCTGTCACTAAGTGATTGTGAGAAAATAACTTTATAAAACCTGTATACACTGTATAAATACGCAGTATTATCATTGCCTGAAAACATATTGTTAATGCTGCTTTCATTTCCTTTATGAACTGCCAAATAAAAAGGATGGTAGTTTTTTTTCTAGGAAAATCTCATATGTCTTCCTAAGATTTTTCTGAAGGAATACATAAATATGAGAGTGTGCTAAAGTAATTTAAAATTCAGTGTGATTGGGTTTTTGCCAGCAGTATGCTACCTATCATTTTCCTTGGCTAGTATTGAATTCTTTAATTTTTCCAAAATTATAATTGGCAAGTACAATCCACCCTCTCTCCTAACACCATTACAGATACTCCTCCCCTCTTTTAAAGCTCAACAGACTTGAAAATGAAAACAATTGATAACAAATGATAAATTTATCTTAAGAAAAATATTTCTCTCCACTTATGGGTGTATTATAATCATAAAAGGCAGATGAACAAAATGCTACTGTTATTTGTGGCACTCCAGATAAGTGAAATTTCCACAATTTGCAGAAACAAATACAATTCGTGAACCATCTAAGTCCCATTAGGGTCTTTATAGTTTTAAAAATAGAATAATAGATGCAGAGTGGGGAGGGCCCTTAAAGATCATCTACCTCAGCTCCCTCATTTTACAAATAAAGAAACTAAGGCCCAGGAAGTGCAGTGACTTTCTCAAGGTAATAGAGGTAGTAAGTGGCAAATGCTCTGATGCCAAATCCATTATTTCTTTCTGTTACATTAGAGAATATAGTGCAGAGTGCTGAACATGGGGTCAGAATGACCTGAGTTCAAATCCTGCCTCAGATACTTAATAGTTAATGTGACCCTGGACAAGTCATGTACCATCTTTCAGCCTCAACTTCAGTCAACAATTTCCTCATCTATAAGAGGGGTGCTAATAATGACTCTTGACTCACAGGGTTGGTGTGGAGAACAAGTGAGATCATATAAGCAAACTGCTTTGAGGAACTGCATGAATGTTGGTCATTATTTTCATTATGATTAGTTATACTGCCTCCTAATCAATGAATTGAAATGTCAATTGGATACCTACTACGTGCTCAGAACTGTGTAGGGGCAATATAGAAGGCAGGTTGACTGAGGGATAAAAGAGTGAGTCATTGGAAAAGAGGGAGGCTAGAGAGGCAGAGAGGAGGAAGAAGAGCTCACACCTGGTAGGTGTGAACTGATCCATCTTTCTTTTCCCAGTCTTCACTTTAGAGGGACTCTGACATCCATGAAATTCCTCCTGCCTTTTTCCCTTTTAAATTTATTTATTTTTAGTTTACAACATTCAGTTCCACAAGTTTTTGAGTTCCAAATTTTCTCTCCCTTCTTTCCCCCAAGATGACGTGTAATCTGATTTAGGTTCTAGATATCTTCACATTAAACAAATTTTCACAATAGTTAAGTTGTAAAGAAGAATTATAACTGATGGAATGCACCAGAAAAACAAAACAAAGCAAAACAAACAAACAAAAAAACCAAACAAAAAAAAGAGAGCAAATAGTTTGTTTCCATCTGCATTCAGACCCCGTAATTCTTTCTCTGGATGTGGATAGCCTTTTCCATCATGAGTCGTTTGGAGTTGTCTTATAACCTTGCATTGCTGAGAAGAGCAGAGTCTATCAAAGTGAGTCATCATAGATACGATGTGACTGTAATTGTGTACAATGTTCTCCTGGTTTCCTGGCACATTATCTATGCTCTAGTTGAATTATGTGGAGGACAGGAATGTGAGAATGAGACTAGAAAGATAGTTTGTAGTCAAATTTTGGAGGGCCTTGAAATCCAGGCAAAGCAATGTGAATTTGAATTGTGAAGTAAAGACTTGGTACTGACCATCAAGTAGTTAAGATAATCACGCTTTAATTGAGAGAATAAGACTTAAAAACCCAAAAGATAACTCAGTGGGGGTGTTACTCAGTGGGATGGATAATACTGTGTGGAGATTAACAGGTGAATGATATTGGAGAGAATATATTAGAGCAGGGGCATTATTTTAAAAGAATTTTCTTCACTCTGTCGTGAGTGGATAGGAAATAGTTACAGAATATCTACCTGCCTATTCTCTGAAGTACATCAACCTCCGTTCTGCATCAATACAGACTTTAAGAAGCAGGTTCACCAGTCTACTCTAGACTGTTCCATATGGTTTGGCATACAGGCAGAGCCTTTTGCTCATGCTTTAAAGACTGGACTATCCTTAAGGAAATAATACAGCTAGGTTGCACAGTGGATAGAGCCCTGGGTTTGGAATCAGGAAGACATCTTTATGAGTTCAAATTCAGCCTCAGACACTGACTAGCAGCTGTGTGACCCTGGGCAAGTCACCTAACCCTGTTTGCCTCAGTTTTCTCTTCTGTAAGATGAGCTGGAGAAGGAAATGGTACATCAATCTAGTATCTTTGCCAAGAAAATTACAAAATGGGGTCATGTAGAGTCTGAAATAACTCAATGACAACATCAATGCAGTCAAATAATCTAGAGGAGTTGAGTGGCATTGTAGTACAGTGATTCTGGTGTCAGTTCTGCTGCTGTATTTTGGGGTGGCCTTGAATTCTCTCTGGGACTGTTTCCTCAGAAAAAGGAAGTGTGGAGGGATAGTACAAGATGACTTTTTCAATTCTGAAATTCTGAACTCAGGATCAGGGAGAGTTCCCTGTTTAGTGAGTGCAGGGAAAACTTTACAAAGCAGGTCGGTTTAGAGATGGGTCTTGCAAGACCCAGGTAGAAGAGTGAGTGCTTTGTGTGAGTATGTGAGCAAGTTGGCAATTAGAGCTGTAACTTACAGCAATGGTTATACCTAGGGCAAGAAGTAAGGGTTGAGGTTAGGGCAGTTGGTGATGATGATGGGGTAGAATACCTTGATGAGGGAATGGGGTGTGAGGAGGAAACCTCTGTCAAGATGTCCTTCAAAGTTTCCATATTGTGGAAGGACTATCTACTCCTTTGGAGAGAGGTGATGGTGGTGGCAGGCAGAACCGGGATTCTTCTAGAATTCTGGAGGAAAAAAGATACCTTGGAAAATGGGTAGGTTTTCATACTGTCAAATGGTGAAGGAACATGCCCATGAAAGAGACCACCATAGCTACAGAGCAGGGCAGGGGAGGAAATGTACCCTGTAATACTGGTATCAATACCATCTAAAATTTTCACCCTGTGGTAAAACCTCTGTAGCCCTACCTTAGATAAGACTTTGTTGAAAATAATAGTAATAACTCACATTTCTATAAAATTTCACAGCTTATAAAATGCTTTCCTATTTTTTTTTTTACTTTTTGGAGGGGGAAAGCTCTGCAATTGGGGTTAAATGACTTTCCCAAGATCACATGGCTAGTAAGTGTTAAGTGTCTGAGGCTGGATTTGAACTCAAGCTCCCCTGACTCCAGGGCTGGTGCTCTATTCACTGTGACACCTAGCCACCCCAATGCTTTCCTATTGATGGAGGTGATATAAGTATTGTTAGATAGGAAGAAGCCCTACAACCTTTAAATGGCCAGTTTCATTATTCAAAATAAATAATGTTACTCTGTACAACTGCAGATGATTATTTTCTATTCACATAAGTTTGGGGAGAAAATGCAATTTTTTCTTTAAAATACTCACAGAAGTTGAAAGTAAGTTTTAAGGCTACCTACCCACAATACAAAATACATTATTCATTTTCATTTATGTAAAATAACCTTAAATGAAAACTATTGTCTTTGCAAAGTATGAGATTATCTTCTGGAAAATGTCAAACACCATGGTCTAGACACCTCCTTTTAAAAAAGGATAGGTTTTTATTTTATTTAATATTTTTTTCTTTATGGTTTCCTTAACTTGGCATGGATAGAGCTCTCTAACTTGGCTCCGATTCTTTGCTTCTGAAGTATTTAATGAACCAACCATTACTTTGTCAGGAAAGGGAATTGGAAGGACTAGAATGTGGGAGCTGATCCTTGTTATGGAAATTTTTAGATCCAGGCTCTTGTTTTAATGAAATCAGAAGCCTGGCAAAGACAGAGAAAAGCCAGCTATTGACAATGTTCAGGAAATTTTCAAGAGGCGTGGAATTAAAACAATTTGCACATTTAGGCCCAGTAGCTCTTTAACAGTATAACACATTATATTATTTTTTTTTTGTCCACTAAAGTTCTGCTCTGATAACTCATCATGGCATGTGGGTGACCCTAAGGTAGACACACAGAAACAAGATGTGCTATTTGATGCAAAGTATTATAATTTTATTTTCATCTTACTCTCTCTACTGTCTTTATCAGATATATACGCATATATGCACATATATATGTATATTTTTATGTATACACGTGTAATGGTATGTATGTGTCTATATATGTATATATACATTTATACATGCACACACATATATCTGTACCCTATATCAATTATCCAACTTATTCCTTTGAAGTATTCCTAAATTGTGGACCTTCTGGTGTTACAATAGCTCACACTCTTGTAGGCAGTCCTTTCTGCTGAGCTAGAAAACTTCAAATATGAGCATGCGCTGTGCTCAGGGTTGTGCTGGTAAATGTACAAAAACTGTCTTTCTGGGGAAAAAATGTATGTAGGGCATATTTAAAAGTTTAATCTAAATGATGAACATTTTCTCCATCATTTTCTTAAGCCTAGAAAATCAACAGAACAATAAATCAAGCCCTGATTTGTAACATTTGCTAATTTTGGGGTTGTAAATGCTGACATTGAAAATCAAATAGTTGACTCTCAGAAACCAAGTTGGCTCAAGCTGACTCTAGCACATTCCTGCCTGCATTAAGTCTGTCTTTTGAGGTGGTAGGTCTCAATTTGGATGGGCTCATCACCAGAAGGTTTGCTGTAAAGTGATGAATAGTCTTTTCTGCCATAGCTACTTGCTAAAGTTTGTCTCCTAAGGCAAGGGAAGTTTGGGACCTGCATTGGCTAAAGGGCAGCTCACTCTAATGGAACCACAGATCTTTGCAGTATTGAAGAGATATCAGGTGACTTGATCAGTTCTTGCGTCAAGTTCTCTCCTACTACAACATTCTAGAATCTAAGTTTGGGAATGGTGGAACCTTCTTATTGCCACCTTATTGCCCGAGTTCTTAGAAAAAATAAGGGATATTTCTTGATACCTGGAGCTGAAGAACTCTCTTACCCTTTAAGTACCCCCTTTCTGTGTGTACTCCCTTTTTTGAACATTATGCCAGTCTCTGGATTATTATCTGATCATAGATTTAGAGTGGGAAGAGAGGTTGGAGTGTATCCAGTTCAATTGCATTTTTCCAAAGGAGGAGACTAAGACCCAGAGAAGTTTCATGACTTGCCCAAGGTCTCACAGGTAGCCAGAGGTAGGATTTGAAGCCAATTCTTCTGACTCAGAGCCATTTTTTCTGTTGTATCACTAATAGCTCAGAGACTTTGAGAATCAAATCAACTGTGGTTGCCTTCACACATATTTCTTTATTTGTACTGTTGTTCAGACCAGTAACCCAACCAATCCACTTTTGAGATTATCCTTCTTCCTTAGAGATATTTTGTTTACTACTTAGAAAAAATTAAATTTTATTTTATTGTTAGATCCTGATTCTCTCCCAGCTCCTCTCCCCTCTTGAGAAAGCAAGAAAAACAAAACCCTGCATTAAAACATGTATAATTATTGCTCAGGAAAGTTAGATGGTGCAGTGGATAGAGTTGCAGGCCTAGGGTCAGGAAGACTCATCTTTCTGAGTTCAAATCTGGCCTCAGATACTTCCTAGCTGTGTGACCCTGGACAAGTCACTTAACCCTGTTTACCTCAGTTTCCTCATCTATAAAATGAACTGGAGAAGGAAATGGCAAACTACTCTGGTATCTTTGCCAAGAAAACCCCAGTTGGGTCATGAAGAGTCAGCCATGACTGAAAATGACAGAACAATAAACATTGCTCACTAATTTCTGTTCACTAGTTGACTAGGTGGTAGTGGAGAGAGTGCTGGACCTGAGGTTGGAAAGAGCTGAGTTCAAATCCTGTTTCAGACATTTACTAGTTGTATGGCCCAGAGCAAGTCATTTAATGTCTTTCTTAATTTCCTCATCTATAAAATGAGGGTAATAACCCACTTCCCAGGGTTGTTGTGAGGATGAAATGAGATAAAATTTTAAAGTGCTTAGCAAATCTTAAAGTACTGAATAAATGCTGGCTATTCTTCTTCTTCTTCTTATTAATTAGATATGTTCTTGTTAGCCTCTCCAACCTCATTTGATGTTTAAGACTGGCTGGTCTCCATATTCTTCCTTTTCTAAAATCTCCTTATCATGGAGCTGTTTTTCAGTCGTGCCTGACTCTTTGTGACCTCAGAGACCATACTGTCCTTGCGGTTTTCTTGGCAAAGATACTGGAGTGGTTTGTTATTTCCTTCTTCAGTTGATTAAGGCAAACAGAGGTTAAGTGACTTGCCCAGGGTCACACAGCCAGTACGTTTCTGAGGCTGGATTTGAATTCAAGTCATCTTGATTCCAAGCCCAGCACTGTATCCACTGAGCCAGAGAGCCGAGCATACTGTACTAAATCAAAGGCTTCTTACCAAAGGCTTGTCCTTTCAACCTGCTCCATCTGTATGTTCGTGGGTGGAGCATAGATTTAGAATAGTAATACTTATCAAAATACATTGAGTTTTACAAAATGCCTTGAAAAATACTGTATCTTCCCTTGAACCTCATGATATCTTTGTGAGACAGTTTTATAGATGAGGATGCTGAGTTTCAGAGAAGTTAAGTGACTTGTTCATGATCATGCTGATGTTAAATATTTAAGATAGATTTTGAACCCAGGTTCCTCATTCCAAGAGCAATATTTTATCCATTCTGTCATGCTGTTCTATGGTGTGATAACTGCCAGAGCCCTTTCCCTCCCTCCTCTCACTTTCCTCCACCCTCCCCTCCCCTCTTCTTCTCTCCCTTCCCTTCCTCTGCTTCTCTTTCTTTTCCTCCCCCTCCTCTCTTGTAGTCTCCCTGCCCTTTCCTCCCTTCCTCTTCTCTTCCTTCCCTTCCTCTGCTTCTCTCTATTTTCCTCCCCCTCCTCTCTTGTGGTCTCCCTGCCCTTTCTTTCCCTCCTCTCCTCTCCTCTCCTTGTTTACTGTCACTATGGGTGTTTCTCCTTTCTCTCATAAAAGTTCCTTAGTTTTTTTTTTTTTTTTGCTGCTGACTAGAAATGAACTTGATCATTTGAAAACAACAACAAAACATCTATTGAGCACAAAAAAGATGAATCTGTTTTCCTACAGGAAAATGCCATGATCTCTATCAGGACTCCTGGAGGTCATATATTTCTTTTTAAAAAAATTGTATTTATTTTTTCCCCCAATTACATGTGAAAACATTTTAAACATTTTAAAAAGTTTCCGAATTCTATCCTTTCCTCTCTCCCCTTCCCATCCTCGTGAAAAGCAATCTGATATAGATTATATGTATGCAAAAAAAGAAAGAAGAAAAAAATTTTTAAAAAAAATGAAAAACACCTCAGACACCACACACACACACACACACACACACACACACACACACACATACACACACATACACACACAAACACACAAACTAGCCATGTAACTTTGGGCAAGTCACTTAACCCCAATTGCCCTCCAAAAATAAAAAATAAAACGAAAAACAGTATACCTCAGTCGGTATTCAGACAACATCAGCTCTTTTTCTGGAGGCAGATAGCATTTTTCATCATGAGTGTTTTAGGACTGTCATTGTGTTGCTGAGAATAGCTAAATCATTCTCACTTGATCTTTGTATAGTATTGCTGTTACTGTGTATAATGTTCTCCTGGTTCTGCATGCTTCACTTTGTATCAGTTCATATAAGTCTTCCCAGATTTTTTGATATCTGCTTGATGATCATTTTTTATTGCACAATAATATTCCATTACAATCATATGTCACAACTGGTTCAGTTCATGTAAGTATTTCCAGGTTTTTCTGAAATCTGCCTGATGATCATTTATTATAGAAACAATACTATTCCATTGCAATCATATACCACAACTTGTTCCCCAATTGATGGGTATCCCCTTGATTTCCAGTTCTTAACCACTAAAAAAAAGAGCTACTATAAATATTTTGGTACAAATAGGTTCTTTTCCCTTAAAAAAAATCTCTTTAGAATATACAAGTAGTATTGCTGGATCAAAGGGTATGCACGGTTTTTTTTTAACCTTTTTGACATAGCTTCAAATTATTCTCCAGAATAGTTGGATCAGTTCACAGCTCCATCCACAATGCATTAGTGTCCCAACTTACCTACATGCCATCCAATATTTGACATTTTCCTTTTCTGTTATATTAGCCAATCTGAAAGATGTGAGGTGGTACCCCAGAGTTTTTTGGTTTGCATTTCTCTGATCAATAGTGATTTAGAGCATTTTTTTCATACAACTATAGATAACTTTGATTTCTTTGTCTAGAAACCAGAGATTATTTATTTCCTAAGATAATTTCTGAAAAAGAGTGCCAGTAACTTTTAATTAAAACCTTTCAAATGTGGAAATTTTCAGTGATGATGTATTGTGTCATTTCTGGTTTCTGGCAAGAAGGGGAAGGCAGGTGTGTGTGTGTGTGTGTGTGTGTGTGTGTGGTGTAGTGTGTGTGTCTTTAAATGGGCGCACATTCTGGGGGTGGGATGTTGTTCAGAGTTTGTCATTTCAGCCAGCCTGCAAGAAGCCTTTTGACTTTGCAGCAAACCTCCTCATTGATGTAACTCTGCCTCTGGTATTCTCTTCTTTTGAGTTTTTAATGGCTTGGTCATTTTGTCTGATATTCTGTATAATATCCTTGATATTATTGGACTGAAATAGTAATGGTAATAAGGCTAATTCCCTCTTCATAGAGCTCTAAGTTTGTAAAGCACTTTTCTCCCAACAGTCCTGTAAAGTCTTGCATTTGTGCAGACCTAGCTGATGTTCAATGCAAGAGGGACTTGAGCTGTTGGCACTGGATTATGAATCCTGGGACAGATTTCTTTCCTCTTTTAAATTAATTATCATGAGACTATACAAATACTGGAAACAAATTTAATAAAGGATCTTCTCCAGATGGTTGAAGGTAGATGCTTACAAATTCAGAATGTTTTTCATTATAATTGCAATACTGTGTGTAGATTTAAACTGACACTTTAGGGAATTTACAGATGAAAGGCTCTGCAATCTGCTACCAGGCATAATATTCACAAGGATTTATTGTCACAGAAAAGGCATAATGACTATTGAAAAGCATTAATTGCTGACAGTTCGGTGCCAATAGCAATGTATATTACATTTGTTCTGCCCTGTAGACCCTTGTTTCACAAAGCCCATTTAAAGCACACAAGAAAACATCACATATTGGTCTAATCTGTGTGGCATTTGCATATTTTTTTCTGAGGTGAAAGGAGTTTTGGGATATTGTAATAGGCATTGCTGCTCTTCTGAGGAGGCTGTGTGTGGTACAACACAGGGGACTGGACAAAGGGACAAGAAATTCGTGTTCTTGGCCTCACTCAGTCTTTGACCAGCTGGACCATCTTGGTCAGATCACTTCACTTACCTCAACTTCAGTTCCCACATCTGTAAAGTGAGAGAGCTTAGATGAAAGGCTCTCTAAGGTCCCTTCTGGTTCTAAAATTCTGTAGTTGCAAAACTATGCTATAGAGGTTGTTTATGCCAGGTTCTAGATCCACATTTATTGCCTAGATTTTAAAAACATGGAAAGGAGTTAGCTGTGCAAAATCTTTTCTATTTCCCACTGCCTGGAAAGGTCTTTGTTTATTTGCATTTTAAAATTGATATCTTTGGTTTTTTACTGCCTTAATTCCATATACATGTATTTGTATCCCCTTTTCAAACTCAGACAATCATCCCCTATAACAAAGAATTAGAGAGGAGTGGTTCAACAAAATGAACTTACTGACTTAGTTTGATGAGGTGCTGCAATGGATAGAACATTGGGTCTAGTGTGGAGAAGACCTGAGTTTCAAGTCCATCTCTGAGACTTACTAGGTGTATGACTTAGCATGGTGCCTGACACATAGTAAGCACTATGTAATCATCATCATCATCATCGTCATCATCATCGTCATCATCATCATCGTCACCATCACCCTCACCCATCACCATCACCATCACCATCAGTCACCGTCACCATCACCATGCAGGGTGGTGCTTGTGAGGATCAAATGAAATATTTGCTAAGCAGCAGAGTGCCTGACAAATGGTAGATATGGCACATTCAAATACTTATTCCATTCCCTCCTCACCATGGCGTACGTGATGTTCCACGCTCATAGTTCCCCATCTCTGCAGAGTAGAGTAATGCATTTTATCATCTCTTCTTCTGGGCCAGTCTTGGTCATTATAGTTACACAGTGTCCAATACTGTTATCTTTCTGGTTGGTGTTCTTTCCAATTGCACTGTTGTCTTTTTGCTATGTATCATGCAGGTATTGTTGTACAATGTTGTAAATCATTTTCTGGCTCTGCTTATTTCACTTTTTATGAGTCTGTGCTTCTCTGTGTTCTTCATATTGGTCAATGGGGATTTTAAATAGTTTATTCACTAAACTGTTTCTATTTTCATTGTAAATATTCTCATCAAATTGTTGCTCATCCTTGGTTCTCAAAAAGGACCAGTGGCATCAGGAGGATGATGTCTTGAATTTCAGAGTGAGTTGGAATTAAGCAAGGCAGAGCTGTGCAAGCTTGTCAGCCTCATTCTTTCCTCCAGAGGCATCAAAGTCCAGTGGCAAGACAGAGGTCAAGATGGTTGGCACTGGCCTGGAATTTCATCAAATTATAATTCTGGTTTTATATGTTCCCAATGTTCTTTGTGTCTCTGGCATCAAACGAACATATGGTGGCCTCTTGGTTGCTTCTATGCTCATAATAATTATCAGAAAGAAGGATTATCATCAGCAAGAATAAAAACTCAGCTTAATCTGTTCTGATTTAAATTAGTGATGAATATGGTGTGATTTTGACATCTGTGTGGGAATTAATTACCTTGTAGAAAAAGGTAGCATTTGCTCTATTGATTCAAATCCTTTATTTAGTTAACAAACAATGAGCATTTGGTATTTGTCTTCCCTTTCAGTCAATTATCTGATAATAAAGCTAAAGATTATAGTAGTCATACTTGTGAAAGCCAGTGTTTCCTTCTCATCCCTTCATCAAGGATTTCTTCCATAATTGTGTAAATTATGTTCATAAAATTTTTGTAGAGGAAAGAAAGTATGCATATAGGTCAGCAATTACCAATATTTTCTCACTTACTCTTTTGCTGTTTTTTTTTTTTTGCCTTTTTTTTTTTGAAGAGCAGTTGGGGTTAAGTGATTTGCCCAAAGTCACATGGCTAGTTAGTGTTTCAAGTGTCTGAGGTCGGATTTGAACTCAGGTCCTCCTGACTAGCCGCCCCTCACTTACTCTTTTCAGCAATAAAGTCTGTGATTTTTTTCCTCAATTGTTTGGTATCTTTCCTTTTCATTGAGAGTTGATCTTGAGAGTTGATCCTTCAATGCCCTCCAAATTGTTTGGCCTTTAGCACAACCCTCTCCTGTTTATATTTAGTGTAATCTAGCTGATTGCCCTCTATTTCTTTTCTGTGGTGTCATTTCTTACCTTCTTCATATAGAATGTCTGGGACTATGCTGTTAGATTTCAAGTTGGAAGTCTCCACTTTCATTGATAAAGAAATGCTTGCTATTAAAAGCTCCAAAAAGTTTTCCTTTTTTTGGGGGGGGGGTCTCTTGTCTTCTTTTCACTTTTATAGATGTTCCTGGGACAATCTGGTTTACTTGGGTTTTTTCACCAAGATTTGTGCAAATTTGTTTTTTCTTCCACTGATTCTTTCTGTTTATAAAGGAATCTTGCTCATAATTTTGTACAATCCGTCTCCATAATATTTTACAAATGAATTTCCATTCCACTTGTGTTGACTTCGTCAGGTCTTCTTTCTAGAGAGGGAGTGAAGTGTTTACTGGTTTTAAGATGGTTTTAGGACTGCATCATTGGGAGAGGGCATGGAAAAGGCCTGGAGGCTGGAGATCTGGGTATTGTCAAGATGAGAAGGCTCACCTATTAGAGCCCAGAGACCCAGGAGACCCAAGACCATACTCCAAAGTTTGAGTAGGATGGAGATACATGTTTCCTGTTGCCTTTGGATACTTGATGAAATCAACTCTGTTTGTTCCCTTATTTGTCTAATTTGTGAGCTGTCTTTCCATCTAGTTCCAGTCTCCTTTTACTTCTGGTTTTATTTACAGAAAAAAGGTCATAATTGATAAGATTCAGCTCTTCTGGTAGTATGCCAATTTGTTGGTCACTGGTCAAGGAACTCACATTCAGAGTATGCAGATGGCAGACTGATATGCCTCTGGCCTTTATAAGATTGGGTTTACTCTCCCAACCACACACATGCATGAGATGTTCAAGTCACTCAGACATTAGCTGGCTACATTTCTTTCTTGGTTCTAGGGAAAACCCCAAGATATGGCATTTTCTTTTTTTTTTTAATTTTTATTTAATTTTTAATTTATTTTAATTTATTTTTAAATTTAGTTTTTATTTGTTTTCTTGTTTACATTATTCATTTTCATTACATTTTTGAATTACAGATTTTCTCCCCATCTTGCCCCTGCCCCACCCCTAAAACAGCAATCCCACTGTAAAGCCCCTCCCCTGCTCTGCTCTCTTATTTTCTGGTAGGGCAGGGAGGATCTCCCTATCCTAGCCCCTGTATATCTTAATTCCTAGTTGCAGGTATTGCAGAACTTTAAATTCTAGATTCTTTCAATTCTT
>CM053598.1:73876219-73918529 GCA_028646575.1 Pseudocheirus occidentalis | reverse complement strand
ATGATCTGGATCCAGGCCGCTCAACAGATCCAGGCCGCTCAATGCAAGAGCACTTGGCCCTGATCTATCGATTCAGTCCCACTGCGGAGTCTGCAGGCCAGGGGCTCTGAAGCAACCTGGTGGGAGCCACCAGCAGATCCAGCAGTTCCCTTCCCCCACTGCTTCCTTGCCCCAGGGGATGATTGGCCAAACTGCTTTATCACCCCCAAATTAATTTTCAAAGTTCCAACCTTCACTAACCGTCTCTGACCAAAGCTCCCCTCAGGCAGGTGCTTTAGATTTTCTTTGAAGTAGACTTAGGCTGGGGCTTGGGAGGCTCGGCTCCTCATGGCCGCCCTGTGGCCTTGCCTGGCTGTGGCTGCGGTTTTGGGCTGGCGGGGTCTCTGCTCCGCTGTGGTGCCAGCTGCCCCTCTCCCTTCCCGTTCCTCAGGCCTTGGCAGATGTGGAGGTGCTGGAGGCTGTAGAACCACTGCAGGCTGGCTGCGGGGCTCGACTCAGCTCAGCCCAGCTCCTTCCTACCATCCCAGGCCTGGCCGTGGTCTCGGCTTCAGGCTGTTCCAGCCTCCCTTCCGGCTGCCGCGCTGAGCCCCTGCTGCCAAGCTGCCTTCAGCGAGAGGTATGTTCTCTGTATTTTCGTGAGTCTGAGAGTCCTAGACTTTCCTGGACTTTGTCTGGGCTCATATTTTCTGTGTGTTTAGGGTGGCAGTGTGGGAGCTGCGGAACCTTGCTGCTTCTACCTGGCATTTTCTTTAATGCCTTATACTTTTTTTTTTTTTGCTTTTTTTGGAGGGCAGTTGGGGTTAAGTGACTTGCCCAAGGTCACACGGCTAGTTTTTTTTTTTTTTGTGTTAAGTGTCTGAGGCCGGATTTGAACTCAGGTACTCCTGACTCCAGGGCTGGTGCTCTATTCACTGCGCCACCTAGCCGCCCCTAATGCCTTATACTTAATCCCTTATTCTTATGTGTTCTGTAAAACATAAATGACTCAGAATCAGCTGTTATTTCTCAATGTTATCAATAACCAATTAACATTAAGCTCTGACCCTGGAGTTAGGAGAACCTGCATTCAAATCTGCCCTCAGACATTTGCTGTATGACCCTATGCAAATCACTTAACCCTGTTTGCCTCAGTTCCTCATCTACAAAAAGAACTGGAGAAGGAAATGCTAAAACACTCCAGCATCCTTGCCAAGAAAACCCCAAATGGGGTCACAAAGAATTGGACATGACTGAAAAATGATCAAATAAGAACTGAAAGCTTTGACAAAGGGATATTTCCTGAGAAGATATGGTAAGAACAGAACACATTCCCACAACTGGGGGATAGTCCTTTCTATATCACGGTCCTGGGAATGGTGAGCACAGACTTAAAGGGGTAGCTACAAACATTCTTTCCACTCTAGAGTTCACTAAGGTGGCAGCTATAAACCAGTGAGTGGACTACTCCCATCTTTACTCCTAGGCCACACTGTCTCTGCTGTGGGTGCAAATCCCCTTCTACACTGGATCAAACAGATTGTTCCTCAGAGTTTCAGTATCAATTGGCAGTCTCTGCTGGCACTTGACACTTCTTATCCTCCTCCAACTAAGAATGGTAAAGAATAAACACAATAGGCAGAAGCAACCTAGACTTATGTATTTTAGGCTCCTCCCCAAAGCACACAGGTTTTTGCCTTACCTTTCATCAAGTAAGAGAGTGTAATGCCAAGCAAAGGCAACTTCCAAGGTTCAGAATACCAGCACAGTGACTCTCCATTTTATTCAGTGACAAATTAAGGCAAAACATTCACAGAAAAGAGAAAATCAAAACACAGCATTCAGCATGAGTAATTCAATAATTTAGTAAGTCCTCAATTCAATCCAAGTACTATTCCACCCCTGGACAATACATTCATTTAGCCAAAGTCTCTCTTCTCAAATGGAGATTAATTTCCAATCAAACAAAGTACATTCATTTGGTCAGTCACAGAGTGCAAAAAAATCAAAAGTTTCCCACCCCTGCATCACAACTGAATTACAATTATCATCAATTAACACCAAGTACCTTCTCAAAAGGGGCAGTGGAAAGCACAAAAGGCCCTCTACCACTAAGCTACAACAAGGTTTATCATCACAGTATTCAATACCCAAGGAGAGGTGTTTCCTTCATCTTGATGTGAGGCAAGTTCTCAGCAATCTCTGTTCCTGGGGAGACAAAGCTTAACAAAGCCACAAGATACATGGCCAGTGTCCTCATCAAGTCACTGTCTGCCTGCAGAACAGTCCCCAAACTACTAAAACATCAGCAAGACCCTCTTCCAGGATTGCTGTACACATAAAACAAGAAAATCCTTCTTCAGGGCTTCTGAACCAACAGCAAGGTTCCAGGATCTCTGCAACAACAGAGATGAATCTGGAAAAACAACATAAGAACAGACAGACAAAATCACAGCTATACCTCCTCAATTCTCAGCAGCTCTGGTTGGCACTTCTCAAAAGTCCTGGGCAGCTCCAATTGGCCCTCAGCAGTCTCTCTCTCTCAGCAACTCTGGACCCCAGCTATTCTCCTCTCTGCTTCCATGCTACTGCTCCCCAAAAATTCTTCTGGCCTACTCTGCTTGGGCCGGTCTCCAAATCTACCACACCAGCTCCTCCCAGTTCAGCCTTCTCTCTTCACATCAACAAGTCTATTCCACAAGTGGGATTCACAAGCTCTGGGTTTTAACACTTAACCCCCAAACCAAGCCAGTGTGAAGGGATCTTTCAATTCCATACCATTACAGAGAAAGAGATCCATTTTATTAGCTAGTTCCTTTTGTATGCACTTCAATTCTGTCTCAGGAGGCAATTAAAACACTTTTCTTCAGGATGCAATAAATGGACAGAAAATAGTCATGGGATACCTGTCCTTGCTCCAAAGTGGAGAGTTGGCCACTTTATTTCACATCATCATGTATTTCTAGAAACACGGTCACCAAACATTCATATGGTTCCCCAGTTCATGCCTCTAGGACATGGCTCTCACTGGCCAGTCTTCCCCTATACACTGATAAAATGCAGATTTGGTAATGGCACTTCCATACTCAAAGTTCCTTGTTACTTCTTGGATAAAATAATTAAGTCCATAGGCTGGAATCTGAAGCTTATCATAATAAAACTTCCTCCTGTCTTTTAAATCTTTTTTCATATTCTTGCAGAACATCCTGAAAGTTGTTTCCCATGTGTAATTTTTGAATTTCCATGCTTCCTTTGCCCAGATTGTCCCCTAACTCTGTTCTGCCCCTTTGAAGCCGTTGCTGTTTAGTTTTCAGTCATATCTGACTCTCCATGACCCTATTTAGGGTTTTCTTGGCAAAGATACTGGAGTGATTTGTCTTTTCTTTTTCCAACTCATTTTACAGATGAGGAAACTGAGGCAATCAGGGTTAAGTGACTTGCCCAGGGCCACACTGCTAGTAAGTGTCTGAGGCCAGATTTGAATTCAGGAAGATGAGTTTTCCTGACTCTGGGCTTGGCACTTTATCCACTATGCCACCTAGCATCCCCTTTAGTGGTCCTACCTGCCTTCAAAACCCAGCTCACCTGCCACCTTCTACAAGAGGCTTTTCCTTATTCTCTCCCTCTTGTAACATTTTGAAGAATTCAGTACTTTATATTTTCTTATCTGGGTTCATGTTGGATTCTCCCAGGAAGATATCAACTCTTTGAGGTCAGTGGATATTTTGTCTTTATCTTTATATCCCCAGTAGCTGACACACAAGTGTCATTTGAATGTTCAACAGCTAAGTTAATGTTTATAGTCAGTCAGAAAACTGTGAATCTTTGCATTATTTTAATCCTTTTTTTCCTCCCAGGATCAAGGATACTCTCACAAGAGTAAATAATATTTATCATAGGGCTTTAAGGTTTGTAAAGCTTTTTTAATATTCAGAATGCAAAGACAATATAAAACTTCATTTTAGTGACTAGTTTAACTTCCTCTCTCACCCAAACATTTCCTAGGGTTGCTAACATGAAAGCAGTCAAGAATCTCAATGAGATTCATCCAGGAAACTGGGGGTAGCTGTTGTCATTTTTTGTTTTAGGACCTCTATAGAATTATTAGTTATTTAACATATAATGGAAATGAAAATGGCTGCTGTTGTACTGTTACTGTTGTACTGCCCCATGGGGGAAAAGGAAAGACATTTTCTACTGTGAGACTATAAAAAATAGTCTAGCAGTCTTGAGGAAACCATTGTTTTGTAAACCAAATTATTATTCAGCAGCTTTTGAGGTGGACTTATATTCTTTGAGAGGAAGTTGATAGGATATTGTCCTGTCTTACTCTTCCCAAACCCAGACCATCTAGTAATTACTGCTGCCTTTTGCTTTATTTACTCTTCTTCATGGAATCTGGAATATTAATGGAGGAAGTCATATGAATATTTTGATTTAGTCTACCATGAATTTATGTTACACACCTCAATTGAGCTCTTACCACTGTACTCCACTCTCTTGCTCTTTCCTGATTGGTTCTCCATCAAACTCTCTAAAGTTGCTGTTCCAAACCTTCCCTTCTCTCCTCAGACTACCCATACCAACCCTACCCACTTTTCTCAGCAAAAAGCCCATGTTATATTTCACTAAAAATTGAGGCATTTTGTAGTTCACTTTTCTGCCCAACTCCATGTTTACTAACATCTGAACAATCTCTTATCTTTTGCTCTAAACTCAGGGATAAAGCTGTTCTTATTGCCATAGGCAACTTTTGTACTTGTGATTGAAATCCTATCCAATCCCATCTCTTCTAGGAGCTTGTCTCTTCAATTTTGCTCTCTTTCACCATATTTTTCCATCTCTCCTTATTTACTGATTCATTCCCTTCTCCCTATAGATGTGCTCAGATCTCTCCCAACCTTAAAAGACCTTATTTGAATCTACCGTCCCTTTAAATTCTTATTTAACATTTCCCCCCCTTTCCATAGGTAAGTCATTAGAAAAAACCCTCCACAATCTTTGCCTCACTTTTTTTTTTTTACTACAATTCAGTTTTAATCTCTTGCATTCTGGCACTTCACTCCCGACTATCTGACTGAAACAGCACTTTCCAAGACACTAACACTCTTCCTCTCCCTTTCCCTCTCTCTCCTCCTCTCCTCTTTCCTTCTCCCTCCCCCTTTCCATTTTTCCTCTCTTATCTGCAGCATTTGAAAATGTTGATTACACTCTCATCTGGATAGTCTCTCCTTGGGTTTTCATGACACTGCTCTATTGGGCTCCTTCTGTGGCTGCTTCTCCATTATCTGCATCATAATCCTTGTCCTACTTGCTAAATGGGAGTGCACCCCAGGGCTCTGTACTGAGCCTTTCCTTCCCTCTCTTTTGTTGATTTTATGAACTTGCATGCATTCAACTAATATCCATATACAGATGACTCCCAAATCTATGCTAGCTCCCATTCCATAGAGGTATTTCATCCTCTTGGAGCATTTCCTGTATTTCCATAGATTGAGATGCACAGTTGTGTTGTGATAACCTAGTTTTTAATAGCATGGAATTAAATACAAAAGAAATATATGAACTCTTTCTACCACCGCAACCCAAAATTTTCAGTTAAAGTGGTAACAGCCCAGATATGTGAAAAAACAATGGGAAGAAGTATTTACTTCCCTCCAATGACCCCCATCTCAACCTTGTGGATTAGTTGAGTCAAAGGCAGATGATATTTCCCTCCAAACTCACCATTTGATCACAAGCAGGAATCAATGTAGTTCAGTTTTCATCAAACTTTGAGTGACACTGGTCATAGCTCCAAACCTTAATGCCTCTGGCCTAGCTACTTCCACATCTTAGTCTTATTCGTTGCTAATGCCACAACTACCTCTGTCTCAACCCCTGATGTTGTCATCTCAGGAAGAGGGAAAAGAGGAGAAGAGAAAGAGTATGTCAAGTGCAGATATTGCCCTGTTCTGGTTCCTGTCCTATTGCAAAAGAGAGGGTTATAATTGCACAGTGCAGGGGTGGTGGTGGAGATGGGTAATCCCTTCCCAGAATTAGTATTTCAGAAATTATTCTGCCAGACTCTCTCTGAGGATTATTTCCTTGAACCCAGGTGAAAGATTTCACAGCAGTTAGAAGACAATAAAGATTGTCCCAGGCAACTTAAAATGGATACCTTACATTTATATAGTCAGTCAGTTAATATATATGGTGACTACTAGGTGCTAGGCAGCATGCCAAGTGCTGGGGATACAAAGAAAGGCAAAAGTGAGTTCCTGCTCTCTAGGTGCTCACTGTCTAATGAGCATTTATTTGTACGGTTCTTTATGATTTTCAAATTGCCTTCCTGTCCCTTGGCTCATTTGATTCTCTCAACAATCCTGTGAGGTGGTGAAGTGAGTCTTTCTCAGTTTCAGTGCCCCCATCTGTAAAATCGGCATTGTAATACTAGCCTTTGTCTCATTGATTGTTGTGAGCATCCAAACGAAATTGTGTATTTGAAGCCCTTCGGAAACTTTAAAGCACTGTAGAAATGCTGGCTATTGTCTTTACAACCTATAGTACCTGTAGTTTTGGAACAGGGGCTGCTTCATCTTTGTCTTTGGAGCTTCTCCAGTGGTTTGCTACATTCCGCAGGGCTTTGGGGACTGAACATTTTGGCTTGTCCAGTGAGAATGTGTGTGTGCATGCGTGCGTGTGTGTGTGTGTGTGGCCCTTAGTGATTTAGTGGGCTTTGACTCAGATGAACGGAGACCTGGGAAAGATCTTAATTTAAAAAGTCCAAAGTCCCTACTACGTCCTGGGCCATTACCAGTTGTCTTGATTGATCCTCTTCAAGAACAAAGGACCAACACCAACAAGAAGTGTGTATGTATGTATTAGTAGTGTTGGGAGTAGGGATAAAGGACTACTACCACCACCACCACCACCACCACCACCACCAAAGCGTGTATGTATGTGTTAATAGTATTGGGGGGTAGGGGAGAGGGGATGGATGTAAGAAGGGCATGTGTGAGGATACAGGGACATCTTGGAGGCTCAAAGTTTAGGAAGAGAGTGAGGAGGAAGGTTGATGAGGTTAAGGAGAAAGCAGAAGGAAAGTGATGCTGAGGACAAGCTTTTGTCCTGCACTTTCCTCTACACTCCAGGAAGTTTTGTAGACTTGGGAGATTTTTTCCATTTTCTCCTGCTAATTCCAGATACCAGGCATTTATGCAGTAAGACTATTAGAACTTGTAAGCATTCTGAGGGTCTTCTGAGCTGGGAACTCCAGGAGGTGGTACCTTGGTGACTCTGGGAAATCTTGTCTTTTTATTTTTTATTAAATTTTTTTTCTTTTTGGAGGGGGAAAGCAGGGCAATTGGGGTTAAGTGACTTGCCCAAGGTCACACGGCTAGTAAGTGTTAAGTGTCTGAGGCTGGAGTTGAACACCAGTTTTCCTGATTCCAGGGCCAGTGCTCTATTCACCAGGCAGCCTAGCCATCAAATCTCTCCTTTTCATTAAGTAGATTGTTGAGGTGAGTAGGAGTAGCTTCTAGGAATTGAGACATTAGTGTTCCTGTGGCAACAGAACATTCTCTAATGTCCCTTCCTTCCCCCCAGGTACTGTACTGGTAGCAAAGGGATGGAGATGGTCAGCCTGCACTCACAACCCTGGAATTTGGGAAGTGAATTGCTTTGAGAAATGGGAATTGAGTGAACATCTTCTCCTCTCTTCCATGACTCCTCTTTTGTAGGATGCTGACCCACTTGGCTTTCTTCTTCCCCAACATGCCATTTCCCACCTCCCTGCTTTTGTACTAACTGTCCTATATGCCTGGTAAACTCTCCTTCCTCATCCCTGCCTTTTGCTACCCCAACTTCTTTCAAGACTCAGCTCAAATTCTACCTTCTTCAGGAACCATTCTTCTTCCCTCAGGCCTGGAGCCCTACCCTCTAAGGGTGTTTTCCTTCTACCTTGTGTCCACTGTGTACATGCCTACTTATTTATGTGATATTGTTAGTATATAATTAGAATCTGAGCTCCTTGAGGGGAGGAATTATTTTTGTGGTTTTTTCCTTCCTTTGTGTCCCTCTAAAGTTGTTTAGGGCAGAGCTTGATGCACAGCAAAAGCTATATAAGTGCTTGCTGATTGAATGCGTTTTCCCTATTTTTAGTTTGCTTTTGTATTCTAACAAATGTGATGAAAAGTCTCACTCTATTGTGACTGTCTCATTAATTACTGACTAGTTATGGGAAAGAAATGCAGAGGTTCAGAGCATTAATTTGGGTAGGCACGAACTCCAGCCTGGTTTAGATAGCTAGAAGCAACAGAAGGGACCTGTTATATTATACTTGTATTTCCATTTTATGGACAAGAGGGGTTAAATCATTCTCTCAATATTTCTTGGTTAGTGATTTCCAATTGTGTCTGACTCTTTGTGACTCCATTTGAGGTTTTCTTGGCAGAGATATTAGAGTACTTTGCCATTTTCTTCTCCAGCTCATTTTACAGACAAGGAAACTGAGGCAAGCAGGGTTAAGTGACTTGCTCAGGGTCACACAGCTAGGAAGTGTTTGACAATAGATTTGAACTTGAACATTGAACTTGATTTTTGAAATTTGAAATTTTAGCTTGAAGATGAGTCTTTCTGACTCTAGGTCTGGCTGCATTACTCAAGATTATCTTGCTAGCTAAAGTCAGACCTGGAGTTCAAACATACTTCATCTAATTGTTCCTAGGACTATTTCATTCTAGACTCAGTTCAGGAAAGTTTATTCTCTGGCACTTACTCACTAGGTAGTAGTTTTCTTGAATCCCTTCCTAGAGAGTAACTTAAGTGTCAATTGTGGAGAAAGGTTTGGGGCAGCTACATGACACAGTGGATAGAATGCTAGACCTGGATTCAGGAAGACTTGAGTTCAAGTTTGGCCTCAGACACTTTCTAACTGGGTTACCCTGGGTAAGTCATTTAACCTCTGTCTTCCTCAGTTGCCTCATCTATACAACAGGGCTAATGGTGGTATCTCTTTTACAGGGTTGTTATGAGGTTAAAGTGCTTTATCATTATTATTTTTATTACTATCAACAACAACAATAAAAACCATGTCATGGAAAGTGGTCTTCACACTCTAGGATACTCTTTTCTTGAGCTCTTTCCAGAGCAACTGTATATTTGTATTTTTGGAGAGGTAGCTGCAGCACCTTCTTAATTTGCCTAAATTCTAAAAGGGAGAAGTTCATAAGCCATTCTTAATTAAGAACTGTCAGTCCTGATTGCTCAGCTTTTTATGTCCCTGGCTGTCAGAGCATGACTGTTCATAATTTATTTTATAATCTTGAATATGAGTTTCACAGTAGTAGATGCCAGTAATCAAAAGAATTCTTCAGGCTTTGTGAAAAGGCAAACTTTGGAACACATATTCAGATCTTGTAGTGCTACATTTGAGATGTATCAGTCCCTGTTTTGAAAGCCAGAGAACAAGGAAAGTATCACAACTAGCTGAAATGGAAGAGCTACTTGCTAAATTTTCTGTGTGTGCATTTACATCTCAGAAATGAGCAAATATTATGGAGTTTGATTTACTGTCTTGTTGGTTGTCTAGACTCAAGAAAGTGAAAGAGAAAATGTTAAGAATGCAGATTAAAACTAAAAGTGTATTGTGTACACATTTTTTCAGAGAGCTGATTGTTAAACATTTATTAGTACATTCCTGATTACATCCATACTATCTTCACCATGTACTCTTCTTCTACCTAAACATCCATTTTCACCTTTCTTGATGTTTGTTCAACAAATGACATCCCCAAAGTACAATGGAGTTCCACTAGACTTCCTGGGCTAGGATGTTATCATGGTAAAGGGGAAAAAGAACCTTGGACTAGGGAATCAAGATACCTGGGTTCTAGCTCAATCTTTCCCATAGACAAGTTGTGTAGCTTTGGGAAAATCCCTCAAGCTCCCTGTGTCTCATTTTACTCATCAGTGCAATGGTGATGGTTGGGCTTTGGGTGGAAGGGATTTTAGATATCATTTGGTCTAATTGTCTTCCTACTGAGGGAATCCATACTACAATAATGCCAATAGATGATTATCTAGCCTTTTCTTAGATACTAGTGGAGAATTTACTACCCCATGAGGTGGTCCATGCAATTTTGAGATGGTTTTCATTGTTTGGAAATTCTTGATATAAGCCTAAATCTGCTTCTCTGTAACTATAGGGTCATCAGTTTAGAGCTGGACAGGGTCTAGTCATAGCTCAGCATGTTATCTTCTCATTAAATTAGTTAATTATTTTTTTCTTCTCATTTTATTTATGACAAAACTGAAAACCAAAGAGGTAGTCCAAGATCAGAGCTTGGTCCTGGTTCTGATTTTATGAGGATTTTAAATCTAAAACCTCTATCATATGAATAATATCTTTCAAAATATTTAATACAGTTATCATATTCCCCCTCCATAAAAGTTTTATGATGATGAACTATTAAAGCAAAGAGGTGATCACTGGTTGTACCAGCAGACAAAAAATATCTGGAGACTTCCATTGAACTGGAAGGCTTCCAGCAACAGATAAACTATCCAAGGACCATTCTATGCATGGAGAGGCTTATTATCTCATTAGGTAGTTGATGATGAATTTTTGGTTGCAGTAATCCATGAAACATTTAAAAAATTAAAAAAATGTAATTAGCTCTGTGAAAAATCCCTTATGTTTCTTGAGTGAATGTGATGAAGTGGCTAAAAAAAGGGTGGAATATATTAAGAATCATGCATTTTTTACCATCTATAAAAACAAGTGGCATAGTATATTGACTGCCAGATTTGGAGGTAGCAAGATGTGAATTCAAATTCTGCCTTAGGCACCTAGTAATTGTAATGCTAATGGAATTTGGAGATGTCCCTGTATTGGCTTGGTTTTTGGGTTGAGTGTTAAGACCCAGAGTGAATCCCACTTGTGGGATGGACTTGTTGAAGTAAAGAGAGCGGGCTGAATTGGGAGGAGCCATGGATTTAGAGGGAAGGCCCAAGCAGAAAAGGTCAGGACTTTCGGAGAGCAGTATCCAGTGTTGTGGAGCCAGAGTTGCTGAGAGAAAGACTGCTGAGGGCCAGTTGGAGCTGCCCAGGACTTTTGAGAACTGCCACCCAGAGCTGCCAAGAACTGAGGAGGCATGGTTGTGATGCCGGTATTTTGTCTGTCTGTTTTGATGTTGTTTTTAACCAGATTCACCTGCTGGTAAAGGACAGTGCTGCTATTATAGAGGTCCTGGAACCTTGCTGTTGGTTCAGAAGCCCTGAAGGAAGATTTTCTTGTTGTATGTTTACAGAAATCCTGAAAGAGGGATATTGATGATATTTTTAGGGGTTCTGGGACTGTTTTGCAGGCAGAGAGTGAGTTGATGAGGAGACTGGCAATAAGTATTGTGGCTTTGTTAGGCTTTGCTTCCCCAGGAACCGAGATTGCTGAGTACTTGCCTCGGGTCAAAATGAAGACAGGACCTCTCCTTGGGCATTGAACTCTATGATAATATCTTAACCTTGTTGTAGCTTAAGACTGGATGGCCTTTTGTGCTCTCTTGCCCCTTTTGAGAAAGTGCTTGGCGTTAATGGATAGTATTGTAATTCAATTGTGATCCAGGGGTGGGAAACCTTTGACTGTTTTGTGCTCTGTGATGGATGAAATGAATGTACTTTGTTTATGATTGGAAAATAATCTCCATTTGAGAAGAGAGACTTTAACTGACTAAATGAATCTACTGTCCAGGGGTGGAGTAGTACCTGAATTGAATTGAGAACTTACTTGCTAAATGAATGAGTATTTTGATATTTTGATTTTCTCTGTATTTTGATTTTTTCTGTTCTGTGAATGTTTGCCTTAATCTGTCACTGGATAAATGGGGTTTGCTATGCTGGTAATCTGAACCTTGGAAGCTGCCTTTGCTTGACATTACAGTAATTGAATGACTCTGTGAAGTTCACTTAAATTCTCCCAGCCTCAGTTTCTTCATCTGTATAATGAAAATAAGGGCAGCTAGGTGATGTAGTGGGTAGAGTTCTGGCCCTGGAATCAGGAGGACTCATCTTTGTGAGTTCAAATCTGGCCTCAGGCATTTACTAGGTATGTGACCCTGGACAAGTCACTTAACCCTGTTTGTCTCAGTTTCCTCATCTGTAAAATGAGCTGGAGAGGGAAGTGGTCAACCACTTTAGTATCTCTGCCAAGAAAACCCCAAATGGGTCATGAAGAGTTGGACATGACTGAATGTGACTGAACAACAAAACTGAATATATATATTCATATATATGTATTCATATTCATATATATATATGAAGCACTTTGCAAATGGTAAATGAAATGATGGCTCATGTGTTCTTCTTGGAGACACAAATACAGGAATTGCTGGAGTTGGTTTTATTGTGTAGTTAATGGCAACAGGAAATGCAGTTTTGTGGGGCACTTGTTTATCTTGCCTTGCAGCTCTTATAATGTATATAAACAGAAAGATCTTCATGAAAATGATTCCGGTGTAGATTCCAGTACTTATTGAAGAGAAAGAAGAGAAATTATTTGAAGAACGCACAAGACCTTGTAAACTAAGATAGTATATGCCAAGATAGTGTTTTTAAATGTGAAGGTGGGCATAGAGGAAAATGGTAAAAACATGTTGGAGAGTGTGGTTTGGCATCTAAAAATAAAAAAAGCCAATGTTATATAAACAAGTAAGAAGCCTCATATCTGTGCATCATGAGTACTTTCTTCAAGAAGAAATTAAAAGTGAATGAAAACTGAGCATTATCACACACACATACACACACACACACACACACACACATGCACACACACGACTAAATCCCAACAAGAAGAAAACAGCTCATTATCAAAGTAACAGTCATTTCAGCATTGGATGTCCATGTGAAGTCAGATCATTGACTGGTTAGTGCAAGGGTCAGAATCAATACTAATTTAGAAAAACATAACTGAGAATAGGACACTTTGTGAATCTATTGAACCTCTAAGCTGACCTGTTTAAAGAGAGCAGTTGACTTAAAAATAGAAAATGGATAAAGTTAGACATTTACTATTGTCTTTTCCTACAAAACTTTAATTGATGCAAAAGTCACCATAGAAAGGAGTCTGAAAGAGCTTATGAATTGCTTCTACTTTCAAATATTTAATTCAATTAGAAAAAACCCTACCCTTTATTGAATACCTACTATATGGAAGAAGGTCCTGTGAAGAGATGTGGAAGACAGTGTCAACACTGGTCTAGAGCACCATTTGTTTGTAAAACATTATGGAGGACATGAATATAGTATGAGAAATATTTTTTTATGAAATAGAGAAAAGCAGTTTTTTGGGAGGTTGGAGATATGAAATTTTTATAGTAAAGCTGATAGAATTTATAGATTAAATAAGAAGGACAACAAAAACGCACAAATGAAGTGAATCTGCCGTCATACCTGCAGTGATCTGTTTTCAGTGGCAGTGATATGGCACCATCACATTCTGATGCAATATACTGCAGGATCTGATGTATTATGAGTGGAAATAGTAATAATATTTAAGAGGATGAAGTTAGGAGGAGTGAATGGTTATTTGTCCAAAAATATATGAATGAAATCTATTCTGGTGATGACAAAAGTCTCAAAAAATTTATATTAATCAAAAAAACTTTTTAAAATAAAAAAAGACATTTATTTTCTCTCTCTCTCTCCATTCTTTCCTTCCTTCACCTTATTGAAAACCAAGACCAAAACCAAAAACATTCAACTCTAACATCTCTCTTGGTTGCCAGTCTTAAATTACTAACTTAAAAAAAATTCTCACAGAATGTCCCATAGACATGTCAAGCTCAACATGTCCAAAACAGAATTCACCGTCTTTCCTTTAAATCTCCCCTTCTCCCAAAACATCCTAGGGTACCCAGGCTTGCATGTGTCATCCTCAACTCCTCATTCACTCCATATATCTAAAACTGTTTCTAGGTGCTGTTGTTTCTACCTTCATAATGTCTCTCATATGTATTCCCTCCCATCCACTCACACATACACCATTCTAGTGTAGGCTCTCATCACCACTTTATGCCTAACCTATGATTGGTTTTCCTGTCTCAAGTCTCTTCCCCCTTTAGTTCATATTCCTCTCAACTGCCAAAGTGATTTTCTTAAAGTTCAGGTTTGACCATGTTATTCCCCTACTCAATAATACTCAGTGGCTCCCTATGACTTTCAGGATCAAATATAATTTATCCTGGATTTATAGCCATTCACAACCTGTCTCTTTCCTGTCTTACCAGTCTTCTACAGTTCAGCCACATAGGGCTTCTTGCTGTTCATTACACATGACCCTCTACCTTCTGACTCCCTGACTTTTTCTTATGTCACTAATACTTCACTTCTCCCCTCTGTCTACTGGCTTCTCTTACTTAATACTGTAACCCAATCATAGAATGTTAGAATTAGATCTGACAGCTAAGGAAATAGAAGTGGTGATTTACCTAATATAATACAGTTAGCTAAGCAACAGAACTTGTGCTAGAACTTAGTCTAAGCCCTAAAGTCCAAGGTTTTTGACTATGCTGTGTGGCCTCAGTCCAACCCTGTGTGGGAAGGCATCAGGTCAGAACTTATAGAACATCTTCTTCCATATACCCATCATGTACTCTTTAATCAATAAGATTGAATAAGATCATAGACTTAGTGCTGGAAGGGATCATGGAGGATATTGATCAAGTCCCTGCATATTCCTGAAATCTAACTAACAGGGCAAAGTTTCTATAAATATAGTCAGTGAGCCCTAAAGGTGGGAGGAAGGAAACCTAGAGGTTAGCAGTATTCCTGTCCCATACTAGTGGCTTAGTAATTAATGAATAAACAAATTTCCACATTGGCAATGTCCAAAAATTTGAAACTTATTCTGTATTTTGATTGCGTCATTTCTCTGTCAGCAAGCTTCATCATTGGAATGACACACACAATCTTAAAGACATTCAGATACTGATATTAAAGATACCTCAAAAAGGAGATTTCAAAGGAATAGGAAAAAAAATCAAAGATGGCACTTTTGCTTAAAAAAAGATGGCTGAGAAGATATCAATAAACAATATGCCTAATTTATTATTTTTGAAATGATTTATCAAGTGCTTTCTTTGATGAAAATGTGACAGAGGCATTGTGGTAGGATAATTTTCTCTAGCAGATTCATCTTTATAAACATACAACTCACAGAGTTACTGAGAATATGTAATTCCATCACATCTATTATTGGCTAATTACAAAAACATTTGATTTGGTAGTACATATGCAGCCTTAATGTCTCTCAATAATGTATACCCCATTAAAAAATCACATAAATTCTATGACCACAGTGGTGGCTTTGTTCAATGACCCACTGCATATTCAGGTCAAGGGAGACATAAAACTATGAAATATATTGTTTTTTAGAGTGTTCATTAGTGTCATGGAAGACATCTTCTATGGAATCAAAATGAAAGAAATATTACCTATTAGGTGGAAAGACACTCCAAATGTGTCTACTTATATATCACATTGTCCTATGTGGATGAAGCACTAGAATACTACAAAGTCTTCTAGATGAAATCAATTCCTTATTCAGAGCAATTTGCTTAACCATCCATACTGGAGAAACCAAGTGGATATAAAACATTTCCCAAATTATTACATCCATTTGGATAGGTGTACCATGGATTTAATTTATATATCTTCAATTGGCATTATAGGTAGATAATAAACTTGGTCAAGTATTGAATGAAAAAAAGAGATTATATTTGATTTTTGGAAGTATATTCAAGTTATTGACTACCATGTAAGCATATTTAAACAATTCTTGAGAGCAAGAACATTCTTCTAGTGATGCTATGTGATTACACATTATGAAACATCATGATTTAAGAAGGAACAAAGTTGTAGGTAACTCAAAGGAAAAAGAAAAGATATATGTTGAGTTTAGGCAGGTTTTGGCATAGCATTAGGGATGATTTATCATTTTGAGGGAAATAACAGAAAAGACATCACTTTGGACATGTATGACCAGAAAAGGAGGTAGATTTATCATGGAATAAGAGTTTGGCAACCCAAGAATTACCCTTATCTCCACACAATAAAGAACAAGAGGCAGTCTCTCAGCACATTGGTTGGATCTACAGAGGATTAATGAACAGATATGGACAAGATTCACACAGGAGAAGAAAACATAGATGGGTTGCAATCTGTACCAGTGGAAGGGTTCCTTACTTTCATAAGGTAATTAGTATAGATGGATCACATCCCACATCTGTCTTCTCATCTCCAGGATAAACATCACCAACCCTCGTCACAAAACATGACTTTGTATCACCTCACTATCCCTTTTTATCTCTAAAATTCTAGGATTATAGGCAGACACATGGGATAATTAAAGCCTCTTCAACAGAATCCTAGATAGATATATGCAACACAAAATTGGAGGCTTCCAACACACTTTGTTGGGGTTGTGTTTTTCTCTTTCAAACTCAGTGAAATTTGTGTACTACTTACCATTATCATGAGTTTGTATACTTCTTACCATTATCATCAATCCAGTATCTTTTTTGTTTCTGAATACTTAGGTAACAAAAGTGAAAACTTTGTCATCAGGGAAGTGAGGTCAAACACTATGTTGTGGGAGATTTTTCAATGTAAGCCAAACCTTATTGAGGTCGCTGAATTGTTTGCAAATGTCCCAGATTTCCATCTCAACTCGGGGACTCAAGGCTTTTCTAATATTATGTTTGTTATTGCAAACTGTAATACATTCGGATTTTCTCCCTCAAAGGCATGTTTGGAGAGAGTTCTATGCTTGGTAGCAGACTTTCACAAATTATCAGATAGGCCGGGAGCTTATTTGAAATGAAATCTTTGTGAGACTGAGATAATGTTAGAAAAAAGGCTGCAATTTTGACCTGAAGAAGCAATACTAAGTTTTGTGGATTGTGGATTGTAGACTAGTCAACCAGGGCCACATTCAGTCCTATGGAATAGCTTAGGGGGCCCACAAGCAATTTACATATAAATTGTATAGGCAGACACAGACAGCAGTCCACATTCCTGTATTTTTCCCATTGTTATTCTTATTATTCATAATTATTCTCTCTTTCTTCTATCCAAGCACTACAGTTGGCATAGGTATCCTAACTCAGCAGAGCTGAACAGAAGTAGGGGAAAAAGAGGGAATGGAAGGAGGGGAAAACAGGGAAGAACACCGTGCCATGAAAGCCACAAAAAATGTTGACAAAATGACTCATAGGTTGGTATTTGTTGAATCTTGCTCTGCTGATTATGGATGGGAAATCTCTTTGTGACTAGAGACTTCCACCTCATTTTCACCCTGTCATAATCATCAAATGCCTATGGTCTGCAAGGTGCTAATCAAAATTTGATCAAAAAGAGAGCCCCCACTCTCTAAGAGCTTAGTATATGTATAGTCTGCAAGACCACGCAGAGAGTGGTCCTGGATGAAACACAAACCTCATTTTAGAAAAAAAGTTCATTGGTTTTACTGGTTAAAAAATAGTTCCTTGTGGTTGTTTCAGAAAAGAGAAGTGGGGAATGAACAAAGGGAGGAGTTTGAGGCTAGGACCAGGAAATATGGGAAACTGTTAACTCACTCAACACATGAGCTTCACTAAGATTTATGACTCCTGAAAGGAGATGGTGGGGGGAACACCAGCAAGCCCATTTGAATGCTGTAAAATGTCGCTTAAAACGTTGGCTCCTTTATGCAAAGAAGTTGTTTTCATCTGCTATTTTATTCAGTGAAGTGAATGTCTGATAAATTACAAAATTCAGTATGTCTAGAGAGGTAGAATGGATGGTGCTGATGGAGCACAGGAGTCCAGGCAGTGCTCAACAATGTGCTTGTCACATAGTAGGTTCTTAATGCTAGTTGACTAATTCTGGCATTTGGACCTAAACAATCTACTTAATTTCCTCAAGCTTAAATTTATTTTTTACAAAATGGGATAATTGAATAAATTAATTTGATTCAACACAAATTTGTTAAATGCCTGCTGCGTACAGGGTATTGGATTGTGTTGGGGATATAAAATATAGAGACAAACATGAACAATTCCTTCCCTCAAGAAGGATATTTTCCTACTCTTTTTAAATTAAATTTTTTTTTGTTTTTTGGAGGGCAATTGGGGTTAAGTGACTTGCCCAAGTGTCTGAGGTCAAATTTGAACTCATGTCCTTATGACTCTAGGGCTGGTGCTCTATTCACTGTGCCACCTAGTGGCCCCAGATATTTTACTATTCTAATGTGTTTTACATATTATATATACCCACACATGTAAAGATATCAATGTATGTTTATATTATTGTATATTAGGTGTATATTATTTCCACATGTGCAAATGTAATATGCACACGTGAATTCCTGTACTATATACACACATGTACTGTAGTAGAATAGCCCTCCTTGAGGGAAGGGACTATTTGACTCTTATCGTGTGTGTGTGTGTGTGTGTGTGTGTGTGTGTGACAGAGAGACAGAGACAAAGTGAGTGAGAGAGAGAGAGCGAGCAAGAGCGAGCATGTATTTGCTATGGTCTGGACCTTGATTTCATTGGTGTGTTTTGGAGGTAATATACAGTGGAAAGAGCGCTACATTTGGAATTGGAGGCCTTGGGGATCAACTCTTGGCTCTGTTACTTACTGTCTGTGTGATCTTGGACAAATCATTCTCTGGACCTCTGTTTCCTCATTTGTAAGATGAGGAGATGGGTCTAGATCAGCGGTTCTCAACCTATGGGTTATATTTAATTTGTAACAATGAAAATACATCCTACATATCAGATATTTACATTACAATTCATAAGAGTAGCAAAATTATGGTTCTGAAGTAGCAACAAAAATAATTTTATGGTTGGGGGTCACCACGACATGAGGAACTGTATTAAAGAGTTGTGGCATTAGGAAGGTTGAGAACCACTGGTCTAGATGGTCTCTAAGATTCCTTCCATTTCTAAATACATTATCTAATGAACTCTCAGTGAGGAAACACACCCCTCTGATACCTGGAATACCTAGAAATCAAGTGGCTCCTTGTCCATTGTCACACCATCAGTCTGTGTTTTAGGTAGAGCTTGAACTCGGTTCCTCCTGATTATGAGGCCAGACTTCTATCCATGACTACATTATGCCTCTTCTCGTTAGGATCTACAGCAGATTGCTAAGACTTGTCTTCCTTCCTCCCTGAGATGTTGTGAAGGAACCACTCTGTGAACAGGAGAGTGCTGTGACAGACAATAAAGGAAGGGAAAGGGAAAAGAATGAACCTTCCCCTAGCATCCACCAAGTACCAGGTTCTGTGCTAAGGGCTCTTTGCAAAGATCATCTCATTAGATCTCTACAACAACCTTGTGATGGAGATGCTATTATTATACCCATTTCACAGTTGAGGAAACAGGCAAACAGAACTTAAAAGCAACTTGGTCAGAGTTACACAGCTAGGGTGTAAAGTGGGATTTGAATTCGGGTCTTTCTATCTCCAGCCCCAGTGCTCTATTCACTGCACCATCTAATTGCCCCAAATGATAAATTGAAAGTATTTGAATACCATTGTACTAAAGAAGCCATTTTCAATATTTCAGGTCATACTATATATTCTGTAACTACAGAAATTATATTGTCTACAATAATTCAAATTTTGTTTTTCCTAGAGGCATGTAGGTGTTCAAATGAACAAAGTTCATTCATTCACAAACCCATAGATTAGTAGAGCTGGAGGGAACCTTCACTCTCATATGATTAAGGTCTCAGTGAATAGAGCACTGGACCTAGGGTCAGGAAGATCTGAAATAAAACCTAATATCAGATACCTACTAACTGTAACTTACTAACCTGGGCAAGTCATTTTTCCTCTGTTTGTCTTGGTTCCTTCAACTGCAAAATGGGGATAGGGTAGCTAAGTGGTACAGTAGATAGAATTTTGCACCTGGACTTAGGAAGCCTCAACTTACTGAGTTCAGATCTGGCCTCAGACACTTAGTAGCTGTGTGATGCTGGGCAAGTCACTTAACCTGGTTTGCCTCAGTTTCCTTGTCTGTAAAATGAGCTGGAGAAGGAAATGACAAACTACTTCAGCAAATTTGTCAAGAAAACTCCAAATGGGGGGGGCAGAGTCAATATGGCAGCATAGAAGCAGGGAAACTCTGTAGCTCCCCCTATAACCACCTCAAATACCTATACAATTTGACTCTAAACAAATTTTAGAGCTCTGGAGCCCACAAAGTGACAGAGAAACAAATCTCCCACTGAAGACAGCCTGGTAGGCAGACAGGAAGGGTTCATTCTTGGCTGAGAGCCAAACCCAGCCCACATGAACCTATGGTTTTAGCCCTAGGGCATCTAGGCAAGCTGTGGCTGGAGCTTTCAGGAGAGCTAATTACTGGCAGCTGTAGCAGTTTCCAGAATTATCAACCCATAAATGCCAAAGAAAAAGTGAAAGGTCAGTGGAACTCAGTTGAATTTTTTTGGGGGGGGCAGAGGAGATGGTACAGACTTCTGCCCCCAGAGCCAGAAGTGGCAGAAATGGCAGCCATGCAACCACCCCCATGTGGCTGCTTCAGCACTCCTGGCCTGAAGATTGCAGGGGGAACAAGCAACCATTCAGACACTAAGTGCTTTTGCCTTAACCTTCTTGGATCGGGATAGTGGTCTTGGGTGGTGGTCCTGAGGTGTGTGACCAGTGAGCCAAAGCTGGTGTGGGCTGTAGAGACGGTAGCCTCCTAATAGCTCTGGCAGCTGCAAAACCCCCAGCAATTTGGGACAAAGCTCTCCCCTCTGGAAGCAGTGTTCTACTGTGGCAAAGAGCTCAAAACTCAAGCTAACTGACTGGCAACATGAGCAGACAAAGGAAGCAAAGCAAGCACAGCAATCCAACTTTAGATTCCTTTTATGGGGACAAAAAGAATCAAAGCATGGAAGAGGGGGAAGACAACACAGTCAGAACTCTGCCACCAAAAGCTTCCAAGAAAAATATGAACTGGTTACAGACTATAGAGGAGATTAAAAAGGATTTTGAAAACTAAATAAGAGAAATGGAGGAAAAATTGGGAAGAGAAATGAGAATGATGTGAGAAAATCATGAAAAGAGAGTCAACAACCTGACTGAAGAAAATAGCACCTTAAAAAATAGACTGACTCAAATGGCAAAAGAGGCCCAAAAAACCAATGAGGAGAAGAATGCCTTAAAAAGCTGAATTTGCCAGATGGAAAAAGAATCTCAAAAGCTCACTGAAGAGAATAATTCCTTCAGAATTAGAATAGAGCAAATGGAAGCAAATGACTTTATGAGAAATCAAGATGCTATTAAACAGATCCAAACAAATGAAAAAATAGAAGGCAATTGAAATATCTCACTTCAAAAGCAGTGATCTGTAAAATAGATCCAGAAGAGACAATTTAAAAATTATTGGACTACCTGAAAGCCATGATCAGAAAAAGAACCTAGAAATCATCTTTCCAGAAATTCTCAAGGACAATTGCCCTGATATTTTAGAACCAGAGGGCAAAATAGAACTTGAAAGAATTCATCAATTACCTCTTGAAAAAGATCCCCAAAAGAAAACTCCTAGGAATGTTATAGCCAGGTTCTGGAGTTCCCAGATCAGGGTGCAAATATTACAATATTACAGGGGCGTAGTGGGGAAGGGGATAAGAGGTGGGATCATGGAGGCAGTGGCAGGGTGACAGGGAGAGTTGTTAGAAGCACACACTTTTGTAAAGGGACAGGGACAGGGACAAAGTAAAGAACAGAACAAGGGGGGGCGGGATAGGATGGAGTGAAATATAGTCAATCTTTCACAATGTCCATAGTGGAGATGTTTTGCATAACTACACATATACAACCTGTGTTGAATTGCTTGTCTTTCCAGTGGGGTGGGTGATGAGGGAGGAAGGGAAAGAATCTAGAATTTAAAATCAAATGTTTAATATATACATACACACATATAAAATAAAAAAAAAAAGAAAACCCCAAATGTGGTCATGAAGAGCCAGACAGGACTGAAAAACAGCTGAACAGAAATGGGGATTATAATGGCACTTATCTCCCAGGGTTGTTGTGAGGATTAAATGATATAACATTTGTAAAGACTCAACACATTCTCTGGCACATATAGGCTTCTTCCCTTCCTTCCATCTTTAAGGTTGATTGGCTAATTTTATTTATAGAAATTTTGCCCTGTTTAGTTAGATTTTGGGAATGTGCACGGACTTGATCAACATCTTCCATGGTCCCTTTCAGCTGTAAGTCTACAATCATATTTGAGCCTATTGATTGAAGAGTACCTGCTGGGTGTATGAAAGAGGGTCTTCTGTAAGTTCTGACCTGATGCTTCCTGCCACAGGGACGGATTGAGGCCACACGGCATAATAAAAAACTTTGGACTTGGTCTGGCTTCTAGCCCAAGCTCTCTTACTTAGCTAACTGTTTGATCTCAGGTAGTTTACCATTTCTGAGTCTATTTTCTTAGCTGTCAAATTTAACTCTAATATTCTATGATTGAGGTATGATTGTAGAATAAGAGAAACTTAGGCAAACTTTCCCCTCTCCTTTCTTTATTCTTCTCCCCCTTTCTCTAGTCACTCCCCCTCTCCAAGTGTTCAGTTATAACCATACTAATCTAGTGTAGTACCTTACCTAGGCTTGAACACTTCAGGCAGTGCCCCATAGTCCTTTCTTTTCTGCTACATCCTCAGATACTGCCATTCCCTCATGACTATATTTCAAAGTAAATAGAACCAGAGGGCAAAATAGAACTTGAAAGAATTCATCAATTACCTCTTGAAAAAGATGCCCAAAAGAAAACTCCTAGGAATGTTATAGCCAGGTTCCAGAGTTCCCAGATCAGGGTGCAAATATTACAATATTACAGGGGAGTAGTGGGGAAGGGGATGAGAGGTGGGATCATGGTGGCAGTGGCATATATATGACTATATTTCACCAATATATTGAATTCATTCATAGAGATGTTACAGGATGATAGCAGCTTTATGTCTCACCCCCAAGGAAGTTTTGTATTTTTAAAGAAGTAGCTTGGAGAAACATTGCTTTTGCATCATATTTGGAACCATACAGACCATCTAGTTAAAACCTTTTATTTTACTAATGAGGACATTTTGAGTGTAAAACTATAAGACTTTATTATGGACATTGTCACAGGTTAATGAGGAACATTTTTTTTGGGCAGGGTGACCTTTTGGATTACATATAGTCCCTAATGTATAGAATTGGAAGATATGAATGTGATCAAAATCTTAATGTGTATTTTAGGGGAAACTCCTTAAACTTGTTAGTTATAATTCAGTGCTTTGCTCTGCTCCACTAATTCCTAATTGGGGAGGATTTTGCCTCCCATAAGGAGATTGCAAGGCTGAGTCCCATTATAATAATGGATTTAGTTATATCTTAAGAATGTCTTGTAATAAGCATAGAATGGAAAGGAACCTCAAGGGTTATCTAGTTCAGCTTCATCATTGGACAGAGGAAGAAGGTGATGTTCAGGTGTTGGGGGTAGGGGGAAGAATGACTTGCCCAAGGACAGATAGTTATTTACTGGCAGAGCTGAGAATAGAACCCAGGTTTCTAGACTGTGCAAATGGTCATTCATTCATAAAACCATAGATTAGTAGAGCTGGAGGGAGTCTTAGCTCTCATATAATTAAGGTCTCTCATTTGTAGGAGAGGAAAGAAGAGATGGGGAGAGATGACATGTCTATTCCAAAGCCCTGTGGATAGCTATATGAAGGGTATCATTGGAGTCTGTATCTTCTGTATTCTATTTTTTCTACCTTTTTCCTGATTTGAAAATACAGATTAACTTTAAAAAGTGCTTGTCATGATCACACCATTTCATCTAACCCCATGGCACATCTACAAAAGAATCAACCAATATCATGAAATGTTTGACATAAGGAAATTAAAGAATAGCCAATGTCTTATACTTTCTGAGGATTCTGCTAAAGGAGCCTACTAAGACAATGAAGACTTGGCCAAGAAATTGAGAAGCAGGGAAGAAAGAATTCTAGACTACAGTCAGGAATTTTGACTACAAATTTTATAATTTAGAGCCTCACAGTTCACCCAGTCCAAACCTCTCATTTTACAAATGAAATAACTGAGACATAGGAAGGAGAAGTTGGACAAACACCCAATTTCACAAAAATAGTAAGAAGTGAAATCACAGTTTGTTCCCAGGTCCTCTGGCTAGGGACACTGCTCTTTCCAATATGCCACAAATCCTCACTATCTATTCATAGTAAAACACAACATATCTCTGAGTTTTGGTTTTGTACCATACTTGTGATTTCATTCTTTGGGCAAGTTCTGATGAGGAAACTCTGTCTTCCAATATGGATTGGCACCTTTTCCACACTTATAGTCTGAGAAAGTTGCCTCTGGTGTTGAGAAGTTAAATAATTCATCTGGGTTTATCCAGCAAGGATGTGCAAGAAGTGGGACTTGAATCTCTATCTTCCTCACTCCAAAGTCAACTCTCAATTATGCAACACGTCTCTCAAGCCTCATTTTATTCTTTTAAATCGAGACAGATTGTTGGATTGAATGAGAAAATATGAAAAAATCCTTTGTGCTATAAATGACAACATAAATATATACTGTATAAGTTGTTGTTATTACTGTACCAATAATCTTGTTGAGAGTAGTAATTGACATTTCTGTTGTGCTTCAAAGTTTAGAGAATGTTTTCCATACATTCTCTCATATTACTTTTGTAATAACCTTGTGAAATATAGGTACTTTTAGGTATTATTACTCCCCTCTTATGAATAAGAAAACAATTACATCAAATTAAAAAGGTTTTACACAGAGAAAACCAATATAGGCAAGATTAGAAGGGAAACAGAAAACTGGGAAAAATTTTTTTTTCAGCAAATATCTCTGATAAAGGCCTCATTTCTCAAATATATAGAGAATCAAGTCAAATTTATAAGAGTATAAGTCCTTCCCCAGTTGATAAATGGTCAAAGAATATGAACAAGCAGTTTTCAGAAAAAGAAATGAAAGCTGTCTGTAGTCATATTAACAAATACTCTAAATCATTATTGATTAGAGAAATGCAAATTAAAGCAGTTCCGAAGGACCACCCTACATCTATTATGATTGGATAATATGACAGAAATGGAAAATGGTAAATGTGGGAAAATAGGGAGATTAATGGACTGTTGGTGGAATTGTGAACTGATCCAACTATTCTAAAGAGCAATTTGGAACTATGCCCAAAGAGCTATAAAACCATTTATACCCTTTGACTCAGAAATACCACCATTAGGTCTATACCCCAAATAGAATAACGAAAAATGAAAAGGACCTAATCTACAAAATCTTTATAGCAGCTCTTTTGGTGGTGGCAAAGAAGAGAAAATTGAGGGGATGGTCATCAGTTGGGGAATGGCTGAACAAATCATGGTATATGATTGTAATGGAATACTAGTGTATATAAGAAAAGATTAGCAGGATAGTGTCAGAAAAACCTGGGAAGACTTACATGAATTGATGCAAAGTGAAATGAACAGACCCAGGAGAACATTGTATGTAGTAGTAGCAATACTTTAATGATGATCAACTGTGACTGACTCAGCTATTCTCAGCAGTACAATGATTTAAGAAAATTCCAAAGGACTTAATGATGAAAAATGCTATTTCTAGAGAAAGAACTGTGTAGTCTGAATGCAGATTGAAGCATCCTTTTAAAACTTTCTTTACTATTCTTTTTTTGTCTGAATTTTCTTTTACGCATGACTAATATGGAAATATTTTTTCATGGCTGCGCATAAATAATCTATATCAAATTTCTTACCTTCTCAAGTGGAAGAGAGGGGATGGAAGGAGGGCAAGAATTTGGAGCTAAAAATAAAAAAAACAAATATTAAAAATGTTGTTGAAAAAAATAAAAATTAAATGCTAATACAAACAATGAATATGGAAACAGGCTCAGACAAGTTCAATGACTTATTTGTGGTCATATAGCTAGTAAGTATCTGAGGTGGGATTTAAACTTAGGTCTTTCTGACTTTAGATCAAATACTCTAGCTATTATATCATTCTACTTCTCATTTTCCCAAGTCTTCTTCATGTCTGAAGTGGAGGTAATTCAACAAATTCAATTCAGTATCATAAACATTTATTAAGTGCTAACTCTATGCTCTGTTCAAGGCATTGTGTCAAATGCTGGTGCTATAAAGAAGTAGTCCCTGTCCTCAAGGAGCTTATATTCATTCTACCGAGATATATGTATACGTTTACATCAGCTGAGGGTTAGGTGTCTTTCTCTTCTGTGATTCTTTTCTTTTTTGATTTTACTTGTGCATTCACAAGGTTGAAGACGGGCCAGAGTCTGACTGAGCACAGGCCTCAGAGAACCTCTGGGACTGAAAACAGGATCATGTTTAATTCTTTTTGGCACTGTGCTTTTCTGTCAGCAGGCACTTTTGTATATTTAATGAGAATTTTATATTTCTCAACAATCTCCTTGGGCTGCCTGAATTCATAAGAGCACAGGATTGGTCTTAGACGGATATCTGCAAAACCCATCAGACACACTATAGCGTCAGTCCCCAGCAAGTTTTCAAGGCAAGGATTAATACAGACGTTTTTATACTGGGCTTGGTGTTTTAAGGCAGTATCTAAAGCAGCAACATTAGGTCTGTAAAATACTAAGATGCCTGGATTTGTGTAAATACAATCCCCAGTGGATATAGTGCTTCAGGAAAATTTAAAGAAGAGGTGGAAAGGCTTGTTGAAAATTTTGTTTCTCTGCCTAGGCTTCTACTGTGCCAAAGGGGGAAAAAAGTGATATTACTTGGCAAATCTAAGGGAAAGGCTAACTGTGAAAGAAGATCTGAGGATTTTAGTGGACTGCAAGCCTGTGAGTCAGTAGTGTGATGAAATCAATCAAGATGTCAATCTGATGTCAGCATTTATAGAAGCATAGTATTCATCACGTGATCCTCTGGTCAGACCATTACTTGAGAACTGTGTTCAGGGATGTTTACAGGAGGAAGCACATTCAGGTAAGACTATGTTAGTTAATAAATATTTATTAAGCACCTATTATGTGTCAGGTATTGTACTAAGTACTGGTGGCTACAAAGATGCACAAGACAGTCCCTGCTCTCAGGAAGCTCACAATCTAATAAGGAAGACAACACAACAATAACTATATACAAATAGATATAGGAAAAATGAGAAATTGGCAGAGAGAAGGCACTTAGAATTAAGATGGATTGGAAAAGGCTCCCCTCCAAGGTGAGATATTACCTGGGACTTGAAGAAAGTCAGGGATGATGAGGGAATTGGGAACCTGACCTCATGTGATAGGAAGATAGTTTAAAGAAATTGGTGATGTCGAGTCAAGAGAAAATTTATAGGGGAAGGGTCTAGCTTTATAAGCTGTATTCAGAGGGGCTGTCATCTGGGAGAGGAATGACTGTAATTAGGTTTCTGCTTGGTTCTGGGAGAGCTTTTGTGGTTGTTCAGTCATTTTCAGTAATCTAGCTCTTCCTGACCCCCATTTAGGTATTACTTGGGAAAGCCTTATTTGCCATTTTCCTTCTCTAGCTCATTTTACAAATGAGGAAATGGAGGCAAACAGGGTTAAATGACCTTTTCAGGGTAACAGAACTAGTAAGTGCCTGAGGCTAGATTTGAACTCAGGAGGATGAGTCTTCCTGACTCCGGAGTCAGCACTCTGTACACTATGGTACCACCGGCTGCCCACTGCCACTGACATTTATAGACTCCTTCAAGGTTTCTTTAAGTATTTTGCTTATGTGAACTCATTTAATCCTTACAATGACCTCATCAGGAGAGATGCTACAGGGATTAATAAAGATTAGGTTTACAGATAAGGTTCTGAGGGGTTAATTGATTTGTTTATGGTCATGTGGGACATGACAGAATTTGAACCCAGGTTTCTACTGATATCAGATCTACTACTCTTTCTACTATCCCATGCTCTTTTTGTCTTTATTTTTATTATTTTTATTTTTTTATTTTTTTTGCTTTTTGGAGGGCAGTTGGGGTTAAGTGACTTGTCCAAGGTCACACGGCTAGTTTTTTGTGTTAAGTGTCTGAGGCCGGATTTGAACTCAGGTACTCCTGACTCCAGGGCCGGTGCTCTATTCACTGCGCCACCTAGTCGCCCCCTCTTTTTGTCTTTAAAAGGTAGAAGTAAGAAAGAGGCAGGTTTCAGCTTATTATAAAAAGAATTTCCTAATGGTTAGAGCTATCCAAAGAAAGGACACACTGCTTCACTTGGTTGTCATGTCAGTCAATCAGTGAGTCAAACATTTACTCAGTGCCTACTATGTGCCAGGCTTTGAATGGAGCACTGGGCATACAAAGAAAGACAAAGGACAGTCTCTGCTCTCAAGGAATTAATAGTCTAATGGGCAAGATCATTTTGTAAACAACTATGTAAAAACAAGTTTTATATTAGGATAAATTGGAAGTAATCAATAGAGGGAAGGCACCAGAATTATGTGGAATCAGGAAAAGTTTCTTGTAGGAGAGGGGCCTTTAGCTGGGACCTGAAGAAAGCTGGGGCAACCAGGAAACAGAAATGAGTGGGGGAAATATTCCAGGCATGGAGGATTGCTAGTGAAAATGCCCAGAGCGCCTGGCAAAGCAGCATTTTGTACGAGGTACAGCCAGAGGCTAGTGTTGTTGGATCTCAGTGTAACATATGGCAGATCTCAGGAGGGTATAAGGAGTTTGGAAGTGTATTGTATGTGCATATGTGTGTGTATGTGTGTGTGTGTGTGTGTGTGTGTGTGTGTGTGTGTGTGTGTGTGAGAGAGAGAGAGAGAGAGAGAGAGAGAGAGAGAGAGAGAGAGAGAGAGAAAGAGAGAGAGAGAAAGAGAAAGAGTCAGGTTGTGAAAGGTTTTGAATGCCAAACAAGATCTTATATTTAATCCTAGAGGAGTTAGGGGGACCCAGGTCATGGGAAGTATTCAAGGAGAAGCTACTTGTCTATTTTATTTTATTAGGGGGACAGTGTCAGTGATAAGACATGTAAAGCACTTTATAATGACTAAAATGCTGTAAAGTAGCTATCAGTGTTATTGTTGTTATAATGACTGGAAGATTTCTATCCTGGGATTTAGGAATCTTGGATTCTATTCCCAGATCTTTTGTGACAATTTTTTCTTTGTGTCCTTAATGCTCAGTACAGTGATTGGCAAGGGACTGAGAGCTGTGACCTTGAATGGGTCAATTCACTTTTCTGAGCCTCAGTTTCCCCAGCTATAAAAACTGAGATAGGAATGCTTCTTCTATCTTATATGGTTGTTTTGAGGGAAGCATTTTGCAGTTAAGGCATAACTATTTTGGAGTCTATCCAAGAAGTTCTCATTTCCAAAGTATCAAAACAGCTTCATTATATAGCAGTTTTACCTACGAACATATCCCTGGGAATGGTTTTACTCTAGTATACTGTACAAATAAATTTTATGCAAATATTGAAAAGACAAGCATAGAAAACAGATAATAACCTGTATTCTTTCTAATCTGAAAACAATTCCAAGATGATAAAGATACAAATATAATGTAACAAAATTCTCTTTATAAAATACTTTGTTGTTCTAGCGGCAGTGGGCGCAGGGAGGAAGAAGCAGGGTTGAATTCATTCATCAACAACAAATATTTTTCAAGTACTTGCTACATACAAGGACCTTTGCTTGGTACTGAGGTGGAAACCAGATATAGATCCAGCTCTTGCCCTCTAGGAGTTTTCCAGCAAGAATTTATGTGCTGATGTTTACAGCAATTCACGAATTGATTGAATTCCTGAAGGATCTGGGATTTTGTTGTCATGTGGAACTCCCAAGGTGGGAAATTCCCTTTGCCAATGTTAATCAAAGCCTGACTGTAATTTTATAGATAAATCCTAGGCATTTTCCTGAGGCATCTTAGAAACCTGTCCAGGGTCAAATAATTACTAAGAATCAGAAGCTTAATGTGAACTCAAGTCTTCCTGCTTCTAAGCCACTACATCATGCTATTTCTCCCCCTCATTTTGCTCCTGACTTATAATTTCAGTGGTGTTGGGGGGCACTTCCTCTAGGAACTCTCTCCCCCTGAAAGTAAGCAATTCATCTGTAACTTATAGCCTAAGGGAATTACCCAGAGCTCTGAAAGGTGTACAGAACTGGCCTATCCCGAATCTAAATTTCCTCATCTGTAAAATAGGGGGATTGAACTTGATCATCTGACAAAGCATCCTTGCCCTGAAGCCTTTGATCTTCCTTTCTAACAAATTTCACAAATTTGCTGATATCTTAAACTGAGGTCACCCTTTTCTGCTGTATCTTTCTCCTTTTGGCAAGATACCCGTTTGTTGGCCAAAGTGGTTTCTAGATTCATTTGGCCTCCTCAATATGGTAACAGTTTTATATTGGTTAGACAATATAACTAAGACATGATAATTAGAGTTAATACATTAACATTTATTTTTGTGAACAAACCTTCCTCATTTCCATGAGTTTCCTAGAAGTAAATAATTTATAAAGATTATGTATATAGTGACAGGTTACAAGACATAATGATAAAACCTTCTACTTGCATATTTTCTCATCTGCAAAGTGTTGACGATAGACTCCTACAGATGCATTTTTATTGCTGATATCTTTCTTGGATTTCCTCTCTTCTTTATTTATGGGTATCTCTGTTTGAATTCTTCTTACTCTCCCTTCCCCTACTTTGTAGTTACTCTGTAAGTTGTCTGACTTGGTGGCTTTATAGATGCTTCCTCCCTCCCAATTCCTTTTCGTTTTTTTATTAGATCTAAAGGAATCCGTGAAAAATACAGTATCATCTATCTATCTATCTATCTATCTATCTATCTATCTATCTATCTATCTATCTATCTATCTATCTATCTATCTGACATATCTTCTCCCTCTTTCCCTCCCTCCCTTCCTTCCTTCCGTTTTCATTCTTTGCAAACTTTTCTTCTATAAAATGGAGATAACAAAATCTAAACTATCAAACTTATAGGGATCATAGGATAATAGATTTAAAGCCAGATGGGACCTTTGAGGTCATCAAGACCAACCCCCTTAATTTTAAAAATAAGGAAACTGAGGTGCAGAGATGTTAAGTGCCTTGCCCAGGGTTACACAGTTAGTAAAAAAATCAAAGACAGAGTTTGATCCCATATCTTCCTGACTCTTCCACATCTATTACATCTATACTATTTCTCTTGTTGCAAGAGCCAAACAAGATTATAAATTCAAGAATACTTTGTAAACTATAAAGTGCTATACAAACATAGGTCTTCTATCTGACTCAGCCCTTGTCTCCCTTACTTATTTGCCAACCCATATTAAAGGCCTTCTCTGGAAATGCCTCTCATTGTGGCTTCCTCCTCTGATTGATATGTTCCTCCCCAGAACCTACATTTGATGGTTGGCTTTTCTCCCTCTAACTCTGCTTAGCCACCAAATCTCCAGAATACTTTTCCACCTTGCTTCCACATGGTTACCTTCTTTCCATTTCCCCTGCTCCCTCTCATTCCCTTTTATGTGTCATCTTTCTTCCTTGGAATATAAATTCTTTGAGGGCAAGGGTTATTTTTCTTGTTGCTTGTACTTCCTATGCTTAGTAAGTGCTTAATAAATGCCCATCATTTTATTATTGAGTGGGTTGTGGAAAAGATATGATTTATTCTCTTAGTGAATTTCCAGGTCAACCCCATTTAAATGGTTAACTCCTTTAAAAAAAACCCAGAATGAGAATTTAATCCATAAGATGAGAAAAATCAATGAGTGATTTTTCACATTCCAGAAGAATTCTGAGAAGGATTATCTTAAATAGTGGGTTCCCCTAATAATGTCCTTGTGATCTAATTTACAAAAATTATATTGTAGGCCACTTCAATGACAAGCTTTTTGTCTGAAATAATGTGCACTAGCACCCTCTGGGACAAGACATAGTCAAGTAAATTAAATATATCCTATGTCCACTGTCAAAAAAAGTGCATAACAATAGCTTGTATTTCTATTGAACTTTATTTTTCAAAGTATTTTTGCATAATCATCTCAATTATCAAATAGGTGAAGAATTAATGAATGAATGAAAAAACATTGATTAAGTATTTACTATGTGCCAGGGACTAGAAGTGCTGGGAACACATGTATTAAAAACAAGACAGTCCCTGCCCTCAAGGAGCTTACATTCTAAAGAGGAGTTTATATTTTAAAAGGGGAAAACATATCTATGTAAGTGGTGGCAGATTTGGTCCGTGAGGTCATAGGTGTGATGAATGGAGTCATAGGACAATTGATTGATAACTCTTTCCAGGAATTGTATAAAAGAGCAAATAAACTAAAAAAACTTTTATTGAACATTTGCCGTTTCCGAGGCATTGTGGTGCACACTTGGGATACAAATAAAAAGGTAAGACAACCTCTGACATCAAGTTCGTATTCTAATGGGGAAAGGGGCCAGACATCACATGTAGAAGATTTAGCTGTCAGTTAGATATAAAGGCCTAGTGGTCCTGAGAGTCAGTAAGTCACTTTCCTTGATAAAACGATTTGCTTTGCTTATTTTCACCAGAGTTAGAGATAGAAAGGGGGTTGGGAGGTGGATGATGGCAGGAAGGTGACTAGAGAATGATGAGATAGATTTGAGGAGGGCTACATATACATAGTGAACTCTCATAATCAGAAGCCAAGGGCAGGAGCTGGAGGGAAGAATTGAAGACTAACATTTTCCAAATAAGATGAAAATAGGTGGAGAAAATTGCCCTAAATAACACAGCGAGTCAGAGGTAGACCTCAGCTAGGAAATGCGAGCTAAGTCTGTTACAAGTTTAGCATTCCTCCGATTACAGCACAGATTTGGGGAGGCAGCTATATTGGGCAAGTCACACCTGGAAACAAATCCACAATGTATTTTTCTTACTTGCCTACAAAGAAAGACTGAAGATTAATCTAGGTAAATTTTTCTTGATTAATCATGGAGATTCTAATTGCTGATATTTCACTGGCTACTGTTCAACCTGCTCTTAATAATATACTTAATAATTAACAATATTCTAATATTCTACACTGAGGAGAAGGAGGCCATGTTAGGATAGAAGGGGCCCCATAGAGCAAACACCTTCATTTTATAGAGAAGGAAGTAAAAGCAGAGGAAAGAAAAATTTACTCAGGGTCACTCAGCTTGTTTGAGATAAAGATGAGATGAGCCAGGGTCTTTTGACTCCTTGACATGTGCTCCAATTTTCATAGGAAGGAGTGTTTACAAAGGGAAGTATTCCACTGTACTGGCACACAGCAAATAGTATCTACATTTCAGTTGTTAGGACTTTGTTGTGGAACACTAACATATGCATCATAGATTTTCTTGGTTATAATGAGTCAAGAGGCTAGGTGGCATAATCAATGGAGGGGTGGCGCTCTGGAGTCAGGAAGACTTGGTTAAGTCTTGCCTCTGACACATACTGACTGTGGGTGCACGAACAAGTCATCAATGAATTATTATTATTTTTTTGGTGACTTGTTTATTTACTTTTACTTTATAAGATTCAGTTCCACAATCCCCTGAGTTTCAATTTTTCTCCCCTCTCTTCTTCTCCCCCCCCACCCATGGTGGCATGCAATCAAGTATAGGATCTGCAAATACTTTCACATTGTACAATACTCTGGTTGTATAGAAGGGTTGTAACCAATGGAGTGGACAATGAGAAAAAAAGAAAGAAAACCAAACATGAAAAAGAACGATAGCATGTAGATTGCTTCAGTCTCCATTTAAACTCTGGTCTTTCTAGTCACCAATGAATTATTAATCTGCCTGGGTGGAGTGAGTTTCCACATTGGGTACTACCAGCATGAATAAAATCATAAGTATGAGCCCAAAGGAGAGTTAGTAAGAGTTTGGTGTGGTGGACTTGAAATCCAAAAGTCTTGAGCTCCAAGTCTACTTCGTACACAAACTGTGTCATATTTCTTAGCTTCTTTGTGCTTCAGGCAGTTCAAGAGGACTTACCTACTAAGTCATGGATGGGTTGTGATATGTAGATGGAGTCCCACCTGATGACAAAATCACACATTCTTTAGGTGTTCAAGTAATAGAAGGGATGCAGTAGACATCACTATGTATGAGGTACACTTGGTTTGCAAATTCCTGGAGGGCATAGGCTGTGTCTACTGGTTCTTTATTTCCCTTGCTGTGTGCACATGGTTGGTCTTAGAGGAGCAGAGCTTGAACGCTGGTGTCCTAACAGAAGCAAGGGTTCAAGCCCTCTCAGCTTTACCTTGCTACCTCTCTCTGCCTAAGAGAACTTGTACACAGAACAGTGCCATCTCCTAGATGACTGCCTCATAATGGCATGACATTGGAAAGATACGCTTAGGTCTGCAGGGTTAATGCCATGGGAAGGTTCCATTGGTGAAACTACCTTAAATCTGACTCCTAGTAATACCTCAATCACTAGACCACCTTGAATGAATTTTACCAGCACAGAATAAGAAATTCTTAGAACTAGAATGAGTGTTAGAAATAATCGAGCTTGCTGGGTGTGATAGTGCATGTGTGTAATCCTGGAGGGGCCGCAGCTGGTTGATCTTTGGAACTCAGGAGTTCTGAGCTTCAGTGGGCTAAGCTGATTGGGTGGCCATGCTCAGTCTGGCACCACTAATACAGTAAGCCCCAAGAAAGGGAATGGGGTGTTGGCAATCAGGATGCCTGGGGAGCAGTGAACTGACTTTGGCCAGATCTGCTTAGTAGTTGGTCAAACCTCCCTTGCTGATCAGCTGTGGGACTGAGCCCATGAGTAGTCACTGCCTTCTACTAGGTAAGATAAGGACAACCAGTTTTTTTAAAAGGAGTAAAGAAAGAAAGAATCTGCTTTAATTTCTTATGAAACTAAGGTCCAAAAAGATGACTCATTCACATATCTACTTAAATATTGAGCTAAGACTAGAATAGAGACATCCTGGTTTAGTAGACTATACACTTGAGGGCAGGGGACATCTCATTTTATCTTTCTTTCCCCAGTGCCTGGCACAGTACCTGGAAAATTTTGTTGTTCAGTCTTTTCAGTCATCTCTGACCCTTTGTGACCCTATTTGGGATTTTCTTGCCAAAGATACCAGAGTGGTTTGCCATTTCCTTCTCCAGATCATTTTATAGATGAGGAAACTGAGGTAAATAGGATTAAGTGACTCACCCAGGGTCACATACCTTGTAAGTATCTGAGGCTAGATTTGAACTCAAGAAGATGAATTTTTCTGATTCCAGGCTGGGCACTCTATCTACTGTACCACCTAATTGCCCACATGACAAATAGTTGCCCACACGGCCAAATTTATTTAATAATAACTTTTAGATTGTCTTTTATTTTGGTGTTCTTTCCATAAAGAAAAACTCTATAAAAACAGATTTATCAAAGTACCAGGAATTTCCTGGTAAAATATGACTGGACCGCTGCCTTTGAATTCAGATTTCTTAGGGGGACCAAAATTATTAGTTGCATATCACAGACTGACTATTGCTGTGTTTTCAATTTTTTTTCCCTCCCCTACTAGTTCATCTCTAGCAGCTGCTACCACCCAGACTGCTGGAACACTTGCCTGTTTCCATGTCTTTTGCTGCTACTGTCAGGGACATTATTTTTTTTTAACACAATGCACCCCTGATAATTCATGGCAGCTTTATGTTGTTATCCTGAATCAGTTTGATTTCTCACTTCCAGATATAGGGCCTGTCAGAGTCCTCAGGAAATCCTTACTTTATATCAATATATTTGGTACCCACCAAAAGAAACCAATGCTCTATTGTTATGAAAACTAGACTTAGAAATCTGAATAATCTTGATTAAATGATGCTGGAAAGCACGTAAAGATGAAATGACAATAATAACAACGCCTTTCATTTAGAGAGTAGAGACAGTATGGCATGATGAATTGGGTGCTGGGCTTGGAGTCAGGAATCTCTGGGTTCAAATTCTGCCTTTGTCACATATTGTTGAGTAATGCTGGGAAAGTCATGTAATGTCTATGTGATTAAGGAGCCCTCTAAGGCTTATCTACTGAATCAGAGTAGCGTTGGTGGATGAACTTCTCACGCTGGGAGTTCCTCACACGGATGAGATCATGGATCCTTTGGCTGGTTGTGTACATTCATACATTACAATTTTTATTTCTGAGAAGATAAATTTTCTTTTTTCAATTTTTAAAATAAATTTTTATTGCTATCTCTTTAATCTCTCTGATACTTCTCCCAGCATCCCTTCTCGTAGAGTTATTCAATCATTCAAGGTAACAAAGAATACTTTTTAAAGAAAAAAAAAACAAGAAAAAATACCAGCAAAGCTAATCAACATAAAAAACTGAAAATGTGGGCCATGTACTGTACCTGTGGACTTTTTACCTCTGCAAAGGGGGGTAGCTTCTCACCAAAGGGATGAATTTTGGGGATGCTGAGTTTCATATCAGCTGAACAACTATGATGGGTAAGCCACTGTGATAGCCGTATTTTAGAGATGGAAAATTAAGGCTTAGAGGTGGAGGAGACAGAGAGAACAAGTGCTAGCTACATAGGTTAGTTGTTTAGTCATTCAGTTGTGTCTTATTCTTCATGACCCCATGGAACATACCGTCCGTGGGGTTTTCTTGGCAAAGATTCTGCGGTGATTTGCCTTGGCAAATGGAGGTTAAATGACTTGCCTGAGGTCACACAGCTAGTAAGTGTCTGAGGTCAAATTTGAACTCAGGTCTTCCTGACTCCGGATCCAGAGCTCAGCTCCACTGAGCTATTCTAACTGCCTCACAATTTAGTGCTTAAATGTTCTGTGTGAGTTAGTTTTGTCTTTTTAGCTATCTTATGAGTTCCTCTAGGGCATAAACATGCTCTTGTGTCTACTATAGATCCTAGTCCAGTCCTGGGCACATGGTAGGAACTAATTTAATATATGTTGATTTTGGAAACTATTCCAAAACACTCCTTGTATTTCTTCCTTCCATGGTCCTTCCTCTCTCCTCCCCATCCTTTCTTTCTAATTCCAGAAGTTTTGATGGATTACACGAGGATGCTTTAAAATCAGGGTTGGATTGTTGCTCCGGGGAGACACCATGATTCAGGTTAGAGATGATGTCATTTATGGGGCAGTGAGGGGATGGAGCAGTGAGGAGAAATCATTCCTGTTCTTCCTTTTCTTCCATCCCTCTTCCTCTCTCTTATCCCCTTGAGATAATATGACATATGGAAAGAGCAAGAGAAGAAACTTTGTAATGTAATTGAATTTAAGGCTGGATTCTTGACTCCCAGTCAAATGCTTTATCCAGCAGATCACGTTGCCTTGAATAGTGATTCTAAATATCACTTCATCTCCTCCAAAATCTTTCTTTAATTAGGGCTGATGCATTCAGCCATATGGTGGATTTGTCAAATGTGTCAACATGTTTTCAGCATTTAGGGTTTGGTCACACAGAGAAGCTTTACATTAAAATTTGTCAGTGTTAACTCAGATATAGTACTGCCTGATTAAAGGTAGGTGGATCAACAAGACAACCTCTCCATTCTACCCTTCCCAGCTCAATCTTCATCTAACTTTCCCCTGCAAATAAACATCTTCTATCTGTTAAGACCCTGCTAGGTAGGGAAGAGGCAAGTATAAAAATGAAAGTCTCAAAGGAGTTCATGCTCTTTGGATAGTATGGGACAGAAAGTAATTTCTGAAAGAATATGTTCTGAAAGAACAACTTGCTTCCTCAATGCATCTTCTGGACCTTTTGAATGAGGGCCACTCACTAAAATGATTGGAATGAGAACTCACTGAGATTGAGGAGTTTAAAAATTCAGGAGAATTGATCAGTTTCATCATCTATTTCAACTTCTTCATTTGGCAGCAAAAGCCCTTCCAAAGATTAGGTGGTACTCAAGCTACCATGCTACAGGGGAGGAAAAAGATCAAAGACAAGATCAAAGGTTAATTCTTAAAGAATATTCTCTGTAACTTTCAGGAGCCTGGAGGGGGATGCTGCTGGTTTTTTAATCTTGGTTTAGGGTGGGGGTAATGATATGGAGGTATTTCCCCAGACTGAGATAATGGGACAATTCCAAAGATGGTTTCCAAACTTTCCCTTTTTGCACAAGGGTAACTTTGTTGGCTGAGGGGGTGAGTCACTGTGAGGACAGAGTTGGCAAGTCAGTATTTGGTCCTTTTTGCTCATTTCTCCTTTCTGGAACTGAATTCTTCCTAGGCCAGATCTATCTCTTGGGCTGGGGATGGGATGTTTGAAAGTGATCTTTTCTTTGTTCACTAACCTTTCCTCTAGACTTCTCCTTCCCTTGAGATTTAATCAGCTCTACCCTGTTAGGGGTAGCTTTTGCCCTAGGGGCAACTAATTGGCAGTCATCTCCAAGTGGTCCCTTTCTTTGATATTTTGCCCAGTTTATATCAGATGAAAATTTAATAGTACAATCATAATAGTTCAAAGGTCCCAGTCAGAAAAAAGTCCTGACATTCAGAGAGAGAGAGATTTGCTTTTCTACCCTACTTTAAATCTTGTATATTTCCAACTAACCTCTCGGTTATATATATTTGAGGCAAAAAATCAGGATATAGACAATGCTCAGGGAAAAGATGCAAGCTGAGGGGACAGATGCCTACTATTAGACAGGCACTGGAAAGAGAAGTTGGCAGAAAAGCAGACCTTTTGAAGCTTCCCTCAGTCCTTGAAGGCTGGGTGAGTACAGCTGGTAGCTTCAGTCAGAATCCTTTGTTCTGAGATGTGTGTTGGGGCCCACTGGTCTGCCCACTTTGATCTCTCCCTTCTTTGACATAGTTCCTCTTACCTCTATGCCCTCACTTCTTTCCAGTTTAGCTCATTAAGTCCTGGGCTGGGGACTCTGTCTTTCCCTCAGCTGCTACTGCTCAGATCATAGAGTATCCTACTTTTTCCTCTGAGCCTGATTTCTCACAACCTCTGTGTAGCTTTCAAAGTTCCCAGGAGAGAATCAAGTCTGCCTTCTGGACTGAAGAGCTGCATTGTCCAAATAGCTCTCAGCGTTGAAAGGGAATGCTAGTTCTAATGAACTGCACATCTCCAGATGCCAGTAAATTCTCAGTCCCCTATTACCTACTGTAGGAAAGTTTCATCTCTGGGCCTTTTGAGTTATCTGCTATTTCCACTTCCAGATCTAAACTTTCTTATTTTGAGTCCAGCAGTTGGTTGAGAGGAATGAGAATATGGGACCAGGATCTCTTTTGATTCTCTAATAAAGTTCCTGGCACATAGTAGGCACTATTATGAATGTTATCTACTAACACTACTACTGTCATTGTCATCATTATTACCATTGCTATTACTCATTTCAAGTTAGAACAAGGAAGATATGGATAATCTCATCTTTGATGTTGGCTACTATGGTGTTGCTTGAGCTCAGACAAACATTTATCATTGAAGGTATTGTTGGGAGAAGAGGGAGAATGCCTTCTCAGTTGGTTTTAGGAGTAAAAATAAAAAAGTGAAAGACAACTAATTGGTTATATTCCAGTTATTTGACAAGTTCCAGGATAACAGCCTTAGATTATTTTCTCAAGCAAGGAATCAAAGGCCTTATAGAAATTCTTATTTTTGGAATTCTAGTTGTAACATACTAAGGCAGATTCGGTGGAGTTTGGGGATGGGGAATAACTTTCCAACATACAAAGATCCTAATAAGGGAATAAAGGCCTTTCTTAATAATAATATATGACTGTGCATGCACGCGTATATTCTAAAACAAGCAATATTGATTCATTCACATCCTTTAGAGAGAGGAAGAATAGCATTTAAAGGATTCAAAGAAGTAATACCATATCCTTCTATGCTACATATAACAAGGAGGACATATGTAACAGCAATCAGTTTAGCAGACACTTAGCACTTAGTAATTTGGGGCTAAGTATGGAAGGTGTGAACCCTGTCCACTGTTGAGAAGGCATAAACTCCCCTGTTGACATGGAAAAGGGGATTGGCTGAGACAGGAGGCCAGTGTGCGTATATAAGCAAGAATTTCAGAGACAGAGAGACAGAACTGGAATTTTCCTGTTGGAGGAAGCAAGATTGTCTTAGTATCTGGGAGCTGGACTGAAGAAGTGAGTTGGAGAGAGAGAGAGAGAGAGGAGAGAGAAAAAGAGAGGTGGGGAGGGAGGGAGAGTGATTTTCTCTCCTAGCATCTGAAAGCTGACTGAGAACTGAGATAGAGTTTTCCTGAGACCAGAATCTGGTGAAGGTCAAACAGAAGGCTGATATTCCTTCTGGGTCCTAGAGCCAGCTAAACTGCTGGAAGACTAAAGAAGCATGACCAGGATAAGACTTTGTTTGTTCATGGCCTGGCTGATTCTTGAGTTTCAGGCAAGAGAAGTGGAGAAGGGTTTGAGATGTGCTGGACCCTGTAAACTTCAGTGTGTGCCAGGGACTGCCCTGAGGACTGGACAAGGACCTGGGAGCTGTCTGCTTTTGAATCCAGGTGACTGTTTGTTGGATTCAGGAGGGATCTGGGACCATGGAAGGGGATCCAGAGAATCAGAGAGACCACGCCAAGTCAAGGTGAAGAAAAGGCCTCCCCTTGGAGGAAATTGAGGTTTGCTGGACACCAAGGGGTAGAGGGTTTGTGTAGTTTTCTAATGACTATACTTAGTGATTAATTATATTTAGTAATTGTGAATCTAGATTAGTGACTGATTAAGTTAATGGTTGCCATGTGAGTGGAAGATTGATTATTGTACTGTCCCTGATTAAGTTAATGGTTGCCCCATGAGTGGAAGATTGATATATTGTGAATTGATTGAATGATTGAGTGAGGATGGTTTTCCCCTTAGGGAAACCAGATGATTATTCTTTTGTTCCTTGTTCTAAATATTGTGGCCACTGTAGTGTGACCACTGTAGTGTAGTGAACTGTGTGGCCATGCTAATGTTAAACTGTTATGGACACTATATTGTGACTTTCTGTGATAAGATGTAGTGCTGTGGATATTATATTGTGAATGTTTGCCTTGATTTGTAATGGCATAAACAGAGTGTTGACTATTACTGTGTAATCCAAACCTTAAAAGCTATTCACAGTAGCATTCTTTTGGGAATCTGCTGGTGCATGGAGTTACAACATATAAGAGGACTACAGAGACCCGATATTGTTAGAAGCACTATAGTAGCTAAAATTTACTAGACCCTGCTCTATCCTCCCTCTGGCACCACCCTGTTAATATCAACCTTCCTAGATTCTTGTTATGGATGTCTACCAACCTTCAGATAATTTTTCCAATTTTTTAAAATGACATCAGTACCTGATTTGTAATCTGCCCCTTGACATCATTACTGATAACTTCAACAATAATATTAATGACCCTTTGAAACCCCTGGTTTTCAAGTTCATTAACCTCCTTAATTCCATTCTGTATCAACCATATAGAGATATGGACACTGTTGGAGCTCAGTATCCCCATGGTTCTGAATTCTGAAATTCTCTTCTTTAGTCATGACCTCCTGGCTTTGCATATTTTTCAATTCCATGTGCCCTACTTCTTCTAAAGTTTCTCTTCAACTTCATTACTGTTCTTACTATCTCAGTCCTTCCTCATTCATCATTCCTATTCTGGTTTCACCTCTCTTTTCAGAGTCTTGTTTGTCTAGCTAACCATTTCAGTAGGGAGCTATCCTTTGTTAAATTCCTATGGTTTCATTCTTCTGCTGTTTCTCTTCTTCTAATCTCAGGCCCCAAATCACTCTTACCACTTTCTTTCTCTGCTCCCATTACTTAACTTTGTGGAACTAAAACATTCTGTTTGGATACACTACAGAATTATATTGTCTAATCTCACGTAGCCCTTCAGAATGACAAGACAATTACTATTGGGTTCTAGAATTAGAACTAGGAGTAACTTAAGAGGCAATGTATTCCAGACCTTTCATTTTGCAGGTGAGGAAACTGAAATATAGAGATGAGTGACTAGTCTAAGGTCATGCAAGCAATAATAAAAGAAGTAGGACGCAAATCTCCTATTTGGGATTCAAACTAAAAACAAACAGCCCTCTTCACATTGAATCACACTGCTATACCATATACCGTACCAGAATCACCCTGCTCAACTGTACCATTTTTCATAGTGTCACTTGCAAATTTTCTCTCAAGCCCTCAATTCCGCTTCTTCATCATATTTCCTCCTTAGATGACCTTGGCTCCTCTTTTGTTGACAAGATGGGGCTGGGTGACTGGTTCAGGTGACTTTGTCATTGACATTGACACCACCCCAGATTTACTGAAATGACCAGCCAGAGTGGCAGGGCTTTAGCTGGAAACCTTTTGGGAT
>CM053598.1:73855702-73875719 GCA_028646575.1 Pseudocheirus occidentalis | reverse complement strand
GGAAATCAAGGGGTGGAAGGATTGTGTGGTTTTCTAAGTACTTTATTTGGAAACTAAAGTTAATGGTTACTCCATGAGTGGAAGATCAGTATATTGTGAATTGTTGATTGAATCAACTCCCTTTTAGGGAAACTAGGTCATTCCTTTTGTTAATTGATTGATTGGATATTTAACTTGACTGATTGAATCTAAAAATGTGAAGCTGGTTCCCTCTTAGGGAAACCAAGTGATTCTTCTCTTGTTCCTTGTTACTTTCTGTACTTTCCTTGTTCTAAATATTGTATATAATATTGTGAATTGTTGATACTGTGAACATTGTACTGAATCTTGATTTTGTAATGGAATAAACAGAATGTTCACTAATACTGTGTAATCCGAATCTTGAAAGCTGTTCACAGCAGCATTCCCTCAGGGATCTACTGCTGATTGGCTTTACACCGTGTCATTAAATAGTTATGTCTTCAACTCTTACCTGAAGAGTGTGCAGTGCCACGTCCTGGTAAACTGTTTTGGCAACTAAGCTAAAGTAGGTTGAGTGTAACTGATGGTTTGTTAGGTGACTTAGTCATCCATCATAGAGTTAGGAGGATGCCTGACCTAAGCATGTGAAGTCTTTCCTCAGTGGAATGGACAGATGAGAACAATTTGTTCCAATGGTTATGGAGGTGGCTGATGCAGGTGTTGTGGAATGCTTAGAGCTTGGTCAGACATTACAGATGCCAAGGTCATCTACTGCATCCTGGGCCATATTGGCTTTTGTCTTACCACTGGACTTCAATGACTCTGGAAGAGAGAGTGAGGCCGACGACTTTATGTAACCATGCATCACTTAAATTCAATTCACGCTTGAGCAAGACATTCCCATTCTGAACCCGAATTACCTTATTTATAAAAAGGAGTTGAATGAGAGTCAGGAGTTCCCAACCTTCTTTTTGTCATGGAAACCTTTGGCTGTCTGGTGAAACTTATGTACCCCTTCTTGGAATGATATTTTTTAAATTTATAAAGTAAAATACACAGGATTATAGAAGAAACCAATTATACTGAAATACAGCTATCAAAATATTAAAAATAAAGTTAAAGGACTCCAGATTAAGACCCCTTGTGACACTAAATGATCTCCTGGGTTCTTTTCTTCTCTAATTCCTAAGACAGTCATGCTGCAAGCTCAGGGATGCCTAGATATCCTGCATCTGGATTCTAAGACTGGCACTAGGAAAACTATAAAGAAAATAGTGGGCATTTTGGGAAGATGGCAGAGTAGGTCAGAAATTTCCAGGCTCTTCAAATTTCCTCTACAAACAGAAAGTTACCACAAAATGAATGTAGAGCAGCAAAAAGCTGGGAGGTTCTGTATGCTATGAGTGATTTCCATGTGAATTTGTGAACATATAAGGCAAGCATAAGGTCTCTGGAGTTTCCAATGAAAGAGCAGAGTCTGACAAACTGACTTGTCAGGGTATGTTTATCTTTGCTGGAATTTGACTGCTTCTTCATACTGGGAATTCACCAGCTTATGTGCCTGTTGTAAGCAAGGGAAATAATGCTGGTGTTAAAAAGAGTATTAGCTTGGATGAATACTCAAATGATAGATGGCTAGGCCCCCACCCCCAACAATCTGTCACCTCTCTGCTGGCACTGGGGTCTTGGTTGACTCCTATATAATTTAAAGACAATATTTAAAACTGAGTGTTAGGCCTTGATAAAAGAGAAACCTGGAGTTAAATAACATTTCTCTGAGGAGGGATTGAGACTTTGGGCTGCATCATGAACTGAAATGCTCAATTCCTGGGAAGGTTGAGTGCAACATTTTTGCAACATAAATTTCAAATACAGGATAATGGCAGGTAAAGGATTTGTTTCAGAGACAAGCCTCATGGAATTTCATGGGGCTTGACTATGGGGGCCTTGGAACATGAGATCTCTTGCCTGGGAAGCCTCAGTTAGCAATGGTCTCTGATGCAGGTTTTTTTATGAGCTATCCCCAGTCACTAGGGACAAGGCTCTGCATGGTTCATGGCATTTATAATTCTGTTATATTTCTCTGAAAAACTTTTAAAAAGGGGAAAGTTGAAATGTAACTAGGCCTTTCCATTCTTTGGCTAGTAAGACAAACTATAGTTTGACTTTGAACTAGTCCAGAGAAGACATAAATTTCTCTCTCCCCAACCCTGTCCTTCTCCCTTTCCCTCTGTCCCTCTTCATATCCATCTCCCTCTCCTTATAGTGTTCAGGCAGTTTGTTATTTCTTTTTAATAGTATTTTATTTTTCCCACAATTACAAATTGAGAAAACTTTTAGCATTCATTTTTACAGGATTTTGAGTTTCAAATTTTTCTCCCTCTCTCCCTCCCTGCCTCCCCTCCCCTCTTCTGAAAATGGCAGGCAGTTTGATACAGTGATACATATGCTATCATGTAAAACATATTTCCATATTCATCATGGATGTGAAAGAAGAAACAGATAAAAATAAAAAAAACTATGAGAAAGAATAAATTAAGTAAAAAAAATATCCTTTGGTTCACAGTTACTTTCTGGCCACTTGCAGTATTTTTCCTTGATCTGATAGTTCTGAAATTTGGCTATAATATTCCTTGGGGTTTTGATGTTAGGATCTCTTTCCAGAGGTGATTGGTGGATTTGTTCAGTGTCTATTTTGCCCTCTGGTTCCAGGATATTGGGGCAGTTTTCTTTGACAATTTCTTGAAATATGCTGTCCAGATCCTCCTTTTGATTATGGCTTTCAGATAGTCCAGTGATTCTGATATTATCTCTCCTGGATCTATTTTCCAGATCAGTTGTTTTTTCCCATGAGGTATTTTATATTTTCTTCTATTTTTCATTCTTTTGAATTTAATTTTTTGTTTGATTGATTCATGATATCTCATAGAGTCATTAGATTCCACTTGCCCAATTCTAACTTTTGAAGGTGTTGTTTTCTTCCATTAGCTTTTGTACTTTTGTTTCCATTTGGCCAACTGTACTCTCTAAGGAGTTGGGTTTTTTTTTTCTTCAGTGGATTTTTGTATCTTCTTTTCCATTCGGTCAGTTCTTCCTTTTAAACAGTTTTTCAAGTTGTTGACTCTTTTTCATAATTGTCTTGCATTACTCTCATTTAAAAAATAATTTATTTTTAGTTTTCAGCATGCATTTCCATAAGATTTTGAGATCTAAATTTTCTCCCTTCCTTTCCTCCCCCCTCCCCAAGACAACATGTAATCTGATATAGGCTCTCTATATATTCACATTAAAGCTATTTTCACAGTAGTCATGATGTAAAAAAGAATTAGAACTAGTAGGAGAAACCACAAGAAAGAAGAAACAAACCAACAAAAAAAAGGGAGCAAATAGTGTGCTTTGATTTGCATTCAGGCTCCATATTTCTTTCTCTGGATGTGGATGGCATTTTCCATCATGAGGCTTTTGGAGTTTCTTAGATCCTTGCATTGCTGAGAAGAGCTGAGTCTATCAAAGTTAGTCATTGCACAATGTTGCTGTTACTGTGTACAATGTTCTGCTGGTTTTGCTCCATTACTCTCATTTCTTTACCCTATTTTTCTTCTACTGCTCTTACGTGGTTTTTAAGTTCTTCTCTGAGCTCTTCCATCAGTTCCTCCTGGGCTTAAGAAGACTTCCTGTTTTCCTTTGGGGTTTTGCCCATAGGTGTTTTGACATTGTTGTCTCTTCTGAGATTGTATCTTGGTCTTCCCTGTTACCATAGTAACGTTCTACGGTCAGACTTTTTTTTCCTGCTCACCCCCTCCCCCTTTTTGGCCTTTTTTCTTTATTTTACATTTGATCTCTGCTCCCAGCGTAGAAGGGGCACTCTCTGCAGCTTCTTGTGTTAGTGGTTGTAGACCCTGGCTATTTACCTGGTGCTGTATTGATGTCGACCTGAGGCTCCCGGAGACGCTTGAGTCTGGTGCTACACTGTGGGGGTGGGGTGGGGGTTGGCTGGTGTTGCTCAAGGCAGTATGGGGTTTGGCAGCTTCCCTGCTGCTGAGCTGGGGTCCTGGTGGTGGTATCTGGTGTGTGCTGAGGCATGGTGAGGTTTTTCTGCATTTCCTGGGGCTACATGGGGTAGAATGTGGGGGTCTGGCCACTGGAGGATGCCTGCCTACCTGAAGCAACTCTAAAGCATGTGGTGGTTCTTGGAGCTGAAGTCTGTTGGCTCCCCTGACTATGCTAAGGGATAAGGGGATCCTGGTGTTTGTATTTGCCTGTTCCACCACACTGGCTCTCAGGATCTCCTGCTGGTTTGCTGAGGTGGGGCTTGCTGCTGGCTTGCTGGGACACTTCCTGTCCTGGACTGCATCCCCCTTTTACTTGAGTGACATGGATCTTTCTTGCTTATCCTTCAAGTCTCCCAGGCTAAGAGACTGCTGCACCCATCTTTCTGCTGTCTCCACTGTTCCAGGATTTGTTTTGGGGCGCTATTTTATGGTTGTTTGGAGGTAAATATGGGAGAGCTATGGAGATTTACTACCTATTCTGCCATCTTGGCTTTCAGAACTCTGCGACTAGCCAGGCAGTTTGTTCTTATCTATATTTAGAAACACAGAATTTTGTATCTGGAAAGAACCTTGCAAATGATCATAGTCTGCTCTGTTTGGTTTTTAAAGCCCTTCAAAACCTGGTCTCTACCTATCTTCCACCTCCATTGTACATTACTCCCTCTGTTGTCCGGCCAGACTGGCCTTTTTGCTGTACCCATATATGGCATCATCTTTCATCTCTATGCCTTTGTATTGACTGTTCCCCCTCTCCCCCCCACCTGGATTACCTACTCTGTCCTCACCTCTGCCTCTTAGAGTACCTTGTTTCCTTTGAAATATAGATCAAGTGACACTTGTATGAAGTCCTTCCTAATCCCTGTCCCCGGCACTGGTACTCTTCTACATTTATTTCGTATGTTTTCTACGTATAGCATGTTTACTATGTAAACCTTTGTGTGTTGACTTTAGAAAGGTGGATTTGCACTTAAGAGGATATAGGTTTGAATGCTAGAACTCTTACTAGTTGTGTGGCCCTTGACAAGTCACTTTTCTTCCCTGTTTCTTCTTTTGGAAAATGGGGGTGGTGTGGGTTGGACCCAGTAGCCTCTACGATACCTTCTAGTTCTAAAACTATGATTCTATGACCCTTAACTTTTGTCTATACTTAAGTATGTACATCTTTTCTCTTCTGATAGACTATAAGCTTGTTGAGGCCAAGGTCTATTTCATTTTGTCTTGTTTCCCAGCATGCCTCACTCATAGTAAGCTCTTACTAAATGCTTGTAGATTGATGGAGGAGGCAAGCTTGGTGCCATGTAAGGAGATCTGGTCAAGAGAGGTGGTTCTGATGCTAGCCCCGGAGAATGACCATAGCAAGTTCCCCAAAGTCAGAAGCTTCCATTGAGCCCCTTTGCCTCCCTTACCCAATTCCCTGATATTGTACCATGAGTTTCGCCAACACATTTGTGTAACACATAGACCTTTCCCTCCTTAGAAGGTTAGTTCTGCTTCAAACCATGCTGATTCCATCTTGTTCTGTATCAGTCATTTTGCTATAAATGACCCCTAGTTAACTGTAAGATAAGGGATAATAGCTAGAGTCCTTTAGTATTTCCTTTTTTCTCTTATTGGTACAAAAGACTTCACTACTGATGGTGAAGGATTCCAGATCCTGCAAAAATTCTTCCTGTCTGGCCTAATGGGCCAGATTGATTTAGTGAGATTAGATAGACTAAGAGAATAACTCCCTTTTCTATCTCCTGTAACTAATAATATACAATTTTCTCCAAGGAGTATAATATTCTCTTTGTATAGCCACCTGTATTTTATGAATAGCCATATTTAAAAAATATATCACAAGATGTTACTTTGAATAATGTTTAGCTTATGAATGTTGCCCTAAAATTTTGTGTACGAGGCATCTCTTATACAAGGCTCATTAGAGAAGCCATCCACCTTGATGGCTGGCTAGCTGCCCTGGCTGGCTGGAAGAAATGTCTTCTTGCTTCACTCTGAATTGGCTCCTCACTACTGTTATCTGACTCTGACCTCAAGAACCCAGATTGGTGAGTTCTGATCCTCTTGGGTCCTCCTTTCCTCAGATTTCACTACATGGTCATATTTATTTCAACCTCCAAATCCAGAAGGAATATCTCCTAAAGCATCCCCAACATCTAGCGGCTGTTCAGATTTTGTTTAAATACCTTTAGCACACATTGTTGGTATTTCTTTACTTGGGAGATTGGGGTGAGCATAGAGTTAAGGATAGCAGTGGAATTTTGGACAGAGAAGCATGTGCAGAGAATTGATTGTACTGATGTTTTCTCCACCCACATTAGGGAAAAAATTAGTACGTGCTTCTAATTTGAAGGAGTTTTCTTGCTGTCTGCTCCATGAGGGAAGGAACTGTGCTTTAACTTGTCTATTTCTCCCTCCCCTCCACCCCTCATTCAAGTTACTGTGTCTTTCTGCTTTATAACTTTGGTTATTTCTTAGTATAGAAGCTTGGCATTGCTTAGGAACCCCTCCTGCTTTGTGTTGCTGCTGTCCTACTTCTTCTCCATGGCACAGAAGATGCATGCGCGCACACACACACACACACACACACGCACACACACGCACAGACAAACTCGATCAATATTTCTATTTTAGAATTGAGGAAGCCATAACTTAGAGGATTGGTTGCTTGCTCAAATTCACATGAAGTAGAACCCCAGCTCCAAGTCCAGATCATATGTGTGGTGTATGGTATACTAGCTGTTTAAGATATCGTGTTAAAAAGTGAATAGAATTTAAATAAAATGGAGGAAATGTCCAAAATCTAGTGTGTTTTGGTAACTGAGGCATACATTGACAAAATCTCGGGATGAAATCTAAGGCTTGGTAGGGTTAATTTGGAGTGAGGCAGTTTGTCATATTTTGGGGCAGTTCAATAAAGCCTTGTAAGCTTATGAGACTCAGCAAGGGAAGGCCAATACCTGCCTGTCAATAACAGATAGACAACAGAAACAAAATCAAGTGAATATCAGTGAATAATAAATCAAAGTAAGCCCCAAATGGAGCCCGGGGCAAAAAAAGCTACAGAACAGGAGAAGAAAAACAAGGAATAATGAAAATACCTCTAAGCCAAACAGGAGAAAGTAAATTCAATAGAGTTTCTACTAGAGGGAGAAAAAAAAGTGCCTGATTTATCTATTTATTTCTCCCCTTTCCTTTATTTCTCCTGTGTTCTTTAAGTGCCAGAAGCAAAAAAAAAGTATGGGGGTAGGGAGTGGAATTCAGATATGAACTGAAATCCTAGACCTTATTCTCCTTGTAAAGATTGTCTCAGAAACCCCTTTGTATTTAGGGAGACAGTAAAAAGGAAGCAAGGAAGGTCTATTTATTTTAAATTAACAAAAAGTAGAAAAGCTCTTTTGGATATCTCTACTATGGGATTCCAAATGGAAATTTATGTTGCTGGCTCGTGGTTTTGCTACAAAATCCCCTCTAGTGAAGGCCCTCCTTGAGAAGAGCTGGTGAGAGGAGTGGTTCTGGCCCCTACTAGAGTCAGACTGAAGGACAGAGTGACTCAGGAGGTCACAGATACAGCCAGAAGGCTGCAAAAGTGACAAGGGAGTCAGACCTCCACAACTGAATTATTCCTTTTCACAGAGTAATTTTTGCAGGAACCCAATATGCAAATGAGACATCAACCTCATGGAAAATTACATAAAATATGTATGGTGGTGGAGGAGAAAGCATCAAGCTCTTAGAAAAATGTATTTAGAGGTAATTCAAGTGACAAATGGCCTCTGTCTGTGTATATCGTAGGCAAGGATGCCAAATTACTTGTGTGACTTACTATCAACAGATGTGATCTTAAAATATAAACGGATATTCATTTTCTAGCTCTTTGACCCTCTGATACATTATCCTTTTTGAAATGTATTATGATGAATAAAAATGAAAACTGAGGCTGCATGTGATTACTAGTATATGGTGATGGTGAGATGAAGAATTCTGTTCCATCCATCTTAAATCATTGCTTCAAGAAGCAATCTTGATGGTTCAGATTTCTCTAATGTTATAACTACATTGGGTGTCTTACAATAAATATAATGCCTGATGGAGGTTTTTACTCCATGTTGCTTGTTGTTGGATGAGAAAATAACAGTGGTTTTGGAATAATTCATTTTAAATTATATTAGTCGCCAAGGAAAATGATAAAAATGTATTGTTTTTTTTAACTACTAATGGTTAACTATGCAATGATAAATAAAATATGAACTGAACTAAAATTTAAATGTGTAGTGATTTGTTACATCACACAACCAGAAAGGACTATTGATGTGCTGACTTGTTCCTTCTCATTGCAGGAAGGAAATGGGAGTGGAATTGGGGTTGGATGTAAGGGAGACATTTTGTAATATGGTCAAAGGAAGAAAAATATATTTCCACATGTAAGGCATGTAGTCTTCCTTGCTTTATGATCACTTTTAATTTTACATCAAAACACCCAATATTCTGGTAGGTATGGAATGGCAATTTTGCTAGTACTTACCAAATGTTTGCTGGTGTATACTTCAGCTGCAAAAAATACTAATTTTTCTTGTTGTTGTAAGTCATTTTCAGTCATGTTCAACTCTTGGTGTCCCCATTTTGGAGTTTCTTATTAAAGGTACTGGAATGGTTTGCCATTTCCTTCTCTAGCTCATTTTCAGATGAGGAAACTGAGACAAACAGGATTAAATGACTCACCCAGAATGATGCGGCTAATAAGTATCTGAGGCTGGATTTGGACTCAGGTCTTCCTGACTCCAGGCCCAGCGCTCTATCCACTGCCCTGCCTAACTACCCAATAGCAACAACTTCAGCAAACCCAAATGATTCTTTGTTCAATACGGTTCTTCATTATCTTTTTGCTTATTCCTTCAAGAACAAGGTTATATTTTGGTCTCTCTCTTCACTTTCTTGTCCTCTTCCAACAAATCAATTTTAGATGTTAACCTTGTTCCTTAAATTCTATCACTCTAACTATTACCCTAAGTATATCACTCTAACATATCCTTTAAGACCCAGCCCAGGCATGTCCTTCTTCATAAAGCTTTACTTGATTACAATAAGCTAATGTACTTTATGCTTGTATTGTATATTATAGTTACTTGTTCCTGTGTTGTTTTCTGCTTCCTGGGTTGCAGATACCTGGGGGGCAGGGCCTTATTTATTTTTGGAGGCTCACTAGATATAGTGAGGAAAACCTGAATTCACATCTGGCCTCAGAAACCTACTAGTTGTGTGACCCTGGACAAGTTATTTAATTTTTTGTTATCTCAGTTTCCTTAACTATATAATGGTGATGATAACAGCAACTACCTCACAGGGTTGTTGTAAGGATCAAATGAAATAGTATTTATTTATCCATCCATCTGTCCATCCGTCCGTCCATCCATCCATCTATCTATCTATCTATCTATCTATCTATCTATCTATCTATCTATCTATCTATCCATCCATCTTTCTATCTATTTATCTATCTATTTATCTATCTATCTATCTATCTATCATCTATTCATTCATTTATTTATTGAAAATACTTAGCACAGTTCCTGGCATATGATAAGTGTTATATAAATAATAATAACTAACATGTTATATCATTCTTAGTATGTGTAAGGCACCATAACAATAGTTTTTATAATTATTATCCTTTCTACTCCTCCTTCTTTATACCTCCTTTAGGACTTTGCACATAACAAGACTGATGGTTATGCTTGTATAATAAGCACTTGCTGGATAATGTTAGGGAGTATCCTTAGCAGTAACCAGTTTGGGGAATGTGGCAGGCACATTGATGGGTATTGTCAATTCATCACACTGAAGAGTGTTACAAGGTACCTGCAGCTTCCCATTTTCTTTTCTAATAATATAATTAATAACAGATACTTTATAGCTGTTGAAAATATCAAGATTAATATTACTTCAAATTTCTTCTGGATTTCTACTGTATTGATTCTACAATGTAACTAATTTTATGCTGTGTTAATTTTATATATTTAAATATATAATATGTAATGTATTATTTAACTTACATAAAATATATAACAAATAAAATATTTTTTATATATTTTATATTTATAATTAGGTCTGCACCCACCTGGCTATATCCTTGAGTTGAGCTCAGAAATCTGGCTTTCCCTCTGAGTTAGTTTAAAAGAAGAGTTGTTACCTCTCATACTGGTATCTCCGGGGATACTTCCTGGATGTTTGTTCGTTAAACCCCACAAAATTGCCATTCCCCAAAGATAAGTTTTCTATTCTTCCTTTCCTGCCTTTGTATAGTTGAGGGAGTTTTTATCTCTTTCAAGGAGACAGCAAGTCTCTTAGTTGCGCTCCTCTAACAAAGACTACCAGATACAAATAGATCCCATAAAACAATTAGCATTTCTTAATTGTTATAGAGGGGTATGATTAGTCTTACCTGAATGCCAGCCCAGCTTTCTCAGTATAGCCACTTGTAATGTTCTTGCTCCAATCCTACAATCTATCATCTTTTTTCCAATGTCTAGATGGATTTCTCCATGTTTCCAAGATGAATGGATGACAAGACTCCTTCTTTGTTGTGTGCCAATAAAGAGGATCCGCTCATTCTTTTGGGTGGACGGCTTTGCTGATGTTGCCACTCTGACCTGCTTTGTTAACAGTCATACCAGTCACCCTCAATGAACTGATCTTGGTCAGAGTATGTACCTCAGTCTACCTTTATTTTTTCTTTTTCCTCTCCATCCTTCCAGTATAGCAATATTTTCCAATTATTAGATTGAGTTAATTAGTTATTAGTATTGGGTTGAGAGGAAAGCTTCCAATCACAGACACAGCAAGGATCGTCTTTATTCAGTAATATAGACCTCAAAGAGATAGCTGGATCTCTGTCACATTAATAGGGTTCAGAAATTCCCATTTCCAAATAGATCTCCTCCCACTGACTGAGCTTCCAGTATGGACTGGCATTGTGTGACTTCCACATTTCCCTCTTTCTCTTCCTTGCTCACTTCTGAGGACCATGAGAAAGCCATACCATGGTTAAATGGTTTTACAGATATGTCCTGATGGCCTTAGGACAGGGATTGATTTTAATTCATTATAATCCTCTTTAAAGGAATAATTGTGTGTTTTTTATGTTTAAAGTTATGGTTAAGGGTTTGATGCCACCTTTGCTAGGAAATCAAGATTAAGGCCCAAGATCCCAGGGGTCCTGACACCCAAATAGACTTTTTGCATTGCAACAGACTCAGCATCTGGTGGAAACTGGTGATGGTGAGAAGAAGGAGGATCTTCTCTCTGTTGCCAACTCTCCAGACTTGTTAACTATGGTACTGAGGTGACCTAAAAAAATACTCTTCCTGCAAAATAGGATTGAGTGTGAAGGTTCCCGGTGACGGAAAGCCCAACCCTTCCAAGTTATCACTTTTTAATTTATGTAAAGTAACAGAAAGTCTGATTTTTGCAAAATTCTACACATTAGCCAAAGCACAGACTATTTTATGGGCCCGTGCCAGCATTTCCTTTCTAGTAGCTCTTAACGTAAACATTCTTATTTGTATTTCTGGCAACTGCTTGACAGAGAAGATGAATGGATGGCAAGAAGCAAAAATATCCCCCTGTGATATTGCAGAATACTGAATTACATGCTATTGAGGTGCCAATAAAGGAGGCCGTGATAAACAGAATAACCTTCAGTTAAAAGCTTGGCTCCCTTGTGATTCTCGCTACCTTTTATTTTTACATCACCCTTCTGCTTGTAGCTCCTGTTCTTGAATCAGTTAATTACATATTTCTCTTTAGTCTTCCTTGATATCATACAGTGTTTATACAGTGAGCTTTCATTTTGTATTCACACAATCAATAATCCTTTGCTCTCCATTTGTCATTGAAGGGGTTGATTTGTTTTTCATTCTATATATTTGGTCAACGTCTTGCCTGAGTGAAGTAGAAATCTATTTGACTCTTCACAGAACTAAGATGAGATCCATTGCTATTGATCAGTATCCCTTAGAAGTATAGTGGGCAAGCACAGTCTCAGAATTGCAGAATTTTCTTCATTTACACAAATAGTAAAAACAGTTATAAGTAAAGTTTTGTACTAGAATCAGGGGAGTAGGCATGATGATAAATAAAAGACCCTGAATTTAGAGTCAGAGGTCTTAGCTCCCGACTCTGACTCTGCTACTGAATGACTTGGGAAAAATCACAACTTTTCTGGGCCTCAGTTTCTTCATCTGTAAAGTTCTCTCTCTTCCTCACACATGCTGTTCCATTTTCCATTTCTTGCCTAGTCACAAACAACTCTGCCCATTTCTCCCTTTAACCTATGTCCTATGCTCTAATCTATGTTCCTCCAAAAAGTGGGCTAACATATCTTTCCAGGAAATTTTGAATGATTGTGATGTGTGGATGGGAGACAATTTGTTGGAAGAGAGCATTTAATGATTCTGAGCAGTATTGCTTGACAGAAACTTTAAAGAACAAGACCAGTTTAAGGAAAGCTTCCCAAGAGATCCAACTAAGAAGTCCATTGTAAGGACATTTAAGGATGAATTTGGGATGAAGAAAACAAACAGAAGGAAAATGGAAAAGATCTACAGAGGTTTTAATGACCAACTTTTTTTTCCACTATCAAGGACAGCAGAAGTACCACACTTAGACTGTAACATCAGTGTCCCAGTTGTGTTTACATAGGAGACCTCTTGTAAAGTGTAAGAAGTTTGTAAATGTGTGTAATGGAAGACAAAATACATCAACAAAGCTGAAAGTGACAAAAAAAGAATTGACATTAAAGACGCTAAAGTTGAGAAAAGTGGCTAACTGGAAAAAGTGTGCACAGAGAATATCTATATTAGAGGAGACAGTTGTGAGGAAATTCGGGTAGCGGTACACAAGTAATTGATGGAACAAAAAGCAAGAAGCCAAAGACAGGCAAAAAAGTCTTGGTTCTTATTAGTATCCAAAAAGGAAAGTGAGAAAACATTGACAAACCACTGACACATATGCTTTCCTATCTATAAGAAATCTTTGGAAGCCTCATTATATATGCACTAACAATATCCTTGATGAGGGTATTAATAGGAAAGAGTTTACTTAATAAATACTTATTGATTTACTGACTAATTGACAGAGTGGCAGCTAGGTGGTAGGATGGATAGAGCATGGGGTCTGGAGTCAGGAAGACCTGAGTTCAAAACTGGCCGTAGACTCTTACCAGCTGTGTGACCCTGGACAAGTCACTTCACCCTGTTTATTTCAGTTTCTTTCTCTTCAAAAGGAGCTGGAGAAGGAAATGGCAAACCACTCCAGTATCTTAGACTGGAAAACCCCAAATTGGGTCACAAAGAAAAAGACGTGATTGAAATAACTGAACAACAGGAAAACTTTTACAAGTGACATCTTCCAATGAGTCTTGTTATCATCACACAATTGACTACCTGATGTAGGAAATATAAGATCCACTATGCTTATTGTTTCTTGATTATGAAAAACAACAGTTCATTAGGCAGAGGAAAGCATCACTTTGCATCTTATAGTCTCAAAATGAAGAGTGACTGTAAAGCAATAAAAGAGGAACAGAATGTTTTCTCAGAAGCAAGAAGCAGATTGTGTTTGTTGAGCCAGCTTTTATGTTGCAAATATAGAAAACGTAGATGAAAGGATGAAAAGGCTATAGATCTATGAACAAATTTTACTTTTAGCTTTCCTGATATTGTGGAGGGAGAGCTGGATGTGGAATTGAAGCATCTGGGTTTGATAACCAGCCCTGACACGTTTTAGCTGTGTCCCCCTAGACCAATTACTTACCTTATTGCCTAACTCTGAGTCTATGACTTCTGGTAAAATGGTCTAGACTTGGGCCCGTTCTCTTGGTGGTGTTTATCTTTGGTGAAGAATCTTCCTTTGCTGACAGTTGCCCCCACTCTTTGAACCCTGTACCTTTAGACCACTGAAGCATGAAAGTGGGTTTAGGGCCAGTTCTTTCAGTTCTTTGAACTGTGACCATGCCCAAATTTCTTACCCTCTCTATATCTCAGTCTCCTCATTTGTAAAATAGGGGTAATAAGGGTCAAATGAGATAATAAAGGTGAAAGTGTTCTGTCATTGTAAAACATTTCATAAATATAAGTCAAAGGTAAACCAAATAAAATCTTTTTTTTTTTAGTTGCCCAAGACAACCCTTTGACTCAAGCTACATAACCTAGTCCTGATCTACTATGGATAGGAATGAATGGCTGTGATTTCCCTCAAAGAGATTTGAGAGACCAAAAAGAATAAAATGTAAACTTGAAACTGTTGGGTGGTCTTATGGTCTTGACTTAAGCTGTGAAAATTTTCTAGCACACATTTGCTTTTGCATTGTTTCTGGGTAGGTAGGAATCTTGCCTGTATTAAATTATGTGTCACTTTCCATTTCTAGCTGGGAAATTTTAGCAATATGGAGAGCATGAAAAAAAATGACTAGATTTTTATGCACAATGTACATGTTCCAGTAGAGTGCCTCCCAGCCCCTATTTTAATTGTTAAATGTCTCTGGAGTATTAGTTTATTGGAAGAATCAAAAAGCAATATAGGAAATAGGCAAACAGCCAGAAAGGGAGGAATATAGCAGCTGGGGTTTTTTTCTTTACTGAATCCCAATGGCCAAAACATTTAGGATGTGTATTTGATGAAAAAGCTCCCCTAGACCTTAAGAAGAAAAGAAGAATAAAATGACCAGTGTTTGGGAGACATAAGAAGGCTAAATGGCAAAGAAGGTCAAACAGGCTCTTGTGAATAACAGCTCTGTTCTATAATGGATTAAGCAATGATGGTGGAGTTTCAAGATCTTACTCCTCTTTCTGCCTCTGTGTGACTTTGAGGATTAACAACCTCTTTGGGCCTCTTCTTCTTTATCAAGTGAACACATTGAACTAGATGAGGTCCCTTCCAGTTCTAAAGTTCTCTAAATCTGAGTCTAATTGGTTATAAAGCCAAAAACCCACCAACGTCCCTTTGGAGAAGGCTTTGGTTTTCATTGAAGATCTAAAATTTTGTATAGCAAATAGAACATAAAGGAAACTTTGTCTAAAGAGGTTTTTGGCAAGATTGTAGATCTAGAGTAGGAAGACTCAGAGATCATCCGCTACAACTTCTATGTTTTACAAATGAAGACACTCAAGGTCAGGGAAGTAGCAATTTGTCCAAGGTTATCCAGGTAGTATGTGTTGGTAACAGGATTCGAACCCAGATTTCCTGACTCTAAAGTTAGCGCTCTCTTCATTGGGTCACATTACCATGGTTTTTCTTTTCGTTTCTTTTTAAAAATTTATTTAATTATCAGTTCATGGGGGAAAAAACAAGTGCTTACACAACACAGTGTAATAACAAAAGATAATTGCCCATGAAACTGCAAATGTACCAAGTACAACTTGCTATTCCCTCCATGTATTCAAAAAAGCTGCCCTATAAATTTGTTTTTTTCCCTTTTTTTCTCTAGATGCTTCCTCTTCTCTCAGAGAAGGACCATGCTTTTTAAAGGAGACACACCACTTTATTGGGTTTTTTTGTTAGACAATTAAGGTTAAGTGACTTGCTCACGATCACACAGCTGCTAAGTGTCATGTGTCTGAAGCCAGATTTGAACTCACATCCTCCTGACTCAGGGTTAGTACTCTATCCATTGTACAACCTAGCTGCCCATTTTTTTTGAGAAACACCCCTTTAAAAAGTTCTGAGAATAAATGTCAAATCAATTTGTCCAGCACTCAAATCAAGCAGTTATTAATAACCTATCATGTGCTAAGTGTTGGGGACAAAAGTGAGATTCTCTTCTCTGAGGCAGCTATCGTCTATAAAAATGGTCAGTTGGAAGAGATCTTTTTCTTTTGGAAGGGATCTTACAGGTCATTTAATATATCACCCTTATTTCAGAGATGGGGAAAGAGAAGTCCAGAGAGGCCAAGAGACTTTTCAAAGGTTACACAGTAAATTAGTGGCAGGGCTAAAGTTGTTCTTAGGTTTTCTGGTTTATAGTGTATGACTTATTCCACTGCCCCAAATTAAGCACTTACTCAGTGCATAGCATAGTCCCATTGGGATAGACTATAAAATGCAAAAGGATAGCAGTGAAAAAATACAAAATACAGTCACATAACAGTCTGCATGTGATTGTAATTTGATATGATGGTACTCTCTCAGTTCTAGCAGGCTCTGATTGAATCCATACATATTCATCCCAATTGTCAAGTGATACCTCATTCAAAATAGGTTTTAAACTCATTTCATACTTTAAAAATAAAAAGTGGATGTGACTTCCATCATATGTTGCATTCGTAGGCAGAATTCTTCCTCTCAAGCACAAAATTAGGTGCTACTTGTAAAGTAGAAATATAACCATTTAAAAATAATTCAAAAAAGAAAGCAATATCTTCCAATAAAAATATGTCATCTAGAAGTATGATTTTTGTGGGTTTTTTGCAATTGTTATTATTTTCCTTCTTTCTCCACTTTTTTATTCTTTCTCCCTCTTATTCTCATATATTGGAAAGAGTATTCGACTTGAAGTCAGAAGATATTGATTCAAGTGTGAATTCTGTCGCATAAAAGCTGACTGTGTGACCTTGAGCAAGTACCTTGATCAGCCTTGTAATTTCTAAAATAGAGATAATAATAATTGTATTCTCTACCCCATGGGATATTTTACTTCTCTGTGTACATGTCAAATGCCCCCACTAGAACCTAACTTCTATGAGTGGTTGATTTCCATATTTCTAGCAGAACCTAGCACAGCACCTTACACATAGTAAACATTTAATGAATGTTCATTGGATTGGTAAGGAAATATTAAATGAATTAGAGAAATTCTTCTAGTTCAGTAGGTAAATAAACCTTTGATAAAAGGACATAGACACACACATGTGCCCATACACACAAAAGAAAGGACAGAGACAGGAATTAACCAGAATGATAAAATGCATATACATTGAGATCTGATGAAATTGTGCTTCCATCAGTTATCAAAGAAGAAGCAATTGATCTCTCTAATTAGGTCCTTGCCTTTTCCTGGACCTTTATGAATGTAAAAATTGGTTCAGTTGTAAGGTGTCATTGTAAGGCTGCCTCATGAAGTCCACATACAAAATGGTCCCATATGTCACTTAAAATTGGAGTATTAAGAGAAGTGACATCAGTATGCAGTGTAAACAAAGATGCTCTCATTTGACTGCTGATTTTATTTGTGGAATTGAAATCTCTGATCATTAACTGCTTTTGATAGTGAGAAGCATGCTTTTGATCTTCCATAAAAATCTTAGTCTTATATGAAGTCATAGTCATAGGTGATTTTTTTTTTTGCTTTTTAGAGGGCAATTGGGGTTAAGTGACCTGCCCAAAGTCACACAGCTAGTAAGTGTGTCAAGTGTCTGAGGTTGGATTTGAACTCAGGTCATCCTGACCCCAGGGCCAGTGCTCTACTCACTGCGCCACCTAGCCGCCCCTGTCATAAGTGATCTTGATATGGAATGTATGTTGACCCTCTAGACCAGCAGTCCTCAACCTGTGGATTGTGATTCTTTTGGGGGTCGAATGACCCTTTCACAGGGGTTGCTTAAGACCATTGGAAAACACATATTTCTGATGGTCTTAGGAACTGACACACTGCTCCTCTATATGTCTCCAGGCAGGTCTGCCCACACACGAGTATTAAAGGGTCGCAGCATTAGGAAGGTTGAGAACCACTGCTCTAGACTGTCAGAAACATGGTTAGCTAGAGAGAAGAAAAGTCTTACTGCATATAAATCACAGGAAAATGCTAAACGACACTAGCTCTTCAATGTGCTTCAAAGCAGTCAGTCTAAACACATAATTTGCTCAGGTTTCAGGGAAGGGGCTATATATTCAATGATTTGTTATGATTTGAGAGTGGGGTCTTATTGCCTGAAAGTGTTATAATTTGAACAAGATCTCATTCTCAGAATCAGAAAAGCTATTTGTCAATCAAATAATCAGGAATAAAGATTTCAACACGGTCTCTTATTCCTCCTAAAAAACTTGGAACCAGGCTAGTGTCTATCCTAAAATAATAGTAGCATGTACTCATAGATTCTCCAAAGTAATAAACCAACTAACAATGTACTGTAGACCCCCCAATTGCTGATTTTTTTGTTTTTGTTTTTTTGAGGCAGTTGGGGTCAAGTGACTTGCCCAGGGTCACACAGCTAATAAGTATGTAAGATCAGAACTGAACTCAGACTCTCCTGACTCCAGGACCAGTGTTCTATCTAGTACACTACCTAGCTGCCCCTAATTGCTGATTTTTGTTTTGGGGGTTTATGACTCTATGAAGTGTACTTTAATTTGGAGAAGGTTCAAGATGAAAGATGATTTCATATAGGTGGCCACATGAGAGGTCTTGGCACACAACTTTCCTTAGTCCTTTAAATATATTCAAAAGATATTACAATGCTGCTGTGAAACTTAATTAATATAAGTAAATTGCTTTTAGATTTCAGGATGAAAGTCTCTAGATAAGTATAAAAATATTGAGCTATATTTTATCCCCTTAAATTGTGGGTATCCTTTCATACAGAATTATCTGGGATGAAAATTTGGTCAATTTTTTTTCTATTACATATTTTCTACACCTCCTCCATCCAAAAAAATATTAGATTTTTTAAAATGAAAAACTTCTTTAGTTAAACTTAAATAGAAATTTCATGGCCTTAAACAATTAAATTTATGATTTTTATAACCCATTATCAGTGGTTCCCATGTGCTACAGAGGAGGCCTCAAAGTATAAATTAAAAGTAGAAGAGGCAAATAATTTGGCAATTCTGTACCTGATTAATTTGGTTTGGGGGATTGGGGTGTGAGCCAATGGGAATGGGAGTGGGATTTATTTTGGGCATAATCTTGGGGCCTGAGTAATAATAACAATGTACAGAAAATGCAGGCAGGGTGAACAGACTTTAGAAAGTCATTACTCTTATCATGCAGACTCAGGACTGGGCTACAGAAAGATGCTGCCAGAGGAGAACAGAGAGGGGAGAAGCATTCATGACATTTGGAAGAAAATCAATGCATAAATTAAAGATATATAAACTTTCCAAAGCCATAAATAATTCTACCTTTTCCAAGTCAAGATCATTTAAAAGCCTGGGATTAATACTTTAATTAATATGATTTTCAGCACAAAACTGCATGCCTGAAATGGAACATGTCAAAGAAATTTTGTTTCAGAATATTTTCTAAATGTAGATTATAAACGACTGCTTTTCATAATAGTGAATACTCAACATACTTAATCAGTGCTCAGCATTTTCCCAGGAACTCATAATGAAGTTCTTTTTATTATTCCACAAATAATCTTTGGGAATGTTTTTTCCTCTTTTTAAAAATGGTTGACTGTAGATGTCCAGGGAGGGCTGTTTAGCATCTACACCAAGCTGCTATAAAAAGAATAACTCCATTTTAGGGCAGAGATTTCTAATTTTTGTAAGGTTTACTGCATTGGGGTTGGTTTGACTTTGGAAAGCCCTCCTTGTGTCCCCCGAAAGAAAAATCCCACCTGGTGTTTATTTATTTTAGAAACTAAAATGAGTTAATATTTTTTCTTTTTTTAAATTTATTTTTATTTATTTTCTTGTTTACATTATTCATTTTCATTACATTTTTGGATTACAAATTTTCTCCCCGTCTTGCCCCTGCCCCAACCCTAAAGCAGCAATCCCGCTGTAAAGCCCCTCCCCTGCTCTGCTCTCTTACTTTCTGGTAGGACAGGGAAGGTCTCCTTATCCCAGCCCCTGTATATCTTAATTGCTAGTTAAAGGTATTGCAGAGCTTTAAATTCTAGATTTCCTCCCTTGTCACCCACCCCCACTGGAAGGACACTCAATTCAATACAGGCTGTGGATGTGTGATTATACAGGACATCTTCATAGTGAACATATTGTGACAGTGATCATCTGTCTCTCCTTCCTATCCCTCCCCGCCTTGTTCTGTTCTCTACCCTGTCCCT
>CM053598.1:73823878-73855202 GCA_028646575.1 Pseudocheirus occidentalis | reverse complement strand
GGGGGGAAGCTCTGTTCCAAATCGCTGGGGTTTTCCCAACTGCCGGAGCTATTAGGGGGGTGTTGCAAGTCCCCCCAGCTTTTGCTTGCTGACAGTGCACCCCAGAACCACCACCCAAGACCACGATCCGGATCCAGGTCACTCAATGCAAGAGCACGTGGCCCTGATCAATCGATTCAACCTCACTGCAGAGTCCGCAGGCCAGGGGCTCTGAAGCAGCCTGGTGGGGGCCACCGGCACATCCAGCAGTTCCCTTCCCCCACTGCTTCCTTGCCCCGGGGACAGATTGGCTGAACTGCTTTACCACCCCCAAATTAATTTTCAAAGTTTCACTTTCACTAACTGTCTCTGACCATTTGAACATCCCTTAGGCAGGTGCTTTAGATTTTCTTTGAAGTAGGCTCAGCTGTGGCTTGGGAGGCTCACTCCTCCAGGCAGCCCTGGGCCTAGCGTGGCTGCAATTTTCAGCTGGCTGTGTGTCTGCTTCGCTGCTGTGGGAGCTGCCCCTCTCCCGTTCTGTTCCTCCCACCTTGGCAGATGTGGAGGTGCTGGAGGATGTAGAACCTCTGAAGACTGGCTGCTGATGGCTCAGCTCAGCCAGACTCCTTCCCATTGCCCTGGGCCTGGTCGTGGTCTCAGCTTCAGGCTATTCCAGCCTCTGTTCTGGCTGCCACGCTGAGCCCCTGCTGCCAAGCTGCCTTCAGCGAGAGATGTGTTCTCTGTATTTTTGTGTGAGTCTGAGAGTCCTAGGCTTTACCTGGGCTCATAGTTTTATGGGTGTTTAGGGTGGCGGTGTGGGAGCTGCGGGACTTTGCTGCTTCTACGCTGCCATCTTCCTGGTTCTATTTACTTTAAAATCTATCAGTTTATACAAGTCCTCCCAGTTTTCAGTGAAACCATCCCCTTTCTCAGTTTTTATGATATAATACTATTCTATTATATTAATATGTCATAATTTGTTTAGTCACTCTCCTAAAATTCCCCTTCCTTAGTTTCTGGTTCTTTGCCACTATATAGAAAAAAGTTACTAGAAAAAAAATATATATAACTTATTTTCTTCTTTCTCTGATGGGGGGGTGGGTAGGATAGAGAAGAGATGGTATATAGGCCTTGTAGTGGTATTTGTAAGTCAAAGGATATGCACAGTTTTGTGATTCTTTGGGCCATAGTTAAAAATTGACTTTCCAGAAGGACTGAACTAGGGGTAGGGAAACTGGCCTTGAGGCCACATGTGACCCTCTAGATCCTCAAGTACGGCTCTTTGAATCCAGACTTCACAGAACAAATCCCCTTAATGAAAGGATTTGTTCAGTGAAGTTCAGATTCAGTCAAAGGCCAACCAGAGGACCTAGAGCAGTGGTTCTCAACCTTACTGATGCAGCGACCCTGTAATACTCTTATGTGGGCGTATCTGCATGTGGGTGAACCAGTATGGAGATGGAGAGAGGAGCGGTGTCTCAGTTCCTAAGACTATTGGAAATATGTGTTTTTCAGTGGTCTTAGAAAACCCCCAAATGGGGTCGTGATCCACAGGTTGAGAACCATTGACCTAGAGGGCCATATGCGGCCTTGAGACTGCAGGTTCCCTACTCCTGGGCTGGACCAATTAATCCATAGCTCCACCAACAGAACGTTAGTTCACTCACCTTCCCATATCTCCATTAACAGTTATTTTCTCTTTTTTTTAGGTCATATTTGCCAATCTGATAGTTGTGAGCTAGAATATCAGAATACAAAATTAATTTGTATTTTTTCTAATCATTAGTACTCTGGATCATTTTTTCCATGTGTTTATTGATAACTTAGATTGTTTTTTTTTCCTTTGGAAACTGTTCCTATCCCTTGAGCATTTATTTAGTGGGGAAAAGCTCTAGTTGTTATAAATGTTAACCAGTTAATTTATATCTCCTGGATATAACAAATATTTTTATAAGAGAAACTTGCTAAGAAGATTCGTTCCAAATTATACTTCCCTTGACTTTCAACTGCATTGGTTTTGTTTGTGGAAAATCTTTTAAATTTGATATAATATTCATTTTATCTTCTCTGATCTTCTCATTTCCCTTATTCATACAACCCAAACCCGAATTTCTTCTTTGGGGAACTAAAGATTCTAAAGAGTAGAGGTGAAGAAGAAGTGAATTACAGGTATGGAGGGCAGCCCCTGCAAAGGCCTGGAGACTGTAGATAAGTTGTTCTGTGGAAGGAAAAGAGAGAGTGGGTATTAGAGGTGATTCTGAAGATATGACCAGAAATATGAGAGTGCCTTCAGACAGGAAAAGAGAAGTTTGGAAGAGAGGCAGATTTTAGAGAAAAGATACGTTCTATTTTGGACTTGAGTTTGAGATGCTGTTTAGTCGTTTCACTTGTGTCTGACTCTTTGTGACCCTATCTGAGGTTTTCTTGGCAGAGATTCCAGAGTGGTTTGCTATTTTCTTCTCTAGCTCATTTTACAGATGAGGAAACTGAGGCAAATAGGGTTAAGTGACTTGCCCAGGGTCTCATAGCTAGTAAATGTCTGAGGTTGGATTTGAACTCAGACCTACCTGACTCCAGGACTGGTGCTCTATCTACTGTGTCACCTAGCTGTCCTGGAGTTTTAAACCTACAATTTAAAATATTCAATAAGAAATGGGCAGAAAATTATATCTTTATTTCAGTATAATTGTTTTCCTTTATAACTTTATTTTATGCACTTATAAACATTTATTTGGAGAATGGATTCATATGTTGCCTGCAAAAGGAGTCCATGACAAACAAAAAAATTAATAACTTCAGCCTGAGATCAATCTCTCATGTGAATTACTTTGCAACTAAAAATGGTGCTTTTCTTCATAAAATAATCTAACTCACTATCAAGATGACAAATTTAGAGATTTGGATTCTAGAAGCAAGTAAATGGCATAGGATGTAGAGCATTGAGCTTGAAGTCAAGAAGACCTGAGTTTAAATTTGGTCTCAGGTGCTTATTAGCTGTGCAGCTCTGGGAAATTCACTTAAGCCACTTCTGCCTCAGTTTCCTCATCAATAAAATGGAGTTAATAATATCATTTGACTCTGAGGGTGTTTTTAAGTATCAAATGAGAGTATTTTAAAAGTACTTTGCAAAACTTGAAGTGCTCTATAAATGCTAGTTATTATTAATTATCATTGTTTTTGTGATTGATACTGTTGCTAATCTCTGCCTTTTTGGGAAAGCCAGTTCAGTTCTTTGGCCTCCATTTTTCCATCTATAAAATGAATAGCTTGGTCTATTCTAGAAAATCCCCTAAGGTTTCTTTTTAGCTCTAACTCCTATTAACTTATACCACCTAAGAAGAGGTATAGTGGGAAATACACTGAACCTGGAGTCAGGAGAAGCCTGGGATCAATCTTACCTTTGACACTTAATAGTGATGTGACCTTTTAACCTCATTAAACTTGTCTCCTCACCTGAAAAATGGGAATAGTGATACCTTTAATATCTACTCTTAGATACTGATAGGGTGTTATAGAGATCACAGGAAAGTACTAATATTGTATTGTAAGAGGGTTTGTATTATGATTCTACCTTGGAGCTAACTCTTTGTAAACAAAGTACAACCAAACCAAACCCTAAATGGGGTCATGAAGAGTTGGACATGACTGAAATGACACCACCACCACCACCACCACCACAACAACAACAACACAGCAACAACAAGAAAAAGCATAAAATGCAGTCCTGTTAAAAATTCAGAATTGTCCAAATTCATAAAGAATAGCAATGTGGAAGAATGGTTCAGAAAACCATGTTGAATACTACAAAATATGAAGCCAAGAAATAATTAAAAAGACAAAGTAAGATCAAAGTGTTAAAGTCAGTCTAGAAGGGGAACCTTGTCCACAGAGGGTTGATGAATCACGTCTTTGAGACAAATTGATTTAATTACCTACTGTGATGGCTTCATTGACAATGATTACTCATATCGAGTAACAAAGGAGGCTCACTAAATTATTCCTTTATCATTCCCAACCTCATTTTGCTACCCCTGGAGATCCCAGATGTGTATCTCTAACTTGTTCATAGAAATGAATCAAGTCACCTCATACAATACATTCTTTTTGGCAAGGGACATTTTTTCCTACCTTCTCATCTGGCTTGTAGAGACATATCTGGCAGGAGGAAAGCATGCACAGAGCTTGTTCTTTATGTATTTCTGGTGTGGATTAAAGATTAATTTCTTGTCTGGCTTTCCTAAGTCCAATTAATTTTGATTATGATAAAAAGACACAAGCTGCAAAAGTGTAGTCTAGATAACACTTGGAATTTATTTTACCACCACAAACTATGCTGCCCCTAATTGTCTTGGCACCTTAGAGGTCCTGCCTCCCATTTTACTACTGTTTTTCCTTCTGGTTCCACTTCGGAGACCTCTCTAATCATTGCTTCCACTTACCCCACAGGGCAAAGAGATAAGCACTCTTCTTCCTAGCTTTTTGTAGAATGTGATGACTGAATTGGGAGGAAAGCAATATATGAATCCATGGCTCCTGGACTTGATGTGAATACAGATCCATTGCACACTAGAATTTATGGCCCTTTTCTATATCTTTTCCCCAAAACTTGTCTGGTCCCATTTAGCCTTCTGGTCCCTTCAGACTTTTGGTTAGTCTTATGTGATATCATGGAATGCAGTCTATAAACAGATTAGGGCAGCTCTTCTTAAACTGTGGGGTGGGACCCCATATGGGATCATGAAAAATTTGACAATGGTAAAAGGGTTCTGAATGTGCAACTACCAAAAAAAAATTCAAAATCAAACAACGAATCTGAGGCATTTCTGGCAGGGCTTGTCTGTGTTATATCATGCAACTTCACTGCAGACTTGGTTCTAAACACACAACACATACATTTTGCACTGTGCATGCCATCTCACCATGTAATACCAATGAATGCTGCTGAAATGTGAAATGAGTAGAAGAAGTTTAAGATGTCTTGGATTAGAGTATCACAACATATGCTCTGCAATCAACTTTTTAAGATAAAATTAAGTTTTGGGGGTAAACTGAGACCTTTGAAGAGAGACCTCAGAACACAAGGCTTTATGGGAGAAGAAACTTGGGGACATTACTTCCATTGTGGGAAGAGAGTAGAACTGGACTAGATAGTGGAGGAGCTCCTACAATGGTCAGTTGACAAGGCTCAGAAGATACCTGGCAGTTTCCTAGTAACTAAATTTTGTTGCTAACTAGATGCCTCCCTCTACTTTTCTTTTTAACCTACAGAAGAAGTGCAAGTGGTAATGGTACCCTGTAAATTTTGGTACCTTGAAGCAAAACTCTAATGAACCCTTCTTAGTTATGTCTCTGTACCAATGTATTTTCAAATGATACACTGCCTCCATTATATCTGTTGGCCCTCAACTTTTGCAGAGCAATTTGTTTGCCATATTCTGCATCCCACCAGTTTTGCATATTGCTTTTTGTTGTTCATCCTGGATAACCATAAGCTTCTGACCGTTGACTTTAGTTTTAGAGGAGGTCAGGTTGGGTGAATGTTAGTCTGACATCAAGAAGCAAGAAACAGCAACATCTTGGCAGGAGAAAAGACTTTTTCCTACTCTTTGGAACTGAAAGTATTTTATGTGTAGTTAGAAAGAAAAATAAATAATTTTTCTTTTCTAGAATGGAGAAGTGAGGCTATGGAAACAAGTGATTTGACATTTTAGGGCTAAGGACTCTAACTTTTCTTAAGTCCAGAAGGTTGAACAGTCAAGTTAAATCAATCTATATTCCTATTATTTAACTACTTTTCTTCCTCACTGTTCACAAAAAGCTGCCAGAAGCAATAACTTAATAAGATAGAAAACACACCACTACTTAGAGTTTGACCTGAAAATGCTCTTTGAAAATACAGAAGTGACAGGAACCCTGATGAGGCATTGTATACACCTCAGAAAAAAGCTATGTCCAAAACTAATGGATTATGCTAAGAAGGGTAGGAGGAAAAGGTTGATAAGCCATGCTAGGAATTTCTTCACAACTTGTTTTAAAACTAAAAACTAATAGAGTGACCACAGAGCACAGAGAAACATGGCTATCCATCAAAGGAATTGGTTTAATAACATTGTGAGGGGTTTGTAATAGATGTCACTGCTTTATCTTAATGTTTGTGAAAACCCAGCTTCCAAAATGACTTTTAGCTATATGTTGTAACTTCGACATCAAAAGTAGTGCAGAAATCAAAATTCCCCCCCCCCTTTTTTTGTAAAATGATATCCCTTTCTCTGCTCAGGCATCCTAGTTCCTTAATAAGCCTTAAATTCACACAACAGCTTTCATTCTGTGAAATGAAATTCTTACACGAATCAGGTATTGCCACTTTTCAGAGGGAGAAAAGGCTTAGAAGATTCTAGTGATGTGATTGAGACAATGGGACTGGACATGGAACAGTACATGAAAGATGATGGAGAAGGGTAAGTCCATTTCCCACCCTTCACTGAAAGTCTCAGTTATATGTTAACACCTGGAGCTGTCTCTTTTATTGATGGAGCATCCTTGCTCATAATTACATAACTAATATCCATCTGAGACAGTATTTTAACTGAAAGTCTTTCTGTTCCTAATACCAGCCCTCTATCCACTATACTACTTAGGTGCATATCAATTTCTAGTTCTATTTGTACCTATAGCTATTCTATCTCTGGCTCTGTCATTTAAGTCTATCTGTATGGCAGCTGGTGGCGTGGTGGATAGAATTCTGGGTCTGGAGTCAAGAAGACGAGTTCAAATCCTACTTCAGACTCTTATTAGCTCTGTGACCCTGGGTAAGTCACTTGAACTCTGTCTTTCTCAGTTTCTTAAATCTATAAAATTAGGAAAATAACAGCATCTTCATTATAGGCCTATTCTGAAATAAAGTGAGCTATTTATAAAGCACTTTGTAGCCTTTAAAGCAATTATTATTATTAATTATAAATCATTCATTAATTTATTCATTAATAGCAATTCACATTTCCTTAGTGCTTTTTAGCTTAAAAAGCATTTTTTTCATAAAGACCTTGTGGGGTCAGTAATATAAAATTTATTATTTCTTTTTTTAAGTGAGGAAGTAGAAACACAGAAAAATAAAATGATTTGCCCAGTGTGGAGAATGAGAATTTAAATCTACTTCTCTTCTGAGTACAAGTCTGATGCTTTCATCAATTACGTTTTTCACAATGAATATATATATATATGTATATATATATATGTATCTATATATACATATATATAAAATACTATTTCCACTGAATCTTTTATTGACCTCCTATTTACAGGGTCCTGCACTAGATGTCATGGGAGAGGGAGGAGGAGAGAGGCAAAGAAAAATGAAATATAATTTCGGCCCTTAAGGAATGTCGAATCTAGTAGGGAAGGCCCCAGTACAAACATAACTGGAACGCAAAGTTGAGTTTTAACAAATGAAGTGAGTCATGCAGAGAACGCATTCAGAAGAGAAAGAGATTGTTCCTGATTGAGAAGATCCCACTCTTACTGACAACACGTGGAGCCCACCACGTTCCTCTGATCTCCTTGGAAGTTCCATGCAATGCCTTCCTAGAAGTGGGGTAATGGTAAATATTTAACAACTGAAGCACAAAAAGAAAATATACTTATGATGCAGTTTTAAGTTTAATCTGCATTATTAACATTTTCCCATCACTTTCTTAAGTCTAGAAACCCACAAAGCAACCAATCAAGCTCCGATTTGTAGTATTTGCTGCTTCCTGATGTATAAATGGCCACGCTGGAAAAATTCACAATTCACTCTCTTGAGAGAACTTTGGGTTCTCCTGCTTCCTACCATCTAATCATCCCTGGGCAATTAAGGAAGGACAGTTTGACTTTGACTACAAGTCCTAGTTCTCTACTTTTCTCCCTTTTTCTTTTATCTAAGTTCAGATCTTCTTATTGAAGTAATTTTCCTCCCATCCTTTTTTATCTTCTAAAGGACAGTACCCACAACACACCTATGATCATTTCAATACTTTTGTGTCCATTGAATGTAGCTTTAGCATTACCAGTTATTCTATGAATTGGAAAGGGAGCATTTCAGGATAAAACTATCAGAGGTCAGTTTTGGTAAGCTTCTAATTAAATGACATTTTATTCTACTTTAGGAGTTTGAACTCATTGGTGTTCAATTAGGGAAATTAGTTGACGATTAGGAACAGTGCATTTCAGCCTCATAAAGGCAACCTCACTGTGATGGGAATTAGGTTGTGTTGCTGAATAATTCCAACCCAAGTCCATTTCCCCTTGTTAATTAATAAACTCATATAGAACTGCTATTTAGTTTAAGAATAAAATTCCAGTTTGAGGAATTTAGTGGGAATTTGCTGCACTGGGGCAGAGGCAAGTAGATACATGGTGGAAGGGACTCCATCTCTATTATGGGAGGACTCCATGGAGCAAACACTGATGTTCTGGGCTGGGTCTGCCTACAGTCTCTTGGTAGTTTAGGTTTAGAACAAAATGAGTTACACATAGGTCATCAATTTTTTTAAAAGAGAGATTTACTTAGCTATTGCAGAAGGATATTCAATAAAGATAGGCATTGTGGATTTTGAATTGATTAGGTGTGGGTGAAGCTTCTCTGCTGGTGGGAGTTGCCTACTGTTTTTCACTAGGTAGCATTAAATATTGCTTGGAGGTACTTTAGGCTGCTTTGTACTCAGGCAATAGATAGTGATGCCAATAGCCTGAGCCTTTAGTCCCCTAAGCGAGCTAAAACTCAAGGATGGTCTCAAGTCTCTTAAAGAAAAAATAGGCTAACTTGCCTAGGGGGAAGAGTTAGGATATAGCTCCTCTCACATTAGTAAAGTAGCATTCCATTTATTGGAGCTCATTCTGATTCTTCCAAGCTTTCTTTGTGTGCCTGACTTCCTCTGTTTTGTTCACTTTCCTTTATTACTTTCTTGATACTTCTTTGGTCTCCTTCCCCACTAACTACTGGTTTAATCTTGGTTTGTTTGTTTAGACTTCTGATTTCATCATTATAAGGAATTAAAGGTATAGAAACTCCCTCCACTCATGCAGATTAGAAACTGATCTGTAATTTAGAATCTTAGATTGCTGCTTGGGGTTATGAAAAGGTAAGTGATTTGTCCGGGATCATAGAATTAGTATCTGTCAGGCAGAACTTTTAATTCTTCCTTACTGGAAGGCTGACTATCTATCCACTGAGTCACATTTTTCCGTTAGGTTTAAGCTTTACTTTCTGGAGATCAACCAGGCTTGTTTGTGGACCCAGTACCTTGTATACTTAAATGGTGTATATATATTTAAATGGCACCTGGGTTACATTTCAAAGTATTCACAATTGCTTCTTGTACCGGGATAGCAGAGCATGGATGCAAAAGTGGAAGAGGAAAGACGGCCTTTTCCACTGCGAGCATGCTTTTTTGGAATGTGACGGTTTCCTTTTTTAGATCTTTAAAAACGAAATCTAATAGGTCTTAATGTCACACTCTTCAGGCCGGGGACTAACATAACACCTGACATTTGAAAATTACTAATGTCTTTCTGAAGGTGATATGATATTCAGCCTCTTCCTGGATGACCTGAAAGCCGAGGCAGAAAAGGTCCCATTCCTTTTGTTTCTGGGCTTATTTTGGGAACTTTGGTATGTTTTAAAAATATAAACAGGAAAGCTATCCATCCAAATAAGATCTATTAACAGAAGAGGGAGAAACTGAGTCAGTGTATTATGCTATTAAAAAATCTGAAGAATAGTGCAGTTTTTCCTCTCTCATTAGTCAAAGTTGTTCTGAGGATCAAATGTGAAAAAATATATATAGGGCTCTGTGCTGCCAAAAGGCTGTATAAAAGTTACTATTGTTATTTTAAAATTTTCACATATTTTGACATCTCCCTTCCCTCTCTCAGAGGAGCCATTTCATATAATAAGTAATATTTTTAAAGAAAAAAGAAAAATCAGCAAAACTGATCAATATTTTGAAAAAGTCTGAAAACATGCAGTATATTTTCTCTTCTACTACTGAAAGGAATGGGTGGAAGTGTCTTCTAATATCTCTTCTTTGAGGTCAGCCTTGCTCTTTGTAATTTTTTCAGGTATTATTATATTTTGCTTTTATTATCATTGATTCATTTTGAACCCCTTCTTTAATTTCATTTACTCCACAGATAAGCCATGTAGATAACTCATAGCCTGAAAAAAATCAGTCTTAGCTGAAGAGAAATGGGGAAGTAAGTAATTTAAGTAAGTAAGTAATTTAAATTGGTCCATTAGGACCATCCCAGGGAATAAATGTCTAGAGCTCTCCTGAAAAATTTTGGGTACTCCAAGGGGCACCATGCTCAGCTTTTGGTTCTTTGGGGAACGATGAACTTCTTAGCTGATTCTGTCCTATGTGCTGGCCAAGCTCTGAATGGACTTGTTCTTTTGTTATGATACAGAATACCTTTAATTACTTCTTGGTCTTCTTTTTGCCTTGTGATGGGGTAGGGGAGCAGGTTGCTGCATTGATAAAAGGAGCAGGCAGCTTCTGATGGCTCTGATCCTTCAACACTATGGTGAGAGGTAGGGGATGTTGGCCCTTTCTACTTGCCATCTTGTCAACTGCTCCAATGTGGAGCATGAACTTAACTGGGCAAGCTTACAACTGGGTTCCTAGTTGCCTTTTTTGCTTTATGATTTCTTTCTTGAGTAGGCGATGAAACATTTTCTTATGGTGACTACATACAAGATTGGATATAAACTTGTGAGTTTGAGAAATCTAGAGCCTTGGGTCCATTGAGTGAAATTGTTTTATAGGAAGAGAAACTTTCGCACTAGACAAGCTAATTAGTGACAGGAGAAGAATGAGGCCCTGGCCTGGCCTGGCCTTCCAGAAGTCCCGGACTTTGAGGGACTTTTTGAAGCGATATGCAAAATGCCTAATGAGCCATTCTACAAACTGCATCATATTTTGATAGTTGCTAAGCATCAAACCCCAGCAGATTGTTACAGAAAATTATGTTAAATTGCTGAATAACTTCTAAAAGTTAGTTTGTCATTGTAGGCTATGAGTCTTATTTTCAGTGTGTGTGTGTATGTGTGTGCATGTACATGCTGCATGCACAGAAGGATAAAATACCTTTCCCATATCTGATCATATTGTTCACTGAAAATCTTTCTACTTTCTGCTCCTCCTTTGGGAAACTTACACATGAGCCCCTGTAATCTTTAACTACTTTGTTTCCAGGTCACCAGGGTAGAGTTTTAATGAGCTGATGAATATGAGATATATCCTTACCCCGAGAACTAAATCTTGTCCAAGCTGCATGACCAGGTCCAGAGTATAAGATCCTCTTTGTAGAAGAAAAGAAGGGTCATAGTCCTTAAACCCTAACCAGCCTAGAAGCACTTCTTTAATTAGTGCTATAAAGATGTGCTTTTGTTTAAGAGAGCAATTTAGCAATATCAAGACAATTTTGCAATTTCTCAATGGCAATCTAGCTCACTCTTTTGTTCAATTCTGGATTAAATTCATTGTTCATTTGTCTAAGACATATATGCACATATTGATAAATACACATATACATATATATGCATACATACCTATACACATACATGTGCAGACCCTGTTGATGAAGTCTTCAGGATGTCTATCTAACTACATGTCATAGTATGGGAAACAGTCATTCTGCATCCTGTTGGTTTTGTTCTGTGTTGGGAATAAGGGCAACCCTTTTGAAGGATTACATATCTCATTTAGTAAGCTCTGTGTCCTTCCCTTCAAATCCCTAGTATCAGCTCATTCTTATTGTCCAGTAGATTCAGTCCTGTCTAACTTTTCATGACCCTCTTTGGGGTTTCCTTGGCAAAGATACTGGAGTGGTTTGCTATTTCCTTTTCCAGTTCATTTTGCAGATGAGGAAACTGAGGCAAACAGGGCTACGGGACTTGCCTAGGATCACAAAACTAATAAGTGTCTAAGGCCAGATTTGAATTCAGAATATGGGTCTTCTTGGCTTTAGGCCTGACACTTTACCCACTGTGCCACCTAGTTGCCCATCAACTCAGTAAGGAGATAATATTCTATAGCTGAATTCACTTAGTTCATAACATCTTAGTGCCTAGAAGTCATATAGGCCCTACTCAGCGTAATATAGGTTTATAGAATCCCAGAAACATCTACTCCATCTCTTATGAAAATCAACCTCCATGATAAATTCTTGTCCTATTTTCAATATTTTGAAAGGCTAAGAAAATATCATGGTGCAGTGGGAGGTATGTCTGATTTGTATCTAGAGGACTTGGATTAGAATTTGGGCTCACTCACTTATTATCTCTATGGCCTTGGACAAGTTAATTTAACCTTGAGGTTACATAGTATAGTGGATAAACCTGGATTCAAATCCTGCTCTGACATTTCCTAGGTGTGTGATCCTGGGTGAATCATTTGTCCTACCTGTACCTCGATTACCTTATCTAGGATTTGGATCTGATGGTTTCTAAGGTCACTTCCAGCTTTAAATCAGTGATCCAATTACCTCTCTAGAACATGGTTTCCTTCTCTATACAAGGAAGGAATTAGATTAAATGACCTTGAAGGTACTTTTTACCTTTAAATGCATGAATTCAGTACTTTACAAGAATGATTTTAAAGAAGCACGTTTCTTTATTTTGGAAAACACTAAGTGTTAAAAGTTCTTGCTAATATTGAGCCAAGAGCTGTCTCCCTATATCTCTCACTCATTGGTCCAAGTTCTACCCTCTAGGGTCATAGAAAATAAGCCTAATCTCTCTTTCACATAACTGGAGAGAGCTCTCACATTCTCCCCAAGCCTTCTCTTTTCTAGGCTAAATATCTCCGGTTCCTCCAGCTGTTCTTCCCAAGAAATGGTTTTGCAACACCTCATTATCCTGGTACCTCTCCTCTGGTCATGCTCCAATTTGTCAGTACCCTTTCAAAAGAGAGAAAAAATGAGCAATTTCCATGGAATTAAAGATTCTAAAACTCTCAAAGTTTTCTTGACAAGGAGGGTACAAGAATAATGTGACTGGAATGTTACCATCTGTGAGCTTTATATTTAATGGAGTAAAGCATGATCTTTACTTGATGGAGCCAATTAATTAAACTATGATAAGCTCCATGAGTTTAGCTATTGTAGAGTCATAGATTTCTTCTGTAGAAACTAGGGCAAAGGATGACCAATTTGCCCCTAACTTGTTTCTTGATTGAAAGGGGAAATCAAATAGGAAATATTTTGGAATATTAACTGCTAATGAAGTGAAACAGTAGCATCTAAAAAAGAATATTACTGTATCAGTGTTGGCCTGACCACAGGGAAGGGTGTACAAGGGCCTTTCAGAGGCAATAGTAAAGCCATACCTGAACTAGAACTCCTTGTATACCAAACCTGATAAAAGGTCAACCACTATCCCTCAAAGATCTTCTTGTAATGAAGATCCCACTACTTCTGGAGGCAACTCATTTCATTTTTGGGGAACCAATTGCCAGGAACCCACCCTTACTTATACTGAGCAAGGCTCAATTTCTTAGCAATTTCCAGGGAGGGATCCTTGTTCTGCCTTCTGGGTCCAGGCAGTACAAAAGTAACTCCTAATCTATATGATAATACTTCATACGCTACCATATACCTAAAGAGAGTTATTATGCCCCTTCTAAATTTTTTCTCTAGATTAAATATTCTGATATCTTCCAAATGATCCTTATGTGGCATAATATCCAGGTCTCTCAGCATCCTGGTCACTTTCTTTCTTACTTTAACTTTTTAATATCCTTCCAAAAATGTGGCATGCAGAATGAAACAAATAAATGTAATCTAACTAGGGCAGAGATCTGTATAATGATTATCTTACTCATTATAAATGCTGGAATTCTTTTAATACTGCTTAAGAACATAACTTGGGGGAGGTATGCCATAACTTTGATTTATATTCAAAATTTGATTCACTCAGATCCTCAGGACTTTTTTCCATGAACAGTAACCTACCCATACCTCCCCTAGTCAGTAGTTTTGTGGTTGACTTATTTTTTCTTCTAAATAGTATTCTATTTTTTTCTAATTCCACATAATGACAAATTTTGACATCCATATTTTATATAAAATTTTGAATTCCAAATTTTCTCCCTTCTTCCCTTCTTTCCACCCTCATCTAGATGGTAATTTATTATAAGTTATATATGTGCAATCATGTAAAACATATTTTCATACTAGTCATGTTGTAAAATAAGAAACAGAACAAAAGGAAAAAATCCCATTAAAATAAAGTGAAAATGGTATACTCTGATCTGCATTCAAACTCCATCAGTTCTTTCTCTGGATGTGAATAACATTTTTCATCATGAATCTTTTTGGACTTGTCTTGGATTATTGTGTTGCAGAATAGGTAAGACAATCATTTGATCATCACACAATGTTGTTGATACTGTGTACAATATTCTGATTCTGCTGTCTTCATTTTGCATCAGTTCATGTAAGTCTTTACAGGTTTTTCTGACATCTATTTGCTCATTATTTCTTATAGGACAATAGTATTTCATTACATTCATATACCACAACTTGTTTAGACATTCTCCAGTCAATGGGCATCCCTTCAATTTCCAATTCTTTGCCATTGTGTGTGTCAACCCAAACTGAAGATTTTATATCTATCTGTTAATTTTCATCTTTTTAAATTTGAGGGGTAATAACTATCTCTGTTATCAAACTATTATCAAGCAGTTATTAAATAAATATTGCCCACTATATGACCTTTTTCTGTTCTCAACCTCCTTCAGTTCAATTCATCGTGTGGTTATTAATGCCTCTTTGACTGCTTTGTAGCCCTGGATGTTGTTGGCTCCTTTTTCCATCCAGTCTTTTTCTTTTCTTAGCTTCAGAGGCACTTTAATCTCCTAGTTCTCCTCCTACCTTTCTAGTCCTCCTTTGTTTCCTTTTCTAATTTCTCATCCTATCTCTGACTGCTTCAAGGTAATAATCTCCAAGATTCGGTCCTTGACCTTTTCTTCTCTTTCTCTCTCCTCTTTCTTCCTTGGGCATCTTATCATTCGTAAGTCTTAGTGTCAGAAAGGGGTAGGTTGGGTCCAACCCTGTTATTTAGTAGTTAAGAAAACTGAAGCATAGCAAAATTAAATGATTTGTCCAATGACACATAGGTAGTAAGTAGCAAGTCTGGGATTTTGACTCCAAACCCAAGGTTTTTCCTACCCTAATGGTGCGGCTATGGCTCCAACTATCATCTCTAGGTGGATGAGTCCCAAATCTATGTAGCCAGCTCTTGTCTCCTTTCTAAAACTGGAGCTACATCTTCATCTGCGTATAGAACATTTCTATCTATAAAATGCTAATAATACTGGCTGACATGTTCAGATGAGATAAATGGAGATAAGTAAAACACTTCTGTAACTATGAAGTGTTATGCAATTGTCACTGTTGTTCTTGCTATATCTGAACATGTGATCCTAAATTTCAGTAATATAAATCTGGTCACATTTTTATTCATATTTCTGAAATGAGATATTTTGAAGATATGCTTCAATTCACCTTAATTACTGGCTCATTTCATGCCTCTCTAGTATACACTTTAGAATCATCATAATGAAGTTTTACTATCTTTTAAAAAGTTAAATGGTTGGATCACATGGTAGATATAGTTATTCTGCAAAGAAACGTTTAATCCTGAGAACTATTTGTTTTTTACTTGAAGATAGTTCACTTACTATGTATGCTTACAAAAAATACTTTCTATATATTAACTCATTTGCTTCTTAGAATAAGCCTGGAATATATAATTATTTACAGATGAGGGGACTGAGGCTCAACAGGGATAAGACCCACGTCCAGGATCATGAAATAAGTATTGGAAATAGAATTGTAATCCAAGCTTTGTGGCTTCAGACGTAGTGCTCTTTCCGTTATATTTCATCTAAGCGAGCACAATGTAGAGAAATAGTTTTTATGAAAGAAGCTAACATTCACTTTATTTGTTCCCATGAGAGCATGTGTGCAGGAGAGAGGTTGCAGATCTAATTAAATATATGAAAACACAGACTCATATATCTTGCTTGTTTATTACAACTCTTCTCCATTTATAATGAACTAATCATTCATTTCTCATCACAGCAAATAGTTCATAACTTTAATTAATTCTTTAAATGACATTCAATTAGTATAAAAAATCTAAAACTCCACTTGACTTTCTCTCTTAATCAAGAGCAAATTAGGAGCAACTTGGTCATTCTTTGCTCTCGTTAATTCAGACTCCATGAAGTCATATCATTAACGCAACCTCTAATATAATTGCAAAAGATCATAGGTAATTCTTAATTACCAAGAAGTTCAAAGATATTCTTTTTCTTATTAAAAAAGCCAAGACACCCAGTAGTCTTTAAATACTTCTGGCAAAGAGAACCAGGCAGAGGGAAGGCAAAAGTAGCAAAGGATAGCAAGAAAGCTGAGCTTTGTAGTATATATAATATTCTCGTCTATTAGACAGACCCATCAACTTTTTGACTTAACAAACTGTGAATTTCTCTCTTCCTGTCTTTGTCACACCATTTTTGCTGCACAGAGAACCATCTTTCCTTTTCTCTTGTTACCAAAGGTCTTTCCATCCAAAGTTCAGTTCAAGCCCCACCTTCTACACGAAGATTTCCCTTACCACCTAACGCTACAATGATCCCTATCTTCTTTGTACTTAACAGTTATATTCTGTGACACTTATTTGGAAGGATAATCTTTCTAGTTATTTTTGATGTTTATGTCCTACTTCCCCATCTAGACTCCAGGTTCCAGTTGTGTTAGGGGAATGGGAAGCATCTATAAAATGTCTGTTTCATGACCTACCTCATAGGGTTGTAGTGAGGATCAAATGAAATGATGATTATAAAATACTGATAACAATAATGCATTGTATAAGTATGAGCAGTTATTATCAAGGGGAAAGGCTATACAGGAATGCTTTTGCCTAACTGAGAGGAATGAGGAAGGGAATAAGGGGATAAACATTGTACAGCACCTACTACATTCCAGACACTGTGCTAAGCACTTTTACAAATACTACTTCTTTTGGTCTTCACAACAACCTTGGGAGCTAGGTGCTATTACTGTCTCTATTTTGTAGTTGGGAACTGAGGCAAACAAATGGTTAAGTTACTAGCCTGGGGTCATGGAGCTAGTAAATATCTGAAGCTAGATTTGAACTCATCTCCCTGACTCCAGGTTCAGTGTTCTATTCTTTGTAGTACCAGGTTCCTCTGATGAGCATATCAACTCCTAATTATGTTTAGTTTTGTTCACTATGTTTTAGAAGGAATATAGAGAAACTGAAGAGAATTCAGGGAAGAACAATATAAATGAGAAGAAGAAAGGAAAAGGTTTCCCTTTTTTACTGTTTGTAAAGCATGAAATATGAAAAAAATTTTTTGACTCAGATGCTTCTCTCTTTAGTTCCAGCAAATGATCCTGACACAAAACCTTTGGAAATTTTTTTACATTCCCATTTGGACCTTTTGTTTTCAATATTTTGATTGAGTGTATGATTTCTACCAGTTTTTCTCTTCCCTCTAAGTCTTATCTTTTACTTATTTTAATTTAGTTTAATTTTTATTTCTCTTGCTCTTCCAAATATTACCTGAAATGAACACTGGAATGTTACCCATTTTTGTACTTAAAAACTTGCTCAAACCTTGTTCTATTTTGACCCTTCTAACTTATCTTAAAGGTCAGGTTGTACCTACTCTTTATTCTATCCATGTTGCTATGGTCTTTGGTCGAAAGCAATCAAAATCTGACCTGACCAAATGTTACCTAGACTTCTAGAGTGTCCATGGTTAATTGGGTATAAGCACAGCATAGTTTTATAAATCAAGTAAAATCTCTGGAAAACAGGAGGCAGAGAACCAAATCTGTTTGCTGAGGAAGCTATAAATGCTTTCTTTCCCCAAAAGGAGAGTCATTGAATGTCAGAACTAGAAGGGACCTTTAGCACCTCAGTCTAAAACTCTTATTTTACAGATGAAGAAACTGAAAGGGGAAGATACTTGCCTGAGATGACATAGAAATCAGTGGCAAGAGTGAGTATTCAAATTTATGACTCTTGACCTAGGTTATCATCTCTATTCTGTTATTAATTTGTTGCTTCCTAAGATATATTTTTAAAAAGTAGAAAAATCCTAAAGGTGAAATCTTTAGATTTTTTTTTTTGGAATTAAAATTTGGAATTCTGTCGGAGTTTGGGAAGGAGAGTTCTATAGCCTGATATAGCTAATAGGACATTTATGAGAAAATCAGTGATGATATTAAAATATACCTACTAGGTTCATTATTCAGAAAGAATAAATCAGAAGATTAGGGCTCTGTGGGGCTGATACTTCCCTGAATGCTCCTGTCATTGTTGGGGCTAGATGAGCCAAGTGGAAGCCAATGGTACAAGCTTTCATCTTTTCTGAACTCTTGAGGGAAGCTAGATAAAAGCAAGGGTTCTGGTATATGGGAGTTCTCAAAATAATACTTATTTTTTAATCCCACTCCACCAATTATGCAAAGGTTTTTGTTAAATTGGTTAGTAACTTTCCAATATCCGTAATATCAATAAGTTGTTTTTGCTAGGTGTTGCATTTTTACATTTTTAATAAATAAATTCAAAACCCACTTATACCCTTTTTTTGGGAAAGATTTTTAACTGGGTTAGAAAATTCTGCTTTCAGATATCAGTTTTTATAGCAGCACACCTTCTTTTTTTGGCCACAAAGGCTTAGTTTTTGAATGTCTTGTTAAGCCCAATGTCTTGTTAAGTCTTCATGTTACCATTAACTAGACTCTCAAGATTTAAAATCTAAGAGATGAGAGATCTAAGATTTCATGATGTCTGCTTAAGGTGAGAGTTATCATTAATGATAGTGAATATAATTCTGTATTTCAAATAATCTAGCTAATTCTAAAAAATTTTTGGATCTGATTAGATGGTCATTATTTTACCTTGTGATGTGGCTGATACTAGGAGAAGAAATGGTATCTTTGTTATTTCCTTGTTGTTCATTTATGCTTGCATTACTAGTATTATCTTCAAACCCCAGCTTATCTCTGGGAATATTTTTAAACTATTTGTCTAATTTATGAGGTTTATTTTAGTAAAAATTAGATAGCAATAGTTAATAGACACTGACTAAGCATCTGCTAGGTACCAGGCACTGTGCTAAGTGCTGGAAATATAAATATGGAAAAAGAAAGCCACTTCTCTCAAGGAGCTTACAGTCCAGTGGGGAAAGACAACATACAAGAGTAGTGAAAGTTGAAAAAGTAGTGATAAGGAAGGTATTGAAGTGGGAGCCTAGTGGAGAAGTCAGGAAGATTATAGCTAAGTGGGAGATGAAAAGATGACTTGCTGACCCCCTCATTAAGTGGAGGTTCTGAGCTCTCCATCCACCAATCGGAGGAAGGGGTCTTAGGGTCAGAGGCTACTAGAGATGTGAGTTCCAGGGCTGAATTCAAATTGTAAGATGAAGAGTTTCCTATGAATAATGGAGAAGTGAAAGCTGGTGGAAAATCAAGGGATGGTAAGCTGCAGGATATCTCAAAACATTGAAATTAAACAAAAGAGTGAGAGAATCACCATATGCCCTGCTGTGCTGTGGAATTTCCAATCTTCCCTCAGAATATCTTCATAACATGTGTCACACATGGTTGTCTGATAAACTGACTGAATGAGAGCACTGTCATCAGTCTTTATTCTAAATGTTAGTAAAACTTAATTGTCATTATTCTAGCTGGAAATAAATGTAGTTTAGATATTTTCTTCTATCCCAATCAATTGTTCTGAATACCCCTTGAGGTACATGTACCCCATTTTGGAGACTGTTGCCTTAGAGGACTAGGAGAAGATGGTAGCATTGGAATTACTTAATGAGATGCTATAGGAATTAAAATAGGAAAAGACATGAATATTCTACTAGTATATTTCATTAAACAAATTAAGAATAAACTTGGGGTCAGTGCTTCCTGGAATCAAGAATTTTCAAGTGAGGAGTCACTTTAGAACTCATTTGAGGGAATTCCTGTGTAGAGAATGAAGTCCCTTCCCGAAGGTCACACAATGAATTAAGAGTGGATATGCAACTCTAAATCAAATTTTCCCACATCCAGGCTTGTCTTATTTCCATGATGATATGATATTTTAAAGTAGATTTAATAAAACATGAAATCACATGGACCAGAATTTGTATCAAAGAATTTTAAAGCTGGAATGAACCTTGTGGGCCTTCTAATTTAACCCTTACCTGAAAAAAATTTCTGTTTTCAACAAACCCAACAAATGGTCTTCCATCCTTTGCTTGAAGAAGACTGATGAATGACAACTGAGGACTTTCCAAAGCAGCTCCATTACCCTTTTGATGAACTCTGTAAGGAAACTTTTCCTTATATTGAACTTAAATTTTCCCTTTTGTTATTTCTACCCATTTCTCCTAATTCTGCTCTCTAGGGTGAAAGTTAACAAGTATAATCCTTCCACAGGACAACTTTTCAAATACTTGACTACAGCAATCTCATCCTTTTAGAGCCTTTCCTTCAGGAAAACTATCCTTGCATCCTTTAGAGCAGGGGACAACAAACTACGTGGCTACCGCCACCTGTTTTTATATTATTTTTTAAATAAAAATATTAAAGAAAACATTGTTAACTCTCCTGCTATATAGAAATAGACAATTTGTTGTGCTCCATGGTTTGCTGACACCCTGTTTTAGACAGTCCTCATATGATATGAATTCAAGGTTCTTTCCCAACCTTTTCCCAAAATTCTTGAACTTATCAAAATACTTCCTAAAAAATGTGGTGCTTAGATAAGAACAGAAGCATAGTACTCCTGATGTAGTCTGGCTGGGACAAAGATCAGCAATACCACTGGCTTCTTGCACTTGGGAGCTATTTTGTACTTAACCTATTCTAAGACAGAATTTGCTTTCTTGACTATCATGTCACGTAGCAGACATTTTGAACCTGCAGGTCACTAAACATACCTTTCACAGGTGTTTTTTTTTTCAGACAAACTGCTGCCTGTCTCCTCCATCATGTACCCGTGAAGCCATTTTCTTGAAGTATAAGAATATATGCTTATTCCTATTAAATTTTATCTTGTTTAGTTCAGCCCAGTTCCAACAACCCAGTGTACTATTTACCAGTACTCCTATCTAATCATGTCTTTCTATCTGGTCTCTAAAATAGTATGAGAAACTTTTTTTTTTGGAGGGCAGTTGGGGTTAAGTGACTTGCCCAAGGTGTCTGAGGCCGGATTTGAACTCAGGTACTCCTGACTCCAGGGACAGTGCTGTATTCACTGCCCCACCTAGTCGCCCTGAGAAACTTTGCTTTGCTAAAATCAAGGTGAACTTTATCCACACCATTTCCCTGACTGATCAATTTAGTTGTCCAACAAGGAAATTCAGTTAGTTTGGCATGGCCTGTACTTGATGGTCATAACTTCCTTTTCTAGATCTTCACTAACCATCTCTTTGTTAATACATTTTAGATGCTTTTTATGTTGAGGAGCAGCTTGAAGCCATCATGAGAAGGCAGCAGAGGTTCTGCTGCATTGGAGGTATTTATTACCTACATGGAGGGTTTTCAGGGTGTAATGGTAATTACATTACGAATTTGAAGACCCCTTTTTGTATTGGCAAGTAAGAATGTACTTAGTCCTTAGTACCTAATCAAACCTCTGTGAAAGAAACAGAAGGTATGAACACCTGCCTCCTGTTGCTGACATAATAGGAAGGGGTTGGCTGAAACAGGAAGCTAATGCTGTGTGTGTAAGAAAAGCTACAGAGAGGCACAGTCAAAGTTTCTTCTGACAAGAACCTGGTGGCAGAAGCTGTTCTGCTAGGGAGAGAGAGAATTTCTTTCAGCAGCATCTGGAGACTGGGCTGCTACTGCTGGACTGAGAACTTAGTCAGAGTTTTCTTTGGCCAAAAATCATGGAGACTGAAGTTGCTGCTGCCAGGAAGACTGAAGAGGAAAGCTCCCCCTAGGCTGGATAAAACGATTTTGATTTTGAAAACCTGGGAGGAATGATTTTGATTCCAGGGAGCCAGATGAGATTTCTTCTGGGTCCTAGGGCCAGCCAAATTGCTGGAGGACTTAGGAAGCATGGCTGTGGTGCCAGCATTTCCTTCTGTCTGTTTTGATGCTGTTTTGCCAGATTCATCTGCTGGTGAAGGACAGTGCTGTTGTTGCAGAAGTACTGGAACCTTGCTGTTGGCTCAGATGCCTTGAAGAAGGATTTTCTTGTTGTATGTTTACAGAAATCCTGGAAGAGGGTCTTGCTGATGTTTTCAGAGGTCCTGAGACTGTTCTGCAGTCAGAGAGTGAATTGATGAGGACACTGGCAATGAATATTGTGACTTTGTTAAGCTTTGTCTTCCCAGGAACAGAGATTGCTGAGTACTTGACTCAGGTCAAGATGAAGAAAAGACCTCTCCTTGGGTATTGAATGCTCTGATGATAACATGATTTACTAGTGACAGGGATAGAAGGTTTGTGTATTTTCTAATGATTGTACTTTGTGATTAATTATGCTTAGTAACTGATTACTGAATAAGTGCTGATTGAGTTAAGTTAGTTGCCCCATGAGTAGAAGACTGACTATTGTAGTTTGAGATGACTGAATGACTGAGTAAGGAGGCAAACCTAGTTAGGGATACCAGATGATTGTTCTTTGTTCTAAATATTGTGACCACTTTGGTGAAAACTATGTGGCCATTTTAATGATAAGCTGTTGTGAGTACTATATTGTGATTTTCTGTGATAAGCTGTAATATTGTGAATGCTGTACCTTGATTTTCTGTGAATGTTTTCCTTTGATTTGTTATGGAATAGAGTGTTCACTATACTGTATAATCAGAAGCTTAAAAGCTATTCACAGTAGCATTCTTCTGGAAAGCTGCTTGTGCATGGCATTACACAGGGCTTTTCTGGGACTGAAACCATACTCACTGATGAATTAAAAAGAACTTGGGAAGACTTGTATGAGCTGATTCATAATGAAATAAGCAGCATCAGAACAATATACAGAATACTTATAACAATGTGTAATAGAGGCAGTCTCATGGCACACTACTTTAACAAGGGGCTCATGTGCTTGTCTCACTTGCCACAAAGCCAAAGCTCATGTTTCTGTAAATAAAAAAAACACTAAAAGAATTTAAATCAGATTTATGGCATTGACCCATCTCAGTTCCAGCACACAACAATGGAGTTTCCAATAGAGAGGTAGAATCCTATAACTGCAGAATGTTGGTTATAGATTGTAAGTTCCTTGAGGATAGGATCTAATTTTTTTTTCTAATCTCCTGTAACTAATACAGTACTTGGCACATATAGTAGGACCTTAATAAATTCTTGTTGGTTGTCTGATGCTGTCATACATAGTTGCTGTATTAGTTTTTTTCTTTTTTTTCTTTTTTTTAGATAGGGTTCTATGGAATGGGGTATATGTGTCTTAGAAATGACTATGGTAATAATAAATGGCGTCGATGATACTCTTAAAAAAAAGCCAGTATACACACAATGAAGCATTGGAATAGAACTTCATTATGGAGGGGGATGCAGAAAGATCCAACAAAAATAATTTTTTTCCAGAGGTAGAAGCAGGAAAGGAAGGTCAATGGCATTTGAATTTTTCTCATGAAGACAGATTACAAGTTGGATAGAAACTGAAATGTGATATAGGTAGTCTTTGTCTTGACAGGGTTTTGTTCACATTGCAATTTGTGAAGATTTACTATGACTGCTGCCTTTTGGAAGAGAATAAAGGTCGTGGAATAACAAGCTGTCTGTGAATTACTGGGTGCCATTGAATCTAAACCAGCCTGAATCTGTTCTTGACAGGTCCATGTATTGTCTGTAGTACTTTCAGATTAAGTTAATGCATATTTCACCTTATGGTTCTGGATGCTATAATTCAAGTGTAGTGAGACTCTGGACTTATTCTTCTAACCCACATGGATGCTATTAGGGAAGGTTTTCAGAGGTAAGCTATTTACATATGCCCCTCAGGGTGTTAAGATACCCCTCGGAGTATTATTTAACACTGTTGGCTTGAATTCCCATTTTAGTGAGTTTCTCCTATAATTATGAGCTGACTATCATTTAGTATGTCAGACTCAGTTTTTAGAACAGGATGTTTACTAAGGTGGTATAGTAAGTATAGCTGATATAAACATTTCTCTACAAGTCTATGAGGATCTTCCACCAAAACATATAGAGTCCAAGGGAAAGTTGTCTCCAGAGAGGTGTGGTATAGAGGATACTCATAGTTCCTGTTTGTTGGACTTAAAGAGGTGCTCAAGAAGTTCTGATGTATCCTCTTTGTTTTGCAAGGCTATGAATCTACATTCAATCTATTCTTGTCTCATTGCTTCTAGCTGTTGACGTTCTGGTGGATGATGCTAGGATGGCCATGGAAAGATACGAAAACTGGAATCTAAACTCAACCGAAACCTTTAAAGCTTACAAGGTGTTCCTCCAGCAAAAGCAAAGGGAAGGAGGCAAAAGTCAAGACGAAAGCTGAGGTCTCTCTTCTCCCCATCCCCTTATCCCCAAAGTTTCTCCTCATGGATTTTACTGGAATGCCATGATAAATCCAGTTTCTGTAATAATTCAGGTTCAAAACTAGCTTGAAAATTAATAGATGACCCCTAGGGCATGACCAAATTTCTTCAGCCTATACAAATACGATTCCTATGTGTATAAACCTTTAGATGCTATAGAAATGCTATCATCATGATCATGATCATAAGTGATATTAAGATACATTGGAATGAACATTGTCCTTATACACAGAAGGCATGAATTGGCGTCTTTCCTTTATCATTGCATCATTGTGTGATATTGAGTGAAGTACTTGACGCCCCCTAGACAAAATGAGGAGGGTTGGGAGTAGATAATTCCTAATGTCTCTTTTAGCTCTAACATTATGTGATACGGATTCAACAAACAAATACCAGTGTGCTACTCATTTACTAAAATTATATGAAATCTGTGAAATGAGGGAGACAGAGCAATTGAAGAACTCTCAATGATCCTAGCTGTCCTTTAAGACAGTGATTCCCCAAATATTATCCCTAAGGGCCCTCTTGGTAGTTCATAGTCTGGTCTTTAGCTGAACTAGTCATGATATAATAGCAACAGTCCTGGATTCTATGGTAGGAGACCAGGATTTGATTCTTGGGTCAGCAACTTAATATTTTTTAGCAACTTAGCAACTATTTTCCCCTCTTTGGGCCTTAGTTTTCTCATCTATAAAATGAGGGGTTTGAATCAAATGATTTTAAAGGGCTTTTGTAGCTCTAAACTGTATAAAAATATCTTGAGACAGAGTAGCAGGAAGAAGTATATATAGCCCAGCTTCTATACTATCCTTCTACAAATATCTAGAAAATGGATTAGACCAAGTCCTGATCAGAAAACCCAAGGAATAATCACAATGAGTTATTTGCCAGCTCAGGGTAGCACAGGGAGGTCTGTGGATACTGGGGATAGAGTCTTGCTGAGGTTGTACTATAAGGAGGATTCCAGCAGTCAGTAATTGAAAAGGCAAGTACAGGGAGTACTTGAGCTTGTGCAGATTGTGGGCATGTGTGCCAATCAAAACTTTGTCACATGGTACCCAGTTCCAGGTCACAGATGCAGTATGGAATGATGAGGAGACCTATGTCTAGGGGTAGCTTTCCAGGATGAGGAGCAATAACAGGCAGCTAGGTGGTACCATAGTGCATAGAGCCCCACGCCTGGAATCAGGAAGACTTGAGTTCAGATTTGGTCTCAGATGCTTACTAGCCACGTGTTCCTGGGCAAGTCACTTAACCTCTGTTTGCCACAGTCTCCTCATCCAGCAGACTGGGGATCATATTGGTACCAGGGTTGTTTTAAAGATCACACGAGATAATAATTATAAAGTGCTCAGCCCAGGGTCTGGTTCATAGTAAGTGCTGTATAAATGTAGCTATGATGATAATGGTGACAACGCTGATGCTGTGTACTGAGCTAGGAACAAGTTGAGAAAAAAACAGTAGTTGTGTGACTCTGAACCGAGGAGCAGAGCAGCCAAGTCTGAAGAGTTTATCAGAAAGTGAGGGCTAGAATCCTAGACCCAAAGGGTAGCCTGTACTTCTGTCACTCAGAACCAGCGGAGCTTTCTAGCCAGCTGATAGTGACTCAGTTAAGCCGACAGTCCCCTGGAACTTCCAATCAGGAACAAGTCAGAAAGATTATTGCACAGACCCAAACTCAGGTCAAGAAGTTGCAGACCTTAGATTAGGAGGGTAATAATCAGACTTTTGGCCACATCACAGGTGGATCACACCAGTTTGGGAGAGTGGAAAGCTTGTGGATCTCTAGCTTGTGCTACACTGAGAATTCTGGGATAGCATATCACTTAGTACTGCCAAGCAGCAGTAGAAAGACCCAAGAGGACAAAGGATTGGTTCAGACATTTTCCCTAGAAGTGTATAGAGCCTATCCCTAATGTGAATTCCAAAGTCAAGAAGAAACTTGCAAAAATGAGCAAAAATCTCCCCCTTAGCTATTATGGTGAAAGGGATGTTTGATACAAACTCATGAAAAAAGAATAACTTCAAAATATCTACAAACAAAGCCTCAAAGAAAAATAGCTTGGGCATAAGTCCAACTAGAATTCCTAGAGAAGATCATATGAGAATTAAGAGAAAAATGCAAAAATGATTTTAAAAATCCAAGGAGAATGTTAGAGGGAAAAAAAACAGGAAAGGAAATGAGTTACAGAACAAATATATGGAAAGAGAGTCAGGATTTTGGAATAAGAGGTACCAAATCTTACCTAAGGAGAAAAACTGCCTGAAAATTAGACTTCATTATATAGCAACTAACAACTTGATAAAATAATAAGAAATAAGGAAATAATGTCAAAAGACTGAAAAATGTTAGATATCTCATTGCGAAAAAGCAACTGACCTGGAAAACAGATTGAGGAAGGATAATTGAGAATCATTGGACCACCTGAAAACCATGGCCTCAAATGGGTCTACATGTCATATTTCAAGAAATCGTAAAATAAAATTGCCCAGATCTCTTAGAACTTGAAGGAAAAGTAGAGTAGAAAGTAGTCACTTCCTGAAACCCCCAAATAAAATCTCCCATGAACATCATCATCAAAGACCAGAGCATCTAGGTCAAAGAAAAAATATTGCCAATAGTTAGAAGGAAAGAATTCCAGTATTGAGAAGCCACGGTTAGGATCACACATGATTTAGAAGTCATTACTATAAAGAAGCAGTGAGCTTGGAATAAAATATTTCAGAACTCAAATAATACTAAGCTTACAGCCAAGAATAACTTACCCAACAAAGCTGAGTATTATCCTAAAAATGAATTTTTAATGAAACAGAGGGCTTCAAAATATGCTTAATGAAAAGACCAAAGCTGTGTAAGAACTTTGCAGTTTCCACACAGAAATTAAGAGAAATATAAAAAGGTAAACAAGAATAAGGGCTTAAACAAAGATAAATTGTTTACTTTCTAATATATGGAAATGATACACAGTCTTAGAACTCCATCATTATCAGGGGTCACAAAGGAAGTCTAATTAGTTAAAGGTTCTGGGAATGGTTCTGTTATGCTCTGATGATTTTGAAAGAAGAACAGAAAGGTACATGAAGAGGAATACTTTGGGGGTGGCGGAGAAGAGTAGAGAAAGGAAGGGGAAAATTATCTCATAAGTAGAAATGCAAGTAAAAGTCTCTGCAAACTTGGAGGAAGGGATAGGAGGCAGAGAGTGAGACAGAAGCCTCATTTTCATCTGAATTGGTCACAGAGTTGTGCATAGAAATACATTTAACTCAACAGGGAAACAGGAGGGAATGGGGAAAAAGGAAAGGTCAGGCAATAAGAGGAAAGCAGATTAAGAGAGGGATTACTCTTAAGAAAAACAAACTTTTAAAGAGGGAATAGGAAACAAAGAATAGGAAAAGCATAAGAGAATAGGAGGTAAGGAAATATACACAGAACAATCATAATTGTGAATGTGAATGGGGATGAATTCACTCATAAAATAGAAGAGGGTAGTAAAATGGATCAGAAAGCAGAATCCAACAATATGTTGTTTACAAGAAATAAATGTGAAAAATGAGAGACACACAGAATTAAAATTAGGGCCTGGAGCAAAATCCATTATTCTTCAGCCCAAGGGAAAAAAGGCAGGGGTAGCAATCATGATTTTAGACAAAGTAATAGTGAAAACAGACATAATTAAAAGAAATAACCAGAAAAACTACATTTTACTGAAAGTTACCAGAGATAATGAATTAACATCAATGCTAAACATATATGCACCAAATGTCAGAGTGTCTAAATTCTTAAAGGAAAAATTAAAGGACTTATATGGAGAAATAAATCATAAAATTATAATAATAGTGGACCTCAATTTATCCCTTTCATTCCTAGATAAACCTAACCAAAATTTTTTAAAAATGAAGGACATGACAATAATTTTAGATGAGTTAGCTATGATAGGCCTCTGGAGATTGTTGAAAAGGAATAGAAAGGAGTATACATATTAGCTGTACATTGTACCTTCAAAAATTGACCATGTATTATAAGGTTATAATAACCTTTCATGCAAATGCAGAAAAGCAGACATTTTAAATTTATCTTTTGTAGACCACAGTGCAAGAAAAATGATATTTTAAAAACAACTTTTAAAGTAAAGATTAAAGTTAATTAGAAACTAAATACTAATACTTAATACTAAGTAGTAGGTGGGTCAAAGAACAAATCATAAAAACAGTAAATGAGACAACATACCAAAATTTTTTGGATACAATGAAAGCAGAATTTAGGGAAAATTTTATAACTCTAAACACTTTCATCAATAAAAGAGAAAAGAGTAAATAAATGACTGATTATAAAGCTAAAAAATCTAGAAAACATTAAATTAACAATTTGTAGTTAAATAACAAAGTAGGAATTCTAAAAATCAAAGAGATGAGCAAAATTGAAAGCAAAACTCCCTATGAATTTAATAAATAAAACTGAGTTCTCAATAGAGGTTTTCAAGCTTCGAGGTTTGGGACTACCTGTCAAGGATATTACAGAGAGGATTCATGCTTCAAGTAGAAGGAGTTAGACTAGGTGGCCTCCAAGATCCCTCGTAACCTGAGACTTTTTGTTTTGTCAAGGTATGTTAGTGTTCAGTCTTTTTTTTGTTTGTTTGTTTCTGTGATCCATAATACGAGGTTACTGTGCCCTTCAGGACTTCTGGTATATCTTCCCATCTGTCCACCTAGTAGATATCGCTTTGCTTTCAGTTTTGAAATGTCTATAATTTTGTCAGTGTGGGTTCTCCCTTCAATGATGCAGATTGAAATTTTATCCTAAGAAAATATCCTCTGAGTTTCAATTGAGATTTTCTTCACTTATTTTCTGTCAATTATGAGAATTGGATGAGCTGAGATAACTTTGAAAGCATAAATGTCATCTATGTCATATGTAACTGTTCAGCTTTATAAATGTGTTTTCTCTTGAATGCAGCAATATTGCCTTTGAAAATAATTTTTTTTGCCTTGACTTTTTGAAAAAAAAGTTAAATGTGTTTTGAAGGCACTATCCTGCCATTATACTTGTCAGTTGTTTTTGATCAGTTAACCACATGAGAATTACACAGTGCACATGTTCTTATTCAGAGTGTAAATGAAGGACATTTCCTAAAATATCCCAAAGGGATATGATGTGAAGAATACTGCTTTGGGAATAGGATTTTCACTTGTGCTGTAGTCAAGGCTTCCACTGAAGTCCTACTTTGTTGCTTCAGCATTGTTAAAAGATGCCCTTGGATTCTCTATGGCAAAGCGGCCATTGAAGTAAAAGCTCTTTGTAGCCTGGACCCCTCTCAGTTACAGACCCCCTCAAAGCTTCTCCAGGTTTACAGCACATTTGGGGCCAGAACCTTGGGTGATGAACTCCTTCCTCTAGTGTTATTCCCACAACCAGATTTAACCAAAGCAGTTTTTAAGTAAAAGAGATGGAATTAAATAGCATAGCAAAAATGATGTCAAGGAAAATGCTCCTTAGACACATGGGGTTGCACTTGGTTATGGATTCCTGCAGCAAATCACTTTCCCAGTTCCATTTTATTAGAACAGTCTCTGTCTACTTCCTTTGACTCTCTGCAGCATAGAAAATGAACCAAGGCAAGTTAAAAAACAAACAAACAAAACATTTATTGCCAATTAGCATTAGCAGCAATCTCTATCTAAGACGTTTCCTGGCCCATCTCGTGCCGCATTTTAAATTCAGTTCCCAAGTAGTTCTTGTGTCTCCCCAGGTATAGGGAGAGGATGAACAGTTTAGGCACTTATGGACAATGGTAATGATAGCTAAAGTCTATATGGGAAGCAACTGTGGTTTAGCAGCAAAAATACTTCTGGAGTCGTAAGAGCTGGATTCAAGTCTTCTTGGAAAGTCCTGCACCTGCCACTTACTGTACCTACTATATGACTTCTAGTAAGCCGTGGCAATCTCTGACCTCAGGTACTTCTTAATTAAAATGAGAGGATTTCATTTAGATGAACTCTAAGGTTTCTTCCATTAAAAAAATCGATGAGGGCAGTTAGGTGGTGCAATGGGTAGAGCACTGACCTTTGAGTCAGGAAGACCTGAGGTCAAATGCAACCCCAAACACTTACTAGCTATGTGACTCTGGGCAAGTCACTTAACAGCAATTGCTTCCTAAAAAACTAAAACTAAAATATCCTATTGTTTAGAATAAAACTTTAATGTTTTCCAAGTATTTCTTAGAGAGGTGATAGTTTCTTCTCCTTGGAAGTCTTTCAGCAGAGGCTGGATAGCCATTTGTTAGCTATGTTATAATGGGGATTCTGTTTGTGAATGAGTTGAACCCAGTGGTCACTGAGGTCCCCTTTAACATGCAAATTCTGTGATTCTTTGACTTCAGTTGGTCTTTCCACCATCTCTGTGAGATAGCTGTTATGACTGTGAGGAAACAGAGGCTGAGAATAAGCACTTCCAGGGTGACATACAGCTTAGTTGTCTGAGTTGGAATTTTTTTATCAAGGTTTCTTAATTTAATTTTTTTGTGAATTTCTTTTTTAATTAATTGATTTGTTTATTTAATTTTAGTTTACAAGATTCAGTTCCACAATCCCTTGAGTTTCAAATTTTCTCCCCTCCCTCTTCCCTGCCCTCCCCCCATGGCAGCATGCAATCAAATATAGGATCTGCAAATACTTCTACATTGGACATTGGTTGTATAGAAGGGTTGTAACCAATGGAGTGAACAATGGGAAAGAAGAAACAAAAC
>CM053598.1:73800059-73823378 GCA_028646575.1 Pseudocheirus occidentalis | reverse complement strand
AGCCTTTATACCTAGATCATGCATCCATTTAGACTTGATTTTGGTGTATGGTGTTAGATGATGATCTATGCCCAGGTTCTGCCATACTATGTTCCAGTTTTCTCAGCAATTTTTGTCACATAGTGAGTTCTTATCCCCAAAACTGGGGTCTTTGGGTTTATCAAACAGTATCTTGCTATAATTGTTGACTACTGAGTCTTTTGTACACAATCTATTCCATTGATCTGCCTCTCTATTCCTCAGCCAGCGTGAAGTAGTTTTGATGACTGCTGCTGTATAATACAGATTAAAATCTGGTACGGCTAGGCCACCTTTCCTATGTGAAGCACACATACAGCTTTAAGACCAAGATTGCCTCACTGGTTGGAAAAGGGTTCTGAGTATCTGAGCCCAATGGGTACATGTGAACCATACAATAGAGAGACCACCTTTTCTGAACAAAATGCACAGGAGATTTTTAGCAGACTCTTAAAAGAAGATTATGGCTGACATGCCACACTACAGAAAGACCATATGATGCTGTGGATAGTGTGCTGGATTTAGAATCAAGAACTCCTATGCTGGAATTTGTATGCTTCACATGTACCCATTGGGCTCAGATACTCAGAACCATTTTCCAATCAGTGAGGCAATCTTGGTCTTGAAGCTGTGGTGTGTGTGTGTGTGTGTGTGTGTGTGTGTGTGTGTGTGTGTTGGGATGGGACATGGTTCAGAGAGATTATTCTTACCATACACGGGATACTTCACATCTATGAGGTTCTAGAAAACTGAAACATGTCCCCCTCATATTGAGGAACAGATATAAAATACTCTGCTTGGTGTTTAAAAGCCCTTCATAACCTGGACTTTTCCTATCTTTACTGTCTTATCTTTTTCTCCCCTCCACATTCTCCACAGTTCAGTGACACTGGTCCCTTTGCTGTTCTTCACATTCAGCTTTCTGTTTCCTGACTTTTCATTAGCTTTTCCCTTTGCCTTGAACACTTTCTCTCCTCCCCTCTGCCTACCGGCTTCATTTGTGACTCCAGTCAAATCCTACCGTCTGCAAAGAGGCCTTTTCTGGTTTATCCAACATCACTGCTCGTGTTTGCCTTCTGAGATCACTGTTTTCCAACTCTATAATTTTCTATGTACTTAGTTGTTTGAACAGGAGCTTTTTAAAGACTAGGGTCATGCTTTCTGCCTTTCTTTCGATCCCTCATTCTTAGTACAGCACTCTGGCACATGGCATTTAATAAATGCTTGTTGACTGACTGAAAAGAATTCAGGAAGGGCCCAGTCACAGATATGCCTGCTGTCCAATGATCAGAAGCTAAATGTGGAGAGAGAATCATCATTAGAAGGTCATTCACTTCATCCATGGTAACCCACAAAATGAATGAAAAAATACACATAAGCTCTCAGCCAGCAGTGACAATGTGGCAGAAAAGTGGCCATCAGAGGTTCTTAGATTGTCTGTATAGAAGACATGAATTTGGCTATTCATTGACATTGTCTTTGATGACCAATAAGTGTGCACTTTGCCAAGTGAACTGAATCATGTCTATTAAGGCAGCTGGTGGCACAGTGAACAGAACACTGGACTTGGAGTCAGGAAGACTTGGATTCAAACTTCATCTCAGACACTAGCTTTCTGACTCTGGAAAAGTCACTTAATCTTTCTTAGCCTTAATTTCCTCATCTGTAAAATGGGGATAATACAGTAATATCTTTCCAGCATTCACCTGGTAATCAAGGGAGATAACACTGATAAAGCACTTAAAATACTATATAAATCCTACTTATTATTAAGGACACTATATCCACATTGATATTCTCTCTCTCTTTTTTTTGCTTTTTGAAGGGGGAGGGCAGGGCAATTGGGGTTAAGTGACTTGCCCAAGATCACACAGCTTAGTAAGTGTTATGTGTCTGAGGCTGGATTTGAACTCAGGTCCTCCTGACTCCAGGGCTGGTGCTCTATTCACTGTGCCACCTAGCCACCCCACACATTGATATTCTTAATACAAATGAAACCAGAAGATGTACAAAATGTTGCCATGCTAGATATAAATACAGTTCACCAAATGCTCCTCATAGAAGTGAGAAAGGAACTGTCAAAGTTGGTTTCATTGTACAAATGAAGGGAGTAAAAATCATCATTTGCTGAGATAATTTGGTCGTTGTATTTTACAGAAATTATGGAAGAGCATAAGGACATGGACTGTCTTGAAGGTCATGGCATTTCATGTCTCAGTGTCTGTTGCAGCGTTTAAAAAAGTAGAAAATTCCATGAAGAATTTAGCGAGAATCCCCTAATTAAGTCACTACATACTGTTATATTTGGTAACTTTAGTGTCAGGGTGGTCACAGAGAAAGATGATGAAAGAAATATCGGAAAAATATGGTTCAAAATGGAGAAATGAATGAGAACAAAGGTTTGCAGGCTACTCCCTCATGCATCATGAGCAGTTTCTGCAAAAGGAGAGTCAAAACATAAGACACGATTGGTTGGGAGCAATATCATAAAACAATGAAATGAACTGTATCTTAATAGACAGGAAGTGGCTAGTTACCCATCTAGCGTTATTTTAGAGTTGATTCTATATCCAGTCAGATTTTGGGCTGGTTAGAACAGCCTGAATCGATATCCAATTAGAGAGAAGAGTAAAGGTGAGAAGATGACACGACGGGCAATTATAACAATTCCAAAATGACCTGTTTAAGCAAACTGCTTTGTTTTTTGAACAGAACCAATGACATCATGGAGTGGTATCTTGACTCACATGTGAATTGGATTAGAGTGAGGCAGAGTTTCACAGTCATCAGCCTCACTCTCTCTGCCATGAATGTGGCAGAAAAGGGGCCCTTAGGGGTTCTTAGACCATCTATGGACTAATTTAGGTGTTAATCCTTTTGACATTCAGTCTTTGATGACCAATGAATGTACACTTTACTGAGAGAACTGAATCACATCCGTGAAGGCAGGCAGGTGGCACAGCACACAGAAGACAGGACTTGCCATCTGGAAGACTTGATGCCCAGACATCTACTAGCTCATGTCTTTGATGTCTGACTAAACTCTAAGAGCTCTGCAGAATTTGCTTCAGCCACCTTCATGGACATTGGAACAAATTTTTCTCATCTGCCCATTCCACTGGGGATCTCTTCAAGTGTTTGGGGTAGAAATTCCCCTAACTCACTGACAGGTTTGAGGCCTTTCAGGTGCCCTTAATCTGGCTTAGCCCATCTGCCAAAACAGAGTGTGGCCACTGTGCATACAACAGCTTCTTGGAATCTCAGGTGAGAGGTGGGTGAAAGTGGACAACAAAGGTGAATGAACAGCCCTGAAGAAGCTCAGTAAGCCCTCTCATCAGAGGTACTAGTCCTCCCTCCATATCCTAACCTATGCATGCCTCTGCCATTTACTACCTTTGTGATCTTGGTCAAGACGCTTAACTTTGATGGGACTCAGTTTGCTTATCTGTAAAATGAGTGAGTTGTTTTAGATGACTTCAGAGGTCCTTTTGACCTTTAAATTGATAATCCTATGATCCTAAAGGACATTTCTGCTTGGATAAATGTACATCTAGGACTACATAGTTATTTTCAAAACTGATCTCATCATTTACCTTCCAAATCCTTACCCTACAAAAACTATCAACAACTGGGTTTTCAACCTGAACAATTTCAGTAGTCTGTTTTTCTCATGGGTTACCAAGAACTGTAGATTCTTCCTTTATGATGTCTCTTGAGTCATCCCTTCCTTTCAATGTCTGTGGCCACCATTTTATGGCAATGGACTATTGCAATAACTTTGTGACTGCCCACTTCTTTCTCTGTCCAACCCACCCTACACATTGCTGCTTTGATATTTTTGTTGTTCCTTCCTTCTCCTCTCAAAAACCTTCAGAGGAATCAAATCCAGCTCTCTTATAGGATCACAGGGAAGGGGCCTCATCAGAAACGGGCTGGATTTGTATTCAGAGGACTTGACTTTGATTTCTTACTCTTTTTGCTTACTTTCTGTGTGATCTTGGGCAAGTCATTTATCTGGATTAGGTCTCAGTTTCCTCACCCGTAAATAGATTCCCTCTATGAAAAATTTTAGCTCTAAATTTATACACTCTTTCATTCTAAAAGCTCAGCAATCTGGCCATATCCTACCCAAATTTATCTTCCATGATTTTCCCATGCAAAATCTACATTCTAATCAAACAAATTCATTCCATTCCTTACTTGTAACATATTTTGCATTTCTCTGCCCTCTTTGTTACTTGTGTTCTCTTCTAATATCCTCATGAATCTTCCTCTGTATCACGACCCTGCATATCTTTTAGGATTCACTCAAACGTCACCTTCTCATGAAACTTTCTCTGGCTGCTTTAGCCAAGGACGTTTGCTACCTCCTCTGATCTATAGTACTTTGTTCACGTTACTTTCAATGATATACCAGTGGCTTATATCACAGGTACATGTTCGTGTATGTTATTTTTCTGTTTCATTATCATCATACTTAATATTGTACTTAATCAATATTGCTTTGGAAGCAACGTAGGAGATGAGCACGGGACTTAGGAAGAAACAGGTTTGGATTCTGACTCTACCACTTATAAGCAGTTATGACTTTGGGGAAGTCACTTAACCAAGCCTCAGTTTCCTTATCTGTAGAATAGGGATGATAATACCTGTGGAGTATTGTCCCTAACAGGTGGTAGTGATGCTAAAGTCAATCAACAAAAAATTTTGTAAACTTCAAAGCCCCTGTAGTTAGTTACTCTTATTATAGTGAACAAACTTTTCCCTTTTTATATCTGTATTTTTTTTTCTTTTTTTGGAGAGGGAAATGCAGGGAAATTATGGTTAAGTGACTTTCCCAAGATCACACAGCTAGTAAGTGTTGGGTCTGAGGTCGGATTTGAACTCAGGTCCTCCTGACTCCAGGACTGGTGTGCTATTCACTGCGCCACCTAGCCACCCCTTTTTATATGCATGTTAAGAAAACATTTAGTAGGGAGGCTAGGTGGCACAGTGAATAGAGCACTGGCCCTGGAGACAGGAGGACCTGAGTTCAAATCCAGCCTTAGACACTTGACACACTAGCAGTGTGACTTTGGGCAAGTCACTTAACCCCAATTGCCCTTCAAAACAAAACAAAAGCAAAAAGAAAATATTTAGTAACCCATGTTCAAATGATAAGCCCTTGGTGATTTAACATATTTATTCTCATTCACGTATCTTCTTACCAGCTGCTGAGCCCTAAATAAGTATTAAATCTTCATACTTTCATAGTCTAAGTAGCATCAGTGCCCAGAGTTCTATTTTTCTTCTTCTTTTCCTGGTATTAGCTTCTGGTTTCCATTATATGAACTCTTTGTATTGTCTTCTGCCTAGGATGCTATTTCAAATGCTGTTGTTTCTTGCTTTATCTCTACCATGACTTCTGGGATTTCAAAAGTTATTGTTTTTCATCACCCACCCTCCCCTGCCTTTCTTCCCTCTGGTGCTGTTCTGTGTTTTAATTGGGTAGGTACCCTAAAAGTGAAGAACTCACTTTACCAAGTCTTAAATGCTGTCTTTTATCTTTTAAATTCCTTTGTTTTCCTTCGTTAGTCCCTGGTGCATGGATTTTGTTTGTGTTTCTTTATCAAGTCCTCCAGTTAATTTGATCTGGTGTCCAGGGGAAAACAATTAGCAAGTCCTTGGGGGAATTTAAGAGAGTCAGAGACAGATTTTTAAAGAAAATGTTTCTTTCCCCTTTTAATTATTTTGTTAAAAAAATGCAAGTCAAAGAGTCCTGTAGTCGCCTCTCTGGGATTAGTAGTCCCTTCTCTGTCAGCTAAATCTTATATAAAATAGCAACGCATTTATTTGGTGCTTTCTGCTTAGCAAAGCAGTCTCCTCATAACAATCCTATGAAGTTAGGCAGGAATAAGTGAAATCCTCACTTTAATGAAGAGGAAGCTGAGATTGGCAGGATTTAGAGCTCAAAGGAACCTCAGAGGTCATTAAGTTCAACCTCCTTATCTTACAGGTGAAGAAACTGAGGTATGTCATGATGCTAAAAATTAGCGAGAGTCATGATGACACCCCATGACCTAAAGTTAAAACTGAGAACTTAAACCCATTTGATATTCAGATTGCCTGATTTGTCTTAAAAATACAAAGACAATGCCCTCCTGAGAATTTCTTCCACACTTTCTACCTTTATGTGAGAGTGGGAACTGTTGACCTTTTGAGTGTTGGTCAAGGTTTTCTCCCCTTTTTTAAAGACTGGCTTACTCATTACTCTGTAGTGTGAAAATTTCTAGGTGCTGTCTTTACTGTTTAAATATTAATTATTTGGAAATTTAAAACTTGGGGGTAATGAGTCCTGATAGTTTCTCAATAAGGGGGGAAGTAAAAAAAAATCTGATAAAACAGTTACAGAATTCACCACATAATACAGTGAAGTTTTGAAAAAAATCATCCTACTTCTTGAATCTCTGTGGCCACTGACTTCTAAATGTAGACTTGAAAAATGAGAGTTGTGATCAACTCTGTCAGCCATTCATCTGAAAAAGAATTAGGCGGGGGAGTGTTAGTCAACTCTGGGATCAGTACGAGCCAAGTGTGACATGTGGTTCACAAGAGCTAATGTGATGTGATGATGAATTCTTAGAGGTCCAGGGTTGGGAAAATAGAAGGTGATAGGTATACTGAACTCTATATTGGTCAGACTACACATGGAGCAGCACGGGCAATTTTGGGTACCATGTTTTATGAACAGTGACAAGCTGAAGCTTGAACATAGGGAGCAGAATAACTAGAGAACCGAAAACAATGACTTCTGAGCAATGCTCAAAGGAACTGGTAATATTAAGCTTGTAGAACAAAAGATAGGGCAGAGATATAATGAGAATTTTAGCGCGTTGGGAAAGGACCATAAGCCACACCCAGGATGAGGAATAGGAAAGGTGTCCTTAGTTGTATTAATACGTGTATGTGGGGTGGGTAGAAAAGAAAGAGAGGACCTGGGACCACTGGCATAAGGCTGCAACTGGTATGGGGGTGGAGGGAGGGAGGGAAGCAATGTGCCATCTGTTAGTTAATTTTAACTATTTTTGCTAAGTAGATGCTAAGCTCTGTTGTTTCCATACTTCCAAAGGATCATAAGTGCTGACATTTCTCTCCAAATTCAGTGGCCTGGGTAAATACCCCATTGTCCTATTTTACAATTATGTAGGGAGACATTATTATTTTATCCAAGTAGTAAAAGAAAGATTATATTTATTCCACATGGTTCCAAAGGACAGATCCAATACAAGAAGGTAAAAATGACAGTAAGACAGATTTCTGCTCAGTATGAAGAATTTCTTGAAAATTGGAGTGGTTCATGAGATGTTCCATAGAAGAAGAGCTTCATAAGCCTAGAAATTCAAAGAGAAACTAGATGACTGCTTGTCTAAAATAGTGTACCCTTCTTTGGCTCTTCTACATGTTTGGTGAAAACCAAAGCAACTGGTGTGCTACCAATAGTCCTAGCTGCAACAGTGGCATGTCAAAAATGGCCCCAAAGGACTAAGCTAGTACAAAGTATGATGGAATCAACCAAAACAATCAAAAATGGATTCTGGTACTTCTGGTGTCCACCTCTCATGGGCATTTTTCAAAACGTCTTTTGTGCATCTTTGCAACTGGATATTCTGATAAATTAGCTCTCCAGTGAGCCCTGGACTGCAATGATCCATAGCATTCTGAAACCAGCCTCTTTAGTTTAACAACCTGCATTTGGCCCAGCCTGCTCCTTCAAACTCAAAAATAGAAGGAAACTTCACTTCCCTGAACTGACAATTGTAGTTTCTGGGCTTAAGCATTGCTATAAATTCAGAATTTAATTGACTGACTGTATTTCAATTAGACACGCACTAGATACTGCAGACAGATGCTACTCAGCAAAGTGTCAAATGCAGGGCTTTGCAAAGCAGCAGTGAAAAGTATAAAGACAACTTCTGGCTTTGGAAAAAAAGTTCAAAATACAAATGACAAAACCTAACTCTAAGGGTCCGGGGTGTTTTTGAACTGAGAAAGTATAATATCTCCCAGTTATAGAGTATGTTACCATTTGCAAATCCCTAGGAGTTGGCTTAAGTGCCACTTTTTCTAATGTTCTCAATCTAGTGTTCCCTCATCCCTCATCTCTTGCTCAAAATTAGAATCACAGGATCATAGATTTAAACATATAGAGACCTTAAAAGTCATCTAGGCTAAATTCATTTTACAGATGAAGAAAATGACAATTAGGGTGACTTTATGAAGGTTTTACAAAGTAGCAGAACCAGAAATTGAACCCAGGTCCTTTGGCTCCAAATCCAGGGCTCTTAGTATTGATTCTGTGTATTTTTGTTTTTACTTATTTGTGTACACATTGATTTACCCAGGAGAGGGTAAGCTCTTTGAAGACATGGGATCCATTTTGCTTTGTTTTTTTTGTCTTTTACCCCAAAGCCTAATATAGTACTTGGTTAGGAATTGTTAAGAAAGCACTTAAAAATGCTTATCAGGGAGTTGATTGTGTCCACCGGCTGACTATTTAAGTAAAGCACACTAACAGGGGCCCTGAGCTATATAGTATTAGGAGTAAAGACCCACAGGCTTATTGCTAGAACCCAACATAGTCCCCTTGCTGTGGACGGAACCTGTAAATGGGAGTGGTTATAGGCAATTTCGCCAGAAATCATCCAGTCACTAAGTATCAGAACTGGGACTCCATGCCAAGTCATCTAATTCCAAGTCAAAATATTCCTTCCCCCTCTATGAAGCTTCCTCTTGACTCCTAGAACCCTCAGGAAGAAAACAGAGCTTTAAGCAGCACCTTCTAGGAAGTAGAACCCAAGACTGACTTTTAAATAAATCATAGGTCTAAGTAACCCATCCTAGTGCTTTTCCCAGTAAATCTTGTTATTACCCACATGTAATATTTTACATAAAGACGGTGTTAGCTAAGAAGTAAAAGAACAGCAATATTTCATCTAGAGAAGAAAAAGCAGGACTGCTGACTTCAAATATCTAAATGGTTGTTATTCACAAGAGAAATCAGATTTGTTTTGTTTGGACAGTAAGGAGTGCTAGGGATTATGATGGGTGGAAGTTGCAGAAAAATAGCTTTTTTCTGAATATATTTCTTTTTTCTTTTCTTTCTTTTTTCCCCCTTGGAGGCAATCAGGGTTAAGTGACTTGCCTAGGGTCACACAGCTAAGTAAATGTCTGAGGTTAGATTTGAACTTGGGTCATCGTGACTCCAGGGCCAATGCTCTATCCACTGCACCACCTGGCTGCCCCCAAATTTCTTAACAATTTGATTGGTACCAAACGTGCATGGATTGTCTTGGTATTTAGCTCTTACTCTACTCCTGGAGAGGTTCAATGATAGCCTTCTAGTTAAGCATCACAGATACAGAGCTAGAAGTGATCTTCCAGGTCATTTAAGCTCACCAACATCTGCAGAGGTCAAGGGCCTTGCTCAAGGTCAAACAACTAACAAGGAATAGAGGAGGTAGAATTTGAACCCAGGTCCTTTGTCTCCAAATTCAGTTTTCTTCCTATTGTAGTACATATTCCTGATCGATGGTGGCTGGGGCTTAAGAGACATCTAAAATGCATTCCAGTTTTAAGATTCTATGACTCCGTGACTGCAGAGGAGGGAAATAAGTTCCTTTAGAACCAGTTGGTAAAGCTCAAGAATTTGTTATGAACCTATGGGGATGTGGGGTATCAGCATTTACATGCAGTAGTTGATTGTTTTGTTGTCTGAGTTAGTGAAGCTATGTTCAGCAAGGTCCCAGAGGAGCTCAGAACAGGCACATCAACACAAACTTATAGTGCTAATTCACATACAAAGCCTGTGTTTATGAGTCCATTAACTAGAATTATTTTTTTCAACAGCTTCTAAGTAATTCCCCATATATAACTGTAATTTTAAAGCATTTAAATAATAATACTACAGCCAACCAGCCATTAATAAGCACTTTTTATATGCCAGGTCGGGGGCAGCTAGGTGGCAAAGTGGGTAGCGCACTGGGCTTAGAATCAGGAAGACCTGAGTTCAAATCCCAGCATAGGTACTAGCTGTGTAACCCTGGGTAAGTCGCTTAACCTTGTTGGCTTTAGTTTCCTCATCTGTAAAATGAGCCGGAGAAGGAAATGGCAAACCCCTTCAGTATCTTTGCCAAGAAAACTCCAAATGAGGTCATGAAGAGTTGGACACAACTGAAATGACTGAATAACAATGTGATGTTATGATACTAAGCACCAAGGATTAAAAAAATGGCAACAACATGATCCCTGTCCTCAAGGAATTCACATTTCCAGTGGGGAAGAAAATATGCAAACAGCCATATACGTACAAAATGTGTCTGTCTGTCCATCGGTCTATCCGTCCATCCATCCATCCATCCATCTGTCCATCTGTCCATCCGTCTGTCGGTCAGTCTGTCTGTCTGTCCATTCGTCCATCTCTCCATCTAGCCATCTCTGTCTCTGTCTCTGTCTCTTTCTTTCTCTCTCTTTCTCTCTCTCTCCCTCTCTCTCTCTGTCTGTCTCTCCCACCTATCCTTCTAACTGTCATAAATGGTAGGGTAATCTTAATGGGAAGATATTAGCAATGCAGGGAAATGGTGAAAGTGGTATTTGGCCTTCATTTTGAAGGACACCAAAGAAGCCAGGAAGCGACAAGGGAGAGCATTCTAGGTCCAAGGAACAGTCAGTAAATAGAGAGATGGAAGGTCATGTGAGGAGCTGGATCCTAGATTATATGGAATAGAGTAAGAGGTAAGAAGAGTGGAAAGGTAATAAAGGACCAGGTTGTGAGGGGTTGTAAATATCAAAGCATTTCATATTTAGTTTTAGAAGTATTGAGGACACACCAGAATGTATTTGAGGGAGGGCATAGGATACCATGTAGGCAGTTGAATGGAGGATAGATTGGCGTTTGAGAGCCTTGAGACAACCAAGAAGAAAGTTTACTGGGGAAAGGTGGGATTTCACATAACATCCCTGTGAGATATGTCAATATTCAAGGATTTATAAGGCAAGCTATCTATGAATTAGTAAATAAATGTTTCCTCAACTATTACTTACTTGTAAGTAGTATAACTATTTACTTACTACTAGTACTTACTTGTACATACTTACAATTATTATTCAATGGTCTTTCTGACTCCTAATCCAACCCAGTAATCAGTCTATCATGCACTACAAACTTTCTGTGTGATACATAGGCAGGTAGCAATCCCATTAAGCAGATGAAGAAATAGACATTTGGCTTTCTTAACATTCTGTGGCTGGTAAATGGAAAAATCAAGACTAGACTCAAATCTTCTGTCTTTACGTGTTTTTTTTTAAGTCCTTTAAACCATGTTGTTAAAAGATAAGTTGATAGAATGAATCAGCAGTCTTGGATGCTGTTGAATTTTTTCCCAATTTCCAGTTTGCTCAGACTGTTATTATAGGGCTATGGTTGATAAAATAATAACTGAAATTAATATAGTACTTTCAAGTTTGCAAAGCTTCTTATATACATTCTTTCACTGGATACTAACAACAGACCTGTGAGGCATATAGTGCAGATATTATACCTAGTTTGCAGAAAGAAAAATGGAGGCATAGGGAAGTGAAGTATCCCACCCCTCCCTGGTGACAGAGGCAGGATCTGAACCTCGGTCTCTCAGTCTCTGCTAGTCCAGTGCTTTCTCTGGTCTTCCTTCTTCTGTGTAAGAGGAGCTAACTCACATGTCTATCAGGCTTCATGGTTATAAAGCACTTGACATTTCTCCTCTTCTTTGATCCTCTCAACAATTCTGAAGTTGGCAGGGCATGAATTATAAATACGTTTTTATAGTTGAGATAACTGAAGGTCACAGGAATAAAGGGTTTGCCCAGAGTCAGACAAACCAGGACTGTAAGTGACAGACATAGGATTTGAACATGAATCTTCTCACTGCAAGGCAAGTCATTTTTCTCCCACTCCTGTACTACCTGAACCAGCCAACCAATCAACCATTTTAGAGGATAATTTTGTTGTCATTGTTCAGTCATGTCTGACTCTTCATGACCCCATTTGGGGTTTTCTTGGTAGAGATACTGGAGTTTGCCATTTCCTTCTCCAGCTCATTTTTACAGATGAGCAAACTGAGGTAAACAAGAATAAGTGAATTGCCCAGGAACACATAGCTACTAAGTGTCTGAGATGGGATTTGAACTCAGGAAGATGAGTCTTCCTGACTCCAGGCCTGGCATTTTATCCACTGTGCCATCTACATGTCCCAAAAGGATAGTTTGCACAAATAGAAATACTGGTCTTTGAGACCAGAACCAAGGCAGACACTAATAGAACACAAAGTCCTTGAGGTCAGGGACTATTTTTTTGCTTTGTGTCTCTAGAGCCTAGTATAATGCCTGAAATATATTAAATACTTATTAAATGAATCAAACTCCTCCATACCTTTTATTTCCTTCTTTCTCTTTCTCCACTCCCCCCTCCCCAATTGTTTCTTTTTTACACTAGTCCTTGTAAGAACATTTGGTTCAAATCCCAGAAAGTTTGAAGGGACCTTGCCTATTCTTTTGTTAAGTTCTTGATATAGAATTTAATTAAGATTCAGTGGTATAAGGCTGGAAACTTATTGTTTATTTGCCGCTTTTTAGAAGTACTTTACTGCCCCTGGCCTCCCTGCTTCCCATGCCTCACTTCAGTGACAAGTATCTGTTCAGGACACTTCTGTTTAAGTTAAGATAAGGAAGGTTGATGGATACCTTGCAGCTTCCCCAGTTGGCCAAAGTTATTATCTCGGGTGGAATGCATTAGAGGAGCAAGCTCTAATTCTGTCTTTTGAAAGCTAAAGAGCTCTGGTTGGGTCTAAAGCATGCTCGAGTATACAAAAAACTGGATGAACACCTTAGAAGTCACTTTCTTACACGTTTGTTTTTAATTTTAAACAACTTGTCCTAGAAAAACAAACAGAGCCAAGTACCTTGTGGCCCAGGGACTGGGTTTGCTACTGTGCTGATAATAATGTCCCAAGATTAATTATATTGAAAGCATTCATAGGATTATATGTTTGCCAAGAACAACACTAAAGGTATAGCAGCTGTGTATGAGGAATGCCTGTCCATGGAAGGGAAGAAATATATGCGTTTACCTATAGAACCCATGTGTATGTATGTATGCATTTAAAATCATCCTTTTTTGCTGCACTAGACAAATGTATACACAACACATAGACACACATCTGGGTTTGGATTCAAGCTCTATCATTTGTGGAGATGGGAAAACTATTTCCTTTCTGTTTTCTTTTTTGGAAGATAAAGCTATTGGGCTGGCTAATGTCTAAGGGGCCTTTTAACTCTCAGTCATATGGTCCTGTGGCCATTTCTCCCCCCATCCTTCTTCTGCTCATCAAAGAAAGGTACTAAGTCTGAGACCCTATTAGATTCCTTTCAGAAGAAGTTCCTTCTGAATCCAATGACTTCAATGTATAGTATAGCAGTAATTAGTCTGACAAGTATTAAGCATCTATGTGTGTGAGTGATTGTTCTTGGGGTGAGGGATAGAAAGATGATAAAAAAAACCCCATTCTCCTTGTCTTCATGTGCAAAGGAAAAAGGTCTAAAATATTATGAGAATATTGAAAGGGGGAGATGAACTGGGTGTGAACAAGGAAGGCTTTGTGGAGGAAGTGGCCTGAGTGGGACTTTGAAGGACAGGAAGGGTGGGGAGGAGGGTTGTTGAATATCACAGGAGGGAGATATTGTGAGTAAAGACCAAAAAGGCAGGAAAAGGTAGGATTAGAAGAAAATGGTGAGGAGGTAAGATCCATAGAACTTAGAATCTGAGGGACGAAAGGAAGCGTCAAAGATAAGCCCAAAGTCTGAAGCCTGGTTGCCTAGGAGGATAGTGGGATCAGCAACAGAAATAAGGAAGTTAGCTGAAGGGTCAGGGTTTTTTGGAGGAATTGGAGGGAGATAATAAATTCAATTTTGGACATGATGTGTTTGAAAATCTGCTTAATAAATGTGTGATGAACTGATTTTTTTTTCTAATGTAAGGGATGTATAGCAGGCAATTTGAAGTGTGGGACTCAAACTATAGGCAGAGATTTGGCATAGAGAGAGAGCTTTTAGTCATTGGCACAGAGGAGATCCTTGAAGCTGGGCATAGGTGTTTCCTCAGTCAATCTAAGGCCTGGGAAAGACCCTAGCTTAAAAAGGCCAAAGTTTCCCACTGCATCTGGGGCCATCTCCAGTATTCCTGATCCATATCCAGAACCCAGATGGCTTACATCCAGTTCACTTGCAAGTCATGGCATCATCTTCCTGAGGCCATGGTCCTCTTTGAGAAGGTGTGTGCACTAGGGCTCTGAGTCAGATTGGAGTAAATTAATGACTGACATTTTTCTGTTATTTATACTGAAAGGTAGAATTGCTGTTGCTTTATATCAGTCACTGATTCTGGGTTTTCCCACCTCCAACATCCAGAGGCACTGGAGAATTTACTAAAAGTGCTTTTTATGTCTTGTCTTGTACAAAAACAGCCAGGATTGTGATGGCCTCAGGTAAGGAGCTAAATTTTATCATTGGAAAAAAGGCAAATTATTGCACAGATTAATGTAGATTCTCTAATACAGAGAGAACTTGGTCAAGTTGGTCCAAACACTTGGTCCATCTTGGGCTTGCCAAACCAGATTAAAATGTAATTGGGGGAATATTTAGCAAAATAAAAACACAATGAAACACAAATAATGTAAATATGTGATTTTCTAAGTCAATATGCAGCTTGCTGGGATTTTTATGTACAGCTGAGTGGCCCCTATGTCTTTTTGAGTTTGCCATAATTGCTCTAAAAGAATGAAGCACCTATTGTAAAATGACAGGATTTTAGGCTGGCAACAGAATGAATTTCACATCAGGGAGAATGGTATGGTTAACACTATCCAGTCTCCTATAGATTATTCTGCTCAGCAGGTAGACAGCCATGCATAAACTTGCAAGCTTTTCAAAAGGAAAACCTCCAAGAACCAAAATGTGAAAACTCTATTCATAGGAACCAGCAGTATTTGTTAAAGGAGTTAGTGAAAAATATGTGTATGTGGATTTACAGCTGGTAATTCTCAATTAGGGTGGGGAAAATGAGCTTATGAATCCATGTTCTGACAGCATCTGTTAATTCCACAAGGCAGTAAGCCTTCAAATCGCATTCACTACTTCCTTTCTCATAAGCTTCATGCTTGAGCTGAGGGAGGAAGGTGATCCTTCAGAGTGAGTATGGGGAAAAGGCATACCTGTAAAGCTCATGGAATGCACTCTCCTGACCTGGTTTTGTAATTAACTTGGCCCTGAGCCCATATGAAGGTGAAGATCTGTATCATATTAGAGCTACCTGATTCTTTTTCTTCTCCAATCAGCAACTCATTTGTCACTGCCAGAAAAAAAGTGAAAAGGTCACTTTCTCACTTTGGAATTTCTGAATCATTTAATAGCTAATTTGTCCTGTTAATTACCTCCTTTCACATGTGTAATTATTTTGAATTATTGTCCTCTTGCTTCTATTAATGGGCAAGGCAAGGGAACAATACAATGCCATTTGGAGTTCTAATTGGTTAGTCTTGGCAACTGAATTGCTTTGGAATGACTGACAGAGGAGAGTTTGCTGATTCCCTTGAGTTTTACTAGTTTTGCAACAGAAATAAGCTGCTGAAACTCTGTTTGCATCTCTCATTCTGAGCCGCTATACACTAATATTGTGAATTTCTGTACTCCCTTTGGCTCAGAGCCAGAGATTCTGCAATAAGGTGCACTTCTCCAACTAGTGCTATACTTCTCTATTTTCCTAGATACATTGAAAATGTTGTTGGTGTTATTCAGTTTTGTTTGACTTCATGACTCCATTTGATTTTTTTTGGCAAAGACACTGGAGTGGTTTGCCATTTCCTTCTCCAGGTCATTTTACAGGTGAGAAAACTGAGACAAACAGGGTTATGTGACTTGCTCAGGGTTGTACAGCTAGGAAATGTCTGAGGTCAGATTTGAACTTGGGAAATTAAGTCTTCCCGACTTCAGGGCCAGCACTCTATCCACTGTGACATATAGCTGCTGTGTTAAAAATACTTGCTGTTTTAATCAACAGTCCACAGGCAGTACAGGTGAAATCCTGATTGAAAGTTAGGACCTGAAGTGGATGACCTCTTGAGAACCTTCCCAAGAGCCTTTGGGTTTTATACAAATGAAAGGAAGGGAGAAGGTCAAAGAACGAAAGTTCACTTGTCAGAGTCTCAGTAAAGGTATCACCCTCCATCTCAATCCTTTTTTCCAAACTCCTACTTTAATTATATATATGTGACCAGTAATAAGTCTTAGTCTTTGAACTACTCAACAGATAGAAAACTCTCCCTTTGATAACATTTTCTAGAATTTTTTCAGAAATTGAAGTTAATTTTATTGACCTATAGTTTGAAAGTGTCATTCTCTTTGTATAGGAATAGTATGAATGGCTTTTGGAAGACCAATCTGTCCTTATATCACTCCCTACCATATACTTATATCAAACCATTAGATATTCATTCTTTTGGATCATAATGGCTTTTAAGTTGTCAAGAATCCCTTTCTAAAGGAATGCACCTTAAGCCTGCTTCATCTAGTAACTTAGCAGTGATTAATTTTATCTCAGTAATAGCTAAAAGAGCAAAGCCTTAAGTAAATCAATCAACAAGCATTTATTTAACACCAGTGTCTATGTGCCAGGTACCTGGGATGCAAAGGCAGAAAATAAAGGTCCCTGTCCTGAAGGACTTTGAGTTGGACTGGGTTGGTTTTATAATGCTGTGCAGACTTCAAGTTGGCAGATTCGCTTGAGATTATTTAGTTCAGTCCCTTCATTTTATGTATATACATTATATATTATTAATTAATACTTTATAGGATATATTACATATAAAATCTGTTATATATTTTAATGTAGAGTTTTTTTACGTTTGTCTTCTAATTTGATTCTTACATTAACTTAGGGGTTGGGGTGGGTAGTGCCAGATGTGCAGTAGTCCTTAGAGAAGTCTTTATTTCATCAAGATTAATTTCATCAACAGTTAATAAATGGCAAACACTGGGATTAGGACCTAGGTTTATGACTTCCAGATCAGTGCTCTTTTAACTTTACAAAGGGCCTCTCAAAAATTACCTGGGCGCAGGGAGAGTTGAATATGAAGGGATGATATCTAATAGATAAAATGAAAAGGTGAGAGAGGAATATATTGGGAGAAGAAGAAAGGGAAAGATAAAATAGGGCAACTTATTTCACATAAAAGAGGCAAGAGAAAACTGTTACAACAGAGGGGAAGAGCTGGGAGGTTAAAAGGAATGAGCCAATCTTACTCTCATTGGATTTGGCTTAAAGATGGAATAACAAACACGCTCAATTGGGTATCTTACCCAAAGGGAAGTAGGGGGGGAGATAGGAGAAGAGAATGATAGAAGGAGAGCAAATTGGGGGAGAAGGTAATTAGAAACAAACACTTTCGAAAAGGGACAAAGTCAAAGGAGAAAATAGAATAAATGAGGGGGGCAGATAGGATGGAGGGAAATATAGTCAGTCTTTCACAACATGACTGCTGTGAAAATGTTTTGTGTAACTACACATATATAGCCTATGTTGCAATTGCTTGTCTTTTCAGCGGGGGTAGGTAAGGAGGGAAGAAGGAAGAGAATCTGGAACTCAAGGTTTTAAAAACAAATGTTAAAAATTGTTTTTACATCCAGCCTGGAAATAAGATACACAGGCAATGGGGTATTTCTATCTTGCCCTACAAGAAAGTAAGGGAGGGAAAATGAGGGGAGACATAAGAGAGGGCAGATTGGGGGAATGGCTATTCAGTAGTCTTGCCACCTTGGGTGGGGGGCAGGGGAAAGACAGGGAGAATATTTGTAACTCAAAATCTTGTGGAAATAAATGTTGAAAATAAATCAATAAATTTATTAAAACAAACATGAAAAGATAGATAAAAAAGTTACCTGGCTCTTTGTGACTTAGGGTGATCCAGATTTGATGAAAAAATTGCTTGGATTGTTCTCTTCTGAAACTGAAGCAAGAATCAAAACAAAATATATAAAACTAGCCTTCTGCAGAAGTAACTCACTGACAAACACTGTTGAGTAGAGAATTTCTATTAGGTAAACATCAATCCAAAGCTTTAAACTGCACTAAGTCTTTTGTCACACACAATTAATGTGAGATAAATGAGTATCTTTAAACATACTTAAAAAATTTTTATGGAGGGAATTAGAGTTAAGTGACTTGCCCAGGGTCATACAACTAGTAAATGTCTGAGGTTGTCTCAGGTCCTCCTGACTCCATGACCTGATCTCTACCCACTGCACCACCTAGCTGCCCCCAAATACTCTTTAAAGTCATGATATATATATATATATATTCACCCATCCCTTTTCCTTTTCAATACATAAGGATGAAGTGGCCCTCCTCCTTGTCTAAGAAAATGCCTTCACTAACATCCCTGATCTTACTCCTTTTTAGTTTTGATTTGATAACTTTAACAAGTGATCAAATCTGCCTCTATATGATCATTGGGCCAGCCTTGTTCTTTTCTCTCTTGTTGTCCTGTACTTGTTTCAGCTCTCATGGCCTCTCACTTAACTCTTTTGGAATTTTTTCAATTAGTGACTGTCCCTTTAGTAGAGAGAAATGAAGGTGAAGGTGAAGGTTGGGGCCAGACTGTGGAGAGGGCCTTCTGTGGAAATACTTGACTTTTATGTTCTGACCCCATCCCACTTTTCCAGCTTCTTTTACATCTCTTTCCTTTATGTATTTTCTGTTCTACGCCAAACCAGACGACCAGCAGCTCTCCAATGTTGTCCTGTACCTCAGGCTTTTGTGCGCTGGTGCAGATCACTTCCTCTTCCTGGAACACACTCCTTCCTCATTTCTACCTGTAGAAATCCTTCTCTTTCTTCACTGCTTAGTTTAGCTACCACCTCTTCCATAACGCCTTCCTTGATCCCATTCCCCTGATTTCTTCCTCCTCAAGCTTCTTATAGCACTTTGGCTGCATCTCTCCCTCACCCATATTATATTTTACTTTGTAGAAAGCCTATTGTATGCTCATCTTATCAGAAAAAGCATTGGTTTAGTAGCCGGATAGTCTGGGTTCAAATTCTACTTCTGACACTACTTATAGGACCTTGAATGAATCAGATAAACTCCCTTGGCCTCAGTTTTCTCATCTGTAAAATGAAAGGCTTGCACTAGATGATCTTTGAGCTCTCTTTTAGGCCTAGACCTATGATCTCATTATTAGATTGTAAGCTCCTTGAGGGTAGGGACTAAATCTTATTTCATCTTTCTATCTCTCGTGTCTTGCATGCAGACATCAAATATATTTATTGAATTTAACTTTATTGAATAAACTAAAAACTTCGAAATTGTAGCAAATGGATAACAAATACATAGGGTGGCATGGGGGATCTGTACGGAGTCTAGAAAGAGGGGAGTCAGAAAGAAAGTAGATCATCATGCTTTGGGTAGGGGTTGGCCTACTTGACTTCTAGGCCCTTTTCTAATTCAGCATCTCTATGATTCTAGGATTCTGTGCTCCTGCATTATCCAAACAAGAGAATGCTTTGATTCTGGGGGACTGATACTGGTTTTTGAGCCAGGAATAAAAGCACAGCCAGAAATATCACTAGGAGGGCCATTTGTCAAACTCTCCCTTACTCAATGGAAAGATTCCTTAAGAACATCCAACTCCCTTTGCTCAGACTCAGCTTCCTAAGCCACCTGACCTACACTCAGGATGGGATAGTGAGGAGTTGATTGACTTCTTACAAAACTGAAGAGCAGTGATGCTCTTCCTTACCAAGACAAGTGTTCTAAAATAGGAGTCAAGAATTGCTTTGATACAATAATTCATGTCACGTCAGAGTTTTAGTTTTACTGGCCAACAATTAGTAGGAAGGTGCAGTGATGGGATGAAGTAGGAAAAGCACTGGGTTGGAGACAAGTCAACATTTTCTTTGCAACTTAAAGTCTAGAACATGGTGTTAAACTGAAGTGGAAACAGGGGGTCACTAAATGTATATAAGGATCCCTGCAGGCCACATATTGACTTCACTTTAAAAATGTAATATGAGCTATGTTTTTTCGTAGTTTTATTTATTTGAATAAATATTTCCCAATTACATTTTAATCGAGTTCTGGCCACACTGGGGAGTATCATGGACCTGCAAGTTGTGTGTTTGACACCCCTGGCCTAGAACACTGAGAGATTGTGACTTGTCCAGGGAGACACAACCTGTACTTGTCAGAAGTAGGACTTGCATGGAGTTCTTCTTGGATCCAAGATGAGCTCTCTTTCAGGCTACATTTTACATATAAATCTTAAAGTACAAAGTGAATATATTCTACTACTCCAGGCTATCTTTTTATATTGAAGTCATTAAGCACTAAAAAAATATAAGTTACTATAGCTCTTGCTCCTGTTTAAGAAACAAAGCATGGAGGGGGCAGCGAGGTGGTGCAGTTGGTAGAGTGTCAGCTCTGGAGTTGGAGGGACCTGAGTTCAGATCCAGTCTTAGATGTTTACTAGCTGGGTGACCCTGGTCAAGTCATTTAACCCTGATTGCCTGCACATACACACACATGAGCACGCGCACACACACATACACACACACACACACAAGAAGGGCAGCACAGAGTAGGTAGGGAGATGGTATTGGATTTGGGAAGACCCATGTTTATGTTCTGCCTCTGACACATACTAATTCTAGGCAAGTCACTTCATCTCTGGGTGTTTTTAGGCAAATTTCTAATTTTGCAAGTTTTGCAATCTGTGGTAATCTGCAATGACAGAGAGCTTTCCCAACCCAAACAAACAAACAAAACCCTAGTGGTATTAGCATGAGAAACTGTGGCAGGCATTTTCTGGTGTTAGTGCTACTTTTCAAGGGAGTCAAGAAGTTTTTTTTATTCTATTCTGGTTAGGGCTCTAACTAGCAATTTTGTGCTTGAAGCAACTGGATTATAGAGTAGTCACTGATGGAAGCACTGGCCATGACTAAAATACTGGTCATCACCTCTAAGGGTAGGGCGTGAGGTTTGACTGCCCCAGGGGAAAAGACAGCATCCTCTCCAGAGAGGGCTGCAGAGGAGGGGCAGCAGAGGAACTGGGGTGGGGAGGGTAAGTTTGGGAGAGTACTATCCATGCCCTCTCAATTTCTTGGTCACAGTAGGAAGGAAGTATGTGGTTATTGCCGGGAATAAGAGTGGGAGAGGGGTAATGTGGGGCAAGGGAAGTATACCTAACAGTAGTACTGCTGAATGTCACCAACAACCTCTATATATCCCTACCAAGGGTAAAGTCCTGGTTGCTCTGCCCTAGTTATAGCTCTGATGCTTGGAGAGAGTGAGATGGTGAGAAGGAAGACGATTGAGTTTAATCTACAGAATTGGAATTGTACTTCTGTAGCTCTTTAAAAAAAAGGAAACATGAGGGATAAATGAGATTGTTAAATCCCAGGGTTGGGAGGGAACTTAGGGTCATCTAGTATAACCCATTATATTAATTCACTCTACAGCATCCCAACAAGTGAATGCCTATCCCCTCCTTAAAGGTCTGTATAGGACTCGGTAACTCACTTCCTTATGAGGTGGCCATAATGAGTTTTCAAAGAAGAAGCTTCCTTGGAGTTATATAAATTTTGTGAATTCCTTAAGACTACTGAACCTCCAAGAGTTTTCTTCCTCATCTTGAAAGGGTGAACTAGCTATTGCTTCTTCTCTTACTGCCAGCCCATGACTCTCATCAGACTTGTGATTTCATGAGTAGAGGGAACTTGCCAATCCCATTTGGTAACTATTCTATAACTTTAAAGTTTTATCAAGTTGAGTAGGGGCTCTAAGAGGTCAAATGACTTGCTCAGTGTCACATAGTGAGTATGTATTAAAAGTGGGACTCAGTCTTTCTAACTTTGAAGTTGTCTTTCCATCTACTGCCCTTCCTTGGTCTTGCTTGAATTTCTGCACTGTGTCACATATTTGTCATGGTAAGTAGCCTAGTTGAGTTTAGTGACTAGAAACAATGGAAAGGTCACATTATGATGCAGTCTTACCTGTCACATGGTCCTATGTCTGCATGTATTCCAGGGATAGTAATACAGCAAGGTGTTGGCACTTGTATAAATTGTCCCGTAAACTTCTTTGAGTCAGTGTTTGTTGGCCTAGAAAACAGAATGAGCACTGACTCAACCTTTTGATTTTAAGACCAGCACTGCATTTCTGTGCTCTTGAAATATCTGGTTGCTATTTTCAAGCAAACCTCTTGTCCCAGAACATTTGTTCTTTCTCACTATGGTTTTCCTTGGCCGAGTTATGCTCTAGATTTATATTTTCAGCTCTGTAGCCAAGGCCATGTTTCAAAACCAGCAATCTGGTGGGAGTCTTCTTTCTGCACTTCCAAGACAAGCCCAATATTCCTCTTATGAATTCAGGGCTTGTTAATGTTCTGATGTCTTGTTTGGAACTCTTGTGTACTGTGTTTTTCAGTGTTCTAGTACATGCCAACAATATGTAAAATCGATTAAAGTGATCTGGATACTTGAACCTCAGGGAAAGGGAGAGGGTTGCAAAAGGATGGCCAAGAATCAGGTCGTTTGGTCCTTTTAGATTGTTCAGGCCATGGGAACAGTCACTGCTCATCTCCCAGAGAGAAAAGGGATCTCTTTTCCTCTAAATTCCTGGTGAGCCTCATACCTAGGGGCATAGTGGAGTCAGCTCAAACTGGCTTTTGAAAACCCATTGTTAAGTTTTCAGCAGAGCATTTATATATCAGAAATGGGCACACCATTACAAATAATGGTCTAATTCATTCTCTTGCTAATTGTCTAGACAAAAGACAAAGGGATAGAGCAAATGTTAATAATGCAGAAAAACTTAAAAATGTGCTATATACCTATTTTTCTCCCTAAGGAGCCAATTGTTAATTATTGACCAACACTTTGTTACTTGTTCTTTTTTTGTTGCACCTTCTGATTCTGAATTGTGTTATCATTATTTGTGTCCAACATTTTATCACTCTTATTGGAGTTTAAGATTTTTGAGGGCAGAGACTGTGTATTTTAATCATTTCTATAGCTCACAGAATATCTAGCACACAATGTGTTTTGAATGGACACTCAAGTATTTGTTGAATTAAATTAGACTTTATTGGATGCTAGGGAAAGCAGTGGGATTTTTACTGAACTACCTAAGATAATCACTTTGGGATCATATATGGACTTTCTTTCTTCTCTCTCTCTCTCTCT
>CM053598.1:73758494-73783863 GCA_028646575.1 Pseudocheirus occidentalis | reverse complement strand
CTACTACTACTACTACTACTACTACTACTACTACTACTACTACTACTACTACTACTACTACTACTACTACTGCTACTACCACTACTACTACCACTGCTACTACCACTACTACTACTACTTCTACTACTACTACTGCTACTACTACTACCACTACTACTACCATTACTACTACTACTGCTACTACTACTACTGCTACTACTACTACTACTACCATTATTACTACTACTGCTACTACTACTACTACTACTACTACTGCTGCTGCTGCTACTACTACTACTGCTACTACCACTACTACTACTACTACTACTACTACTACTACTACTACTACTACTACTACTATTACTACTGCTGCTGCTGCTACAACTACTACTGCTACTTTTACTGTTAATGCTGCTGCTGCTACTACTACTTGCTTTTACCTGCTGCACTTATCTCAGTGAGTTGCACAAATAGGCACTCAATTAATGTATACTCCAAATGTTGATCTAAGCATCTAACAATGCTGGTATTAGACATTCTTCTTGTAAACAAGGCAATTCCTATGTAACAAAGTTTAGAGAATCACATTTTAGAGTGGGAAATAGAGAAGTAATGACATTGCATTCCCTTGGTGTTATTCCTGGATAATAAAGAGTCCTAAAACCCTTTTCCCCCTGATTTTTATTCTGTATACTGTTGGAGAAAAGTGTAGCAGTTAGAAGAAGAGATTAGATATTAGATATTCTTAGTCAAAAACAGTGATTTAGAGTTTCTATCTGTAATGGAAAAAGTTCTGGGGTTGGAATCAAGAGATCTGGGTTCTAGGCCTGGTTCAGTCATTAACTTGTTAGGTTTCTTTCCAGGTCTTATTTTCCTCATTTGGAGAATAAAAGGCTTGGATTAGACGATATATAAGTTCTCTTCCAGATCTAGATTTTATTACTCTGGTTTCATTTAATGCCATGAGGGAAATGGGATGATAATTATTTTAAATATGTAAGTTATGTCTGAAATGCTAAATGTGTGGTGAGGCTGGGATGAAAGCACTATTATTAATAAAATCTAATTTACTCTTTTGAGTCAAGGCCTGAGTTATTAAAGACAAATGTTTGATTTAATTGCTGTATTTCGAACACTCATTTTTATGCAGTAGTAGTACTTATGTAACAGGTAAGCATATTTTACCACAATGTTTTTTTAACTAGCATTACATAAATTTGAATAATCATTTGGGCATCCTTTGAGCAGTGCTAAGAATTGAAATTCTGCAGCCTTGCTCATTACTGACAGGGGAGCCCATTTAATAAAATTAAAGCAATTGGAAGTACAATTGTGTATTTTCAAAGAATCATCTATATGCATATGTGTGCATTAATATGCATGCCTTTAATCCCCTTGTCGATTATTGAACATATTTAAGCAGAAACATCAATTTGGAACAGAGTCAGTTCAGCCATGTTATTTGCATTTTAGATTCTAAATGGATTTAGCTCATTTAGTTGTTACTTATATTAATTTAAAGAATGAACTACTTAGTGTACTTTAAATTTCTCCAGAAAAATGATAAATATTACTAGGAGCTTTTTAATGGATGACAAGTATGTATGATATCATATTTAAAATTTATTTCTCTGTCTCTGAGATAATCTTTTTCAAGGCATTCCTAGCTTTTTTTCTGGAGCCATCAAAAAGTGTGCCGCTGAATGGTTGTAAAGTACACTAGATTAGTCAAATCCATCCATACTACTGGGAAAATAGTTCCAGTTGAGTATCTCAGTTTTGTGACTATCATAGGAGCTCAAAAAAAATCTTGGTTGGCATCCTATTTTTTGGGGGGAAAGGGAAATTGTATTATGTTTTTAATAATTTGCAACTTCTCCCTGACACAAAACCTCATTAAAACTATTTTTAAAATTTCTCAATTTAGCAAACAACAAAGAATGTTTCCATATGTAAAGTAGAACAGAAAAAATGGGTTTATATTTGAAACCATGATCTCTATTTATGTATAATTTGCTTTTTTTAAAAAAAAGATACAATAAATTCAACATGATACTTCCTCTATTTTGCTGTTGAAGTTTTTTGTGTGTGTTTACTTTTTTTGAGAAAAGGGTGAAATGGATTGTAAAACAACAGAAGCAGACTGTCAAAATAATGCATGGATGAGCTTAGAATCATGAATATATTATTCTTTCATTTAAAAATAATGCTGAAACTACAGATACTTAATGAGTATTTAAAAATGAAATTTCTAAACTTATAAGGATGTAAAATCAAACATATTACTTTCAAAGCTGTCCTGTCTGAATTTGTCTCTGCATTTCCATCTGTTCCCTTCTGTTCATTAAAAAAAATAAAACTGGGGCAGCTAGGTGGCACAGTCAAGAGAGCACCAACCCTGGACTCAGGAGGACCTGAGTTCAAATTCTGCCTCAGACACAACACAAAAACTAGTCATGTGACCTTGGGCAAGTCACTTAACCCCAACTGCCCTCCTCCCCCCAAAGCAAAAAAAAAAATCGAAGAAACCTGCTCAAATGACCCTCTTTTCTTTCTTTTTCTTTTTTTTTTGTGGGGGGCAATATTATTGCCAGTTCCCTTCTCCTCCCAATTCCTACACCTATAATCCATGCTAGGCGGAGGGTTTGTGGATAGCTTGAGTTTAGGAGTTCTGAAATACAGAGGGCTAAAGTCAATTATTGAATAACCAAGTTTCACACCACCTATAATGGACCTAAGGGTTCAGGAGTTATCAGCCTGCCTAAAGAGGTGGGGGCAAATCAATCCAGATCAGACATGGAAAAAGTCAAATCTTCTATGATGAATAGAAGCAGAATTGGTCCTGTGAGGGGCCACTGTACTTCCAGCCAAGAAAGACTTGGCTCCCCCATCTCCCTTTCCCCCAAATTGTAGTAATAAAGAACAAATCCACACATCTGCTGTATCCTAAAATATGTTTCCTTCTGCAATTTGAATTCATCCTTCCTCTGTTATGAAGTAGGTAGCATGCTTCAGCATTGGTCATGACCTCATCGAGCAGAATTCTTAAGTCTTTCAAGGTTGTTTTTTCTTTATAATATTGTGGTTACCATATAAATCGTTCTCCTGGTCTTGCTCACTGCATTCTGTATCAATTCATACAAGTTTTCCCAGGTTTCTCTGAAACCTTTTCTTTTATCATTTTTTTTAGCACAATAATATTCCATGACATTTATAAATAATAATTTGCTCAGCTGTTCTTCAGTTGATGGGCACCCCTCCAGCTCCATTTGTTTCCACTTCTTTGCCACAACCAAAAAGAGCTGCTTTATGATTTTGTTTTTTTACATTTGGATCTTGTTTTTTCTTTCCTAGATTTCTTTGGATAGAGGCCTTGTGGTGATATAGCTGCATCAAAGTATATACAAAGATTAGTAACTTTTAAAGATATTCCTAAATTCCTTGCCTGAATGGCTGGACCAATTCGCATTTCCCCCCACTGTACTTCCATTGTACAAGTATGTATGTTTTCCTGAAGCCCTTTCAACTTGTTCTTTTCTTTTTTTTTCTTTTATCATATTTACCAATATGATAAGTATAGGTGGAAGCTCAGAACTTAAATTCGTGTGTGGCAAATTTCTCTAATTATGAGTGATTAGTGGTATTTTTCTCCCACATGATTGCAGACATCTAGGCTTTCTTTGTGAACTGCCTGCTTATATCCTATGATTCTCTGTTGGGGAATGGCTATCATTTTTATTTATTGTAATTGGTTCCATATATATCTCTGATATCAGACCTTTATCAGAGATACTTTCTGCAAAGATTTTTTTCTCAGTTGCTTTTTTTCCCTTCTAGTTTTAACAACATTGATTTTACTTGTGCAAGACCTTTTCAATTTTATGTGATGAAAATTGTTCATTTCATCTTCTTTGATCCTCTCTATCCCTTGTCGGGTTATGAACTTATCCTCTGTCTGTAGCCACAAAAAGTATTTTCTTCCTTGCTCCTCCATCTTGTTTAAAATGACATGACCTTCTATATTCAGCTCACATCCATTTGGAGCTTATTGTGATAATAATGATAATATTTATGTAGCGTCTCCTATGTGCCAGGCACTGTGTTAAGCACTTTATACACATCATCTCATCTAATCCTTACAACAGCCCTGGGAGGTAGGTGCTTTCAGTAGCCCCATTTTACAGTTAAGGAAACTGAGGTAAAAACAATTCAATGATTTGTCTAGGGTCATACTACTAGTAATGAGGCTGCATTAGAACTCAGGTTTTTTCCTGACTCTAAGAAAATCTCTTCAGTGCTCTTATCCACTGTGCCATCTAAACAACTGCCTAAATATGCCCATATTACTTACTGCCTAAATATACCCACCTTACTGCGGCATATAGTATGAGGCTGGTGTCTGATCAATGGTGATTTGATATCAATGTCTTTTATGAAGGATAGTACTCTCTACAAAGGACTCATCTCTCCTATAGATACTCACCTTCTCTCCATTTTTGCTCAAAAGGAATCTCTTCCAAGAAGTCTACCCAGATTCCTTCTTTGCTAAAAGAGATCTTTCCCTCTTGATCTCATAGTGTGCTGTCTCTCACTTAAGTATTTATCATATTCAAATTTGTATTTATCTTTCTATGTTTCTAATGTCCTAGATTTGTAAGTGTCTTGATGGCAGAGGCTCACTAGAAAGTGTTTTATTTATCCCCCAGCACTTAACTTAGTATGTTTCATATATAGTAATAAGGACCCAGGAAATAGTTGTTGAATGAACAAATGAATTCAAAGTCTTCTGTCACTTGCAACTTGATTTAGAAACTTATCTGTCATGGAGATGCTCCAAAGGTTCAGACTACTTCTGGTGTAGTGCTGCCCCCTCTCCTTCCTCCCTTGTGCCAGGGTGCAAGGCTTTTGTGAGGGTGGGTTGGGATATCCTCCCTGGCACCACACACACACACACACACACACACACACACACACACACACACACACATACAAACACACACAAACACATACACACACGAGTAAATTTTTTAAGAGCATAAAAATGGGGATCTGGAACTGGAACTGAAGGATTTCTGAATAGATAATAAACTACTTCATGTAAATGAATATTTAGAAGAATTTGACTTTCTTCCTTGGGTGAAAAGGTAGCAGAAGAGGGAGACCACTCATCCTTCTCTTCTTTCACCATTAGTCCCTCTATTTCTTGAGGCACATTGTTTACCTTTTTCTAGAAACTCTCTAAGCCCCTTTTTTGTTTTCTGGCTGCCTAGCCTGTGAGCATCGAACTACTTTCTCCCAAAGCTAACATTTCTATAGAACTTTTAAGTTTGCAAAGCCCTGCTGTGTGCCTTATCTCATCTGATCTTAAGAATAAACCTATGGGTGAGAGCGAGAGGCATTATCAACCTCTTGTGGCCAAGGAAATTGAAACTGAGAGGTTAATTGAGTTTTGTTGTTGTTGTAGAGTTGCTTCAGTCATGTCTGACTTTGTGACACCATCTAGGGTTTTCTTGGCAAAGATACTGGAGTGGTTTGCCATTTACTTCTGCAGCTCATTTTGCAGATGAGGAAACTGAGGCACTGAGGCAAAAACTTGTCCAGCGTCACACAGCTAGTAAGTATCTGAGGCTGGATTTGGACCTAGGGTTGTTTTTCCCCCTAGCCCCCTAATTTTGAGGACAGGATCTCTTTCACTACCCAAAGAAAAAAATAGGTTTCAAGGCAAATGGTTTGCCCTTAAGAAAAATATTCATTCATTTCTCCAAAGAATTAGGAAGAGAGGGTGATGGGGAGTCACTTGAAATACCCAAATGGATATTATGGGCAGACACATAACTTGCTAGTTCATTAGAATGATTGAGTGATGGATATGGTAAGAATTCATCTAAATTTTTAGTAATTTTTTTTTGCTGTTCTTTGGTTACTATTAAAACTTTAACACCTGGGAGAGGAGGTAGGTCATCCAGGTAGTAAATGAGGGAATCAACAGATAGGCATTGGTAACTCCTGAAACATTCAAAGAATGAAAGCAAGGGCTGGGTTTTCTATGGAGTTATCTGGAAACCCATCAGTCAATAAACATACATTTATTAAGCACTTATTATATTCAAGGCACTGGATTGGAAATACACATACACAAAAGGCAAAACCAGCCTTTGCCCTTGACGACCTTACATTCTAATTGGGGAGACAACATATAAAAAAGTAACTGTAGACGAGAAACTTTAAAATGGAGGTTAACTTTAGAAAGTATATTAGTAGTAACTGGGGAAACTAAGAAAGACTTCCCTTAAGAGGTGAGATTTGAACTTAGTATTAAAGAATAGCAGGAATTTCAAGAGGCTAAGATGAAGAGGGAGGGAGAACATTCCAGGCACCCAGAAAAGCCAGCCCCACAAGGCATAGAGTTGGAAGATGGCAGGTAATGTACTAGCCAGGGTGAGCTAGAGCCTAGCTTTGAATTGATTGTTAAATTTTCAGTGTGAGCATTTTTGCCTCAGAAATCAGCAAATGCTATAAACGAGGGCTTCATTTTGTTGATTGTTTAGTTCTGAAACAGTTTATAGATATAACATAGATTAAACTTTGAAAACATGTCATGCATGTATTTTTTTTTTCAGAAACCTGGTCATTAAATGTTTACCAGCATACCATTGTGTCCAAGGAAAAACAAGATTAGAAAGATTGTAGAATGTGTGGAGGAGACTGTAGTGTAAGTAGCCTGAAAATGAAGGAAGGAATAGGAAATAGAAATAATGAAGTACTGAGGTTTTAAATAAAAAAGAAATAAATGTCTTTCTTCCTTTATCCTGTTGTAAAAGTTAAAGATGTGATCTAATTGGTTCTATTTTCCCATTTTGTATTATTTTGTGGGCAGAGATCTTATTAGATTTACAAGGCAAAGACTTAGCCAAATTATGCAAAAAAATGTCTACATGGAGTCAGTCTGGAGCATCACTTCCTCTGACCTGGCCTCCTATCATAATGGAAACTCCATTTGGGGAGAGATTGCTTATAGCTTGACGTGGCCTTTCTGAATATCTTTTTTTCTGACATATCCTTATTTTCTTGGACTTTCCAGAAGGTAGCTGGCATAACTGTCTACAGTTAGAGGTACTGAGAGATTAGATAAACTTCTGATAATCAGCAGCTAAGTTTTAATTGTGGTTGCTCCAAAAAAGATTTTTGCAAATGGTTCCCCTCAAACTCATTCCTTCCCTACCCCAAAGGACCTGTGTCCTGAACCTTAGCTTTTCTGCCTATAGCTAAGGTTGGAACTGGAAGGGACTATAATAAATCATGGAATCCAAACTCCTTATTTTTGCAAAGGCATCAGTCAGATGATAAACATTTATTAAACACGTGGGTGTTTAATATTTTGTGAGAAGGCTCTGTCCTATATGCTGGAGATGCAAAGAAAGGCAAAAGCAGTTCTTGCCTTCAGGGAGTTCAGATATAATGGAAAGGAAAAAGCTAAGGGAGGCCTGGACAGCTTAAATTACATGCTCATGATTACACAACTAATTTGTAATAGAGTCAAATTTGAACTCAGGTCTTTATAAATAGGTATTCTTTCCATTAAACTACTTGACCTCTGACTACATTCAGGGATTATTTTGTGTCTGTGTGCATGTGCATTTGCATGAGTGTGTGTGTGTGTGTGTGTGTGTGCGTGTGCGTGTGTGTGGGGACGTATCTTGGCAAAGAGGAGAACGTACCTAGATATTTGACTCTAATACCTATGTCCTCTCATCCTCATGGTGGTCCAAAAAGCCAAATGTGGTATTTGGACCTGAGCAGAAGATAAACCAATAAACAACTCCTGAAAAAGTACAAAGGAAATCAAGTCCCTTTGTTTCATGGTGTTTAAGATTTCATTACTGTACTCTGCCTGGAATTATCTCTGCAGCTTTACTCCTTAGTTCAGAGAATTACTGTCATCCTGCAATCGAATTGTTCTTAGAGAAGCCCTTAATGCATTTCTTAACAGGTTACCTAGCAATGGAAATCTTATTTGGAAAATAATTTTAGTGCAATATAAGGCTTAATGTTCATTGGAATTATCTATCGATTTTTATTCTACACTGATCATATTTTCTGCAGTTTTTACAATCAAGCTAAAAGTGATTACTTAGTTAAATGTTCTCTTTCCTCCCCTTTAGTAGAGCTATGATGAAAATTGTTTACTGTTTACATCTATACAGTTATTAGTTCTTACAATTTCCTGCATTTCAGATAAGCTACTAACTATGCACTGGGTTGCCGTTTTTTCTGAATGATAGGAATTGATTGGATTTCAAGTTGTTACCTGATCTTGGTGGTGTGATAGGGTCTTGCCTAGACTGACCCAGTGCAAGAGTATTCTTTGGGATCAGTGTGGCCCTCGGGCTTAGAAGACATTTAGGAATATGTATTGAGGGCACAGCATAATGGGAGGAAGCCTGGATTTGGTGTTAAAAGACCTGGGTTCACATGTAATTGGGGGAAAAGTAAGTTATTATTTAAAAAAATAAAGACCTGAGTTTAATTCCAGGCTCTGTTACTCACTTATTAACTTATTATTAACATCACTTATTAACTTATTAACATCAACTAGTAAAGAGTTTAAACTTCTTAAAGGCAGGGGCTATTTAATTGTGTCTTATACATTTTTTGGGTGCTTTTTGGAGGGCATTTGGGGTTAAGTGACTTAGCCAAGGTCACACAGCTAGTTAAGTGGTAAGTGTCTGAGGTCGGATTTGAACTCAGGTACTCCTGACTCCAAGGCTGGTGCTCCACTCACTGCACCACCTAGCTACCCCTATGTCTTATAATTCTTTAGCAGCTAGGTTGTGCAGTGCATAGAGCTCTGGGTCTGGAGTCAAGAAGTTGTTCAGCAGTTTCAGTTGTGTCAGACTTGTTGTGACCCCATTTGGAGTTTTCTTGGCAAAGATACTGGAGTGGTTTGCCATATCCTTCTCATTTTACAGATGAGGAAACTGAGGCAAACAGGGTTAAGTGATTTGCTCAGGGTTACATAGCTACCAAGTGTCTGAGGCCAGATTTGAATTCAGGAAGATGTGTCAAGGAAGATTTGAGTTCAGATTTGACCTCAGATACTTACTAGCTACGTCACCCTGCACAAATCACTTAACCCCATTTGCCACTATTTCCTCATCTGTGCAATGAGTTGGGGAAGGAAATGGCAAACCCCTCCAGTATCTTTGCCAAGAAAACCCTGAATAGGTTCATGTAAACATATGATAACATATCATGTAAACATGATAAACATATGTCTTCAATAGATGCTTGTTGAAATTAAATGAATAAAGATGAGTGAGTGTAAGTATTTAAGACTCTTTGGGAATTTATAAAGATGAAATCAGTCAATACTTCAAGAAATTAATCCAGTCTACTTATTGGAAGGACAAATACTGAAACTGATTCTTAAATACTTTGACCGTATGATGAGAAGACAAGACTCACTGGAAAAGACCTTGATGTTGGGAAATATTGAAGGCAAAAGGAAAATGGGATTGCAGAGGATAAGCCATGTCATGGAAGCAAGGAATATGAGCTTTGCAGACTTCTGGAGACAGTGGAGGGTAGAAAGGCTTGGTGCGCTATGGTCCAAGGGGTCACCAAGAGTCAGACTGATTGAATGAAACAAAAGCTCATATTTATGCAGAGAGCTTTACCATTCATAAAGTGTTTCTTCCAAGAAGCTTCTGAGATAAGTAGTCTAGTTATATAACAATAGACAAGGTGCTTAACTCTTATAAATTTCACTTTCCTTATCTGTGAAATACTCAATAAAAATATTTGTTAAGGACCTACAATGTGCCAAGCACTGTGCTAAGTGCTTAGATACAAGTACAAAAATGGAAAAATGAAAGTCTTTAAAGCTTTCCAATTGGGGAGACAAGTACACACAAAACTATTTGCAGCATCAATTCAAAGTTAATAAATACAGATGTTAAAATTGAAACAAATTAATTAAATGAATGAATTAAACTAAATTATTTAAGATACAAATAAATGCAAAAGAGATAAAAAACCAGGTAGTTGGGGAAGAAGGGCACTAACAGATCAGGAAAGGCTTCATGCAGAAGATGATACCTGAGATGCATCCTGAAAGGAAGAGAGGGCCTTTAGGAGGCTCTCTAGTTAGGAAGGAAATGAATTCCAAGCAAGGGAGACAGGGAGAGCAAAAGAATAGAGACTGAGACAGAGTGGTATGTTGGAGATGGCCAGACAGATGGCCAGTTTGATTTTGTTGAAAGAGATGGGAGAAATAATGTCCAATAAGACTAAAAAGATTGCTTGGAACCAAGTTATGTAGGACTTTAAAAATTTGACAAAGTGATTTATATTTTGTCTTAGAGGAAATAGGGAGCCATGGATATTGTTTGGTGAGAGCAAGCTCCCGTGGAACATGAACTGCCTAAGGGCAATAACTATTTCATTTTTGGTCCCTAGTGTGCTTAGAATATACTTCACAAATATTTGTTGAATTGAATCAGCTTAGAAAACAAGCCAAATACAAACTTGAAAAAATAAATTCAAAATTATTTTTCTTATAGACTAAATTACTCTTTTTACAAAATGTTATTTGGGTTTTTATAATTCATAGCCAGTTTTCATTTCTTTAAATTATCCCATTTTATGGTTATTACTGAATCATTATTACTTGTTTAAAATTATTTTAAAAGTAATTTCAGCTCATCGTGGCTTTCATTACAGTTTAAAATTTGATTTAGGATGTGTATATGTAACTCATATTGGAAATGAGCAAATATCCAGTTAACATGATATTTGCAGAGAGCGGCATATGGGCAATCTTCTACAATGAGGTCTGATAGATTAAGGGTCTATGTCACTGCAATGAGAGCCTGTAATGTGTATAGAGTGTTAGTAGAATGGTCTGAGTTCTAATTCTTGATAGTCATATGACCCTGGGCAAGTCATTTAACCTCTTTGACATAAAAAAGTTCCCTCATTTATGAAATGAAGATAATTACGGTACCCACCTTTCAGGGTTATTGTGAGCTTCAAATGAATGAATTTGTCTAAAGCACTTTGTAAGCCTCAAGTGTTTTCTAAATATCAGCTATTATTAATGCGAAAGGAAAGAGACTGAGATTGGTTGGGTGCATGTGCTAGTTGGGGAGCATTTTGTTCTGGCGTGAGGATAGATATTCAATTGTTTCTGTCTCACATTCTTCCTTCTAATCACTCACTGTCCACCTGTCCAATCAGGCTTGAGCTGGCCACCTTTTCTGGGACTGAGTCCCATCCCAAGGGGAATGACCAAGAGGAATTTTCTAGGTGACCCTGATAGAAAAACAAGGTAATTTTTAAGGAGTGCATTACATTTTTCTCTAGTTTTGCTTCCATAGTTTCTTTGACTCTCCAATTTCCTGATTGACTCGACTTTTGATCTCCCACTTTACTGTATCCTTTGTTATTTCAGTCATCTTGATTTTTATCTGCCTCTCTGAACAACCACTTGCCATGACCTTCACTCTCTCTCCACCTTTTTACTTCTGTTTGCACATTTTTGACCCAATGTTTTGCTCTGACCTTTTGTATCTTCATTCAAAAGCAATTATTAAATGCCTACTGTGTGCTAGACAGACACGAGGGAAACAAACATTTTAAAAATGACATCATTCCTGCCCTCAAGGAGCTTACATATCACTGGCTGGGCTGAGTAGAGGGTTGACATCTGTTAATCTTCTTGGCTTCTTGTGCCTGGTTACTGCCCTATAGCCTTGATCCTGGCTCCTCTCACTGTTCTGTCTCTATGGGCCACCCCACAGAGGGAATGTCTGGCAGCCAGTTAAAGAAAGATGTAGCTCAAGATCTGTGTAGGGCTGGGTTGTATAGTGGAAAGAGTGCTGGAATTGGAGTCAGGAAGACTTGAGTTCAAATATTCTCTCAGCCGTCTGACCCTGTGCAAATCACTCAGCTCCTGTTTGCCTCAGTCTCCTCTTCTGTAAAATGGAGGCAGCAATGGATCCATTTGTGAGGATCATATGAAATAATATATGTAAGCATTGAAGTACTATATAAATGTTGCTATTTGTTTAGTTATTTTTTTGCTACAGTATTTTTTATTGCTACAGTAAAACTCCTTCAGAGCTGCAGCTTTTGTTTGCAGAACCTGTTCCTCTTTGGGTCTTTTCCTTTGTGCCTCTTAGCTTTCATGAAGGGAACCCAGCTCCCTCTGGTTGCTGCCTGCCTGGTGACTTTGTTACTTTAAACACATCCCAAGATTTAATTCCCTGAGTCCCACCATTTCCCCAAAGTGACATTGGCGTGTCCTCATTCTGTCCAACGAGACTGGAAGCCCTGAGCTCACTGTTTTTTCCAGTGTAAATACTCCATTCCTGCTCCACCCCAAATATCTTGTGTTTTACAATACTCGAGCTTAATGGTAAATGCAAATCTGAACTTCATTAAAATGTGTTTTGCAATTCATTCATAACTGATGATTATGGAGTACCTGCTGAATGCTAAATACACGAATGAATTAGAGCATTTGTTGTGGCTGCTTTAATATTGTCGATTCAATTGAAAATGGATGAGATCTTTGTTAGACCCCAGAGAGACTCCAACTCCTTTCCTCTACTAAGAACATTTTGAGATGGTTAGGAAGATATCAGTCATTCCGTCAGTAAACAGTTTTAGGCCCTAATGATTTGTCAGGCACTGTGCTAAACACTGGGATATTTGGAATAGCGTGAAGGATTAGAAGGAACGTGTGTTGCTATTGCTTTTGAAGATTTAAAAAATTAATATTTTGTTCCATTCATGCTCGAGGTGCCATTTAATGAAACAAAATACCTCCTAGTTCAGGGCCAGGCTTGGTGCTAGGTGCTTGGGACAGACCCTGTCCTCAAGAAACTTAGCACAAATTAAAAATTCTGACACCTGAGACAAAATCAATTGAATATGTGTGTGTGTGTGTGTGTGTGTGTGTGTGTGTGTGTATACCTACGTGGGGAACCATTTCCTAGAGAGTCCAATATTGGACTAGAGAACCATTTCCTAGAGAGTCCAAATTATGCTCCCTCAATGATTGCATTTTGGGAAAGGGAAGTAGAATGTGGGAGAGTTCATCAGACTAGAAATGAGGTTGTGATGGGAGAGGGGCATCTGGCCTTTTCCCCTGACCTCTGCCAGCATATGACCCTGCCCCTTTGCCCTCATGAAAAGCCTATTTTCCCTCTCCGTTCCTTTAGGGATGGAAGACGGACAGGTTGAGCTGTATAGGTCACGTTCTCTACCAGATCCCTCTACCTTCCACCTCCTGACTTCCAGGTCTGTCACTTAGAACAAAGCCTTGGTTGCCTTGTCTGTCTCAGGGTTATGATTCTGGCTGAAATAATCATTTAAGAAGCATTTAGTAAAGTGCCTACTGTGCATCAGGCACTTCTCTGGAAAGCATTCCTCTTATTTGTAAAATGAAAGTATTGATCTAAATGATCCCTAAGGGCTCTTTTAGCTCGAAGGTTCCATGAGTCTGCTCATCTGGAGGCTGGTGGGTCAGACCAAATGGACTTCTAATTAGAGACGGAGTGAGTGGAGTGGGATGTGCCTGTACAGGCCTCTGAACCACACTGTTACCAGACACGTATGATAGAAGCAGTGAGACGACATGGTGGACAGAGTGCCAGATATGGAGTCAGGTACGTGTGAGTTTGAATCCTGCTGCAGACATTTACTAACTGGGTGAGCCTGGCCAAACCACTTGTCCTCTCTGTGCCTTGGTTTCCTCATCTGTAAAATGGGAGCAATAAAAGTACCCCCTCTTTATAGAATTGTGAGAATCAAACAAAATAAGGAATGTAAAGTGCTTTGAGACTTAAAGCAGAAATGCCTGAATCATCATCATCATCATTATGAAAGGCAGTATAATGAGTCATTAATGAAATAGTATCTAGAATGATTAGTTAGTAATAATAATTCTCTTGGCTTTAGATTTCTATTCAGAAATGTCCAGAATATGGCTAACAAAGTTAACTACAGATTTTTAGTTCAACAAAACTGGTATGACCTCATCCAATAAAACCGGGCCCTGTTGGAGGTGATGTATGACTAGAGACTATGGCGATGGAAAAGTTTGCCTTATTTAAGAGAAATGGATTAGATCAAAGGGGTGCTGAAGTAGCAGCTTCTCTCAAGAAGATATATTCCTATGGAGAAGCCCAGAAGCTGGGTCGCAGAGGGCAGGATGGAGAATGTTTTGGGGGAAGTCTGAGGGGAGGATAATCAGAATTGGTATTGCGCTGGGAGTGGATCACAGCTCTTCTGGCCACCAGGAGAAATTAAATGATGATTCAAGAAGCACATCACAAAGCTGCCATAGAGACAGGATGCAGCAGACAAAGGTAGCTCTGTCCATCTAACTAGGTATCTGCTGGAGTTCTCTCAAGGCTCCAAGCAGAGCCACTGAGAAATTCTCAGTTTACTGTGATTTCATAATTCATACGACAGAGAAAATCAAGAGGGGCACTGTCTTTCTCCACAGATGAGACGTCAACCATGCCAAGTCAATGAGTATATATGAAGTATTTATTAGTACAGGGCCTGGCACATAGTAGGCACCACTGTGTTAATAAGGACTGCGGATAAAAAAAAGGCAAAACTGGAAATGATTGACACTTTGGGAGGAATTATAGGCTTCTGACTAGTCTGCCTGCCTCAAATCTCTTCTCACCCCAATCTCTCCTCCACTGAGCTGCGGGGCTGATCATGTCGCCCTCCCCATCACCGTCCTATTAGTTCTATCGTGGTCATTTATTATTTCTGGAGCAAATATAAAAACTCTTGTTTGACATTCTTTGTGGAAGACATGGTGTATGAGCTAGGCTTTACAGGAGGGGTAGGATTTCAAAAGGAGGAGGACAGAGTAGGGAGAGGGCATCTCAGGTGGGTCCCTGGAGGCTGAACTGCAGAAGTATACAGAGGACAATAAATTGTCCAGTTTGAGTATGTACATTTCTGTGTCTATGTGTGTGTATGTGGGGTGTTAATATGGCATATTAACTTCTTTATTGCTATAATGGATTCAGTTTTCTGGTGTTGGGGTTTGGCTTTCTGGTGACCAAATAGATGTTTTGCTTCTGTCTTATATATGGAGAATCTGTTGTATATATTCTATATGGAGAGTCTCTTTGTGATTTAGAATCATGCTGGCATATTCATAGTAGCCGTCTGTGCTGTGAATATTGCCTTGGTGATACACTTGCACATATTAGGTGATTAATAAATGCTGGTCTCCTTCCTTCATTACCAAGGTCCTTTCTAACTTTCTAGCCCTCTTACCATACACCCCTCCATATTCTTTATGATCAAACTGCACTGTCCTACAGAAAATTCCTGGAACATGACACTCCAAATCCCCCATCTCTGTGTCTTTACTCTGGTTTTCCACCATGCAGAGAATTACTTGCAGTCTACCCTCTGTCTTTTAGTTTTACTGGCTTCCTTCAACTCCCACAAATCTTACCTTCTCTAGGAGGTCTTTTCTCAGGCTCCCCTGATGCTAATGCATCCTCTTTCAGATTGCCTTAATCTACTCTGTGTGTATTTTCTATGTAAACAGTTACTTACATGCTTTACCATTCAAATGGATGCTCCTTGAGGGTAGAGGCTTTTCTGGTTTTTTTTTTCCTTGTATCTACAATCTTTAGTATAGTACCCAATACATAGCATGCTAATAATTACCCTCTGTTCATTGATTAAAGATGTATCTATGCCACCTTAGACTTTGTGATTGGGAAGTGGGTTTTAGTTTGGAATATGTTACTGTGGGGAAGTGGGTTTCTAAGAAAGAATTTCATGGCCTAAGATTCTTTAGGGAAAGCTGGTTCAAGAGAAATAGGCTATTCTTGAGGAAGACTCTGTAACGATTCTAAGGACGATAGATTTAGAGCTGAAAGAGACCTTGAAGGTGTTCTAGGCCACTCCCACTGAGGCCCAGAGAGGTGAAGAGACCTGTCCCATAGTTGGTTAAGTAGCAAAGGTAGAATTTGAACCTGGGTAATCTGATCCCAAAGCTCATCTTTGTTGCTCTTAGAAATTATCTAGGCCAGGGGTGGGGAACCTGCACCACTGGGGGTCACATGTGGACCAAAAAAGTGTGATTAGCTAATGTCCTCCAGGTAGTAGCTAGCAGAACCAGAATTTGAATCTAGTATCTCTGAGTCCAAATGCCACTGTATTCTTTCTACAACAATTGATTTTTATTGATAAAAGAACCCCTCTAGTGAGATAGATAGGCCTACATAGGGGGCACAGTCAGTATGTAGTAGTGTTGATAGAATTTTGGGCTTGAAGTCAGGAAGTACTGAATTCAAATCTGGCTTCAGACACTTATTAGTTGTGTGACCTTGGACAAGTCACTTAATGACTGTTTGCTTCACTTTCCTTATCTATAAGATGGGGATAATAATAGCACCTATCTTTTGGGGTTCTGTGAGGATCAGAGAAGAGGCAGTGCTTAACATGTAGTAAAGAGTTGTATCAATATTTATTATTATATATGTCCATACACTTATATAGTGCTTCGTGAACCTTGAATCTCTTTATCAACACTAGCCATTGTCATTGTTATTTTCATCTCTGATTTTAAAAGGTCATTTTCCAGAGATGGAGACAAAGACCGCTAATTCAGTATGAACGTAAACGAGTTGGAGACTCCTGTAAGAATGTCAGGCTGAACTCCCAAATAATGTGAGTTAGCAGTCAATGCTAAAGACAAGGGAAAGAGCATTTTTAGCCACATCATAAAGATCAAAAAAAGGATGCGACGTCTTCTTAGAATAGATGGGATGAGAATAGATGAGGAAGAAGGCGGCGACACTTAACCAGGATTCAGTTTCTAGTTTCTTCATCAAGGAGTTTTAAATTTAGTAGTATAGATCAAGAATGCTTTAAATGGCATTGAAATCCAAAATCAGTAAGAGGGTACATCTGGGTGCATCAGTGAGTACAAGCTATCTATGCCTGGGCAAAACACCCATGAGAGTACTGAAAAACCTTGCAAGCGTCCCTATTGAGTTAACTATCGGTGACAAATGAAAAACTGGAAAATGGAAAAGATGCCAGAGAAAATGAGATGGGTCACTGTTGTTGCAGTTTTCATAGAAGGGAAAGAGGCGGATTTCTTCAAACTCCAGGCCAGGTAGTTTGACTTCCTGGCAAAACTCTAGAACACACGATTAAAGGAACTGTTTGTGAGTACGTTGAAAGGGAAGTTGTGATCACTAAAGCCATCGTGAATTCTTTAAGAACAAATCCTTTGAGGCTAACAGATAAGAATGGGAGTTTTTGGTCTAGTAGATCAGATGAATGATTTGGACATTTCTGAAAGGCATCAAATGGAATATTTCATGAGATTTCTGTCAATTGGACGATAAGATGTGGATTGGATTGGATTATAGTCTGGTGAATTCAGAACTATTTGAATGATCAGAACCAAATTGCTGATGTTATCAAGGATCAATTATAACCTGGTGGGAAATCTTCAATGGTGGCCGTTATTAGCTCTGTTCTGTCCAACATTTTCAATCAATGACTCAGATGGAATTTAATAAACATAAAACCTTTGGTGACATAAAGCCAGAAGCAGTAGCTAATAATGTTAGGTAATAGAATTTAAATCCAGTGTATAAGATAATGGACCAAATTTAATAAAATGAAATTTAATAGATTTAAATATTACATGCTACCTGTGGGTTTTTAAAGAATCAGCTCTACAAGTACAGGATGAAGGAAATTTGAGGTAAGCAGTATTTGAGGTGATAAAGGTCTGAGTGTCTGAATGGATCACTAGATGAATCAGTCAAATGGATGCCCTCCACTACACTCTGATAGACCCATAGTTTCAGTGATATGGGTTTTCCCTTTGCTAAGTGTACCCAAAACACATCTATAGCTTATCCTATTTGATTTTTACCCTTGAATTTTCATAAGGATACTGACCATTTTGTTAGAGAGATTTCTCAATCTCTTTATTATTTTGTAGATAGCATTCAGGATGTCCACTGTTGTACCTTGTTTCTGAAACATGACAAAGTATGACATGACCTTTGAAAATCCTGATGTCATTTTAGGCTGTCTTAGCAGAAATAGAGTATCCAGAACAAGAGAGGTAATCGTTTTGCTGTTCTTGGGTCTGGTCATATGTGAAAGTTTAATCCAGAGAAGAAGAGTTTTAGCCAGGATTTACTCAGTGTCTTCAAGTATGGATTAGATCTGTTTTTGTGGCCTTAGACTCTGCAATGAGGAGTCACATGTAGAAGTTCCAGAGAGGCAGATCTGGGTAAAGAAAAACCTTCCTGGGCGGCTAGGTGGTGCAGTGAATAGAGCACTGGCTCTGGAGTCAGGAGGACCTGAGTTCAAATTTGACCTCAGATACTTAACACTTACTAGCCATGTGACCTTAGGCAAATCACTTAACCCGATTGCCCTGCCTTCCCCCTTCCAAAAAAGAAAAAAAGAAAAAGAAAAGAAAGCAAAAAAAAAAAAAAAGAAAAAAAAAACCTTGTTAAGTATTAGAACTGTTCCATAGTGGAAGGGACTGACTTGGGAGATAGATCAGTATTATTGGATAACTTCAAGCAGAGACTGGAAGATCACATATTGGGGCATAGAAGATGTTTAGGTTTGGGTTGTACTTAGGTACCTAAGTCAGCTTAGGTGCAAAACCATCGGGTGTACTGGACTAGAGGAGGTGGGGCTTATCAGTAGTGCTGAAGATAGTTGAGCCAGGAAGAGGTGGTCCAGTTGTCACTTTTGGGGCCTCTGGGTGGTAGGTATCACGGAAGAGAAGAATATTAGAGCAGGATAGCTGATGGTGTTCACTTCTTCCATATCCCATATCCTACTCTGGAGTCAAAGGACAATGACTTTTCTTATATTTATTGATTTGTGACGTTCTGGTTTCTGTACCTAAAACCTATTGCTTATTTATTTAACTCTTAGGTATTTCTTGGGTGTTTCAAAGTATATTTTTCTCCTTAGACACTAGCAATTTATATTCTTTAGTACCTTCTGATTTCTTATAGTTTTTTTAAAATATATGTTTTAATATACCTTAGATTTTTTTTTTTTTGCTTTTTGGAGGGCAGTTGGGGTTAAGTGACTTGCCCAAGGTCACACGGCTAGTTTTTGTGTTAAGTGTCTGAGGCTGGCTTTGAACTCAGGTACTCCTGACTCCAGGGCCGGTGCTCTATTCACTGCACCACCTAGCCGCCCCTGATTTCTTATAGTTTTAAAATTAATATTCTTTAAATACATCCCTGGATGTAGGCTACTGCATCCATCGCATTCCCACTGTATCTTTTGTTGGATGTTGGGAGGGTGGGTGACCAGGGATTCTGATCCCCAGTTGTGCCTTCTCCCCATGTCTGAGTGGTTCCAATAGCTGTTTGGGCACAAGATTGCTTCTAGCTTATCTCCATTAGCATTTGTAGCCTTGATAGAAATAGTCCTCCTATGTTAGCAGATTCTCAGGCAATAATGCTCCCCTTTGTATGACTGAGAGACTTCCCTCTCTTCCTAGTCTTTACCCCTTGAAGTTTTCACAATCATCCTACCTATAGTAGCATTGATTGCTTTTTGGAATGATTGGACACATACATGCTAGACTTAATTAATGACTATTTTGTTGAATTTCTGTATTTTTTCTAATTGTTTATGGGTGTACGTGCCAGCTTCCATACATAGTACCATGGATTATGCTAATTAGAATTGTGATCAACATAATTCCTTTGACCTTTATTTCCTACTCATCTGTGGGGTTGAGCAGCAGAGTAGCAATATCGTATAGTGGTTAGAGAAATAACCTTGAAGCCAGAAAGAAGTGTAGAACTCTGGGACATACTGGCAGTGTGCCTCTGGGCAGATCACTTAACCACTCAGTGCTCTAAGCAAGTCTTTAATATTGTTAGTTGCAGAGAAGGTGCCGACTTGCATTGGAAGAAGGTGTTTCCTCACCTGAAACTTTCTTAAAGTAATGAAATCTCAAGTCTAGTCCATATCCTAATTTTTATCCCTATCTCTTTCTCCTCTGGCTTGATGCAACTTCCTTGGACTTGGAGGTCAGGTGGACTTCCTTATGGTTTTTTCTTTCACATTCTGTTGTGTTCAGTTCTTTCCCTCTCACTTCTCTTTGCCAATTCCTAAAGATATCTCTCCCCTAAGCAAATTTGGAGTAAGGATCATTTCATTCTTTGTATTTTTTGTATTTGGAAAATACAAAGCACAATACCTGATGAATCATTGCCATTTAATGCTAATTAATTGTACACCAGATCCATCTTGGATCAACTATGCAGAAGAAAGCAATGGTCACCGCAGTCCTGTAGTGAATCCATCTATATCTGATTATACCATGTAAGCCAACACCTCCAATGTGTCTTATCCCATAAGCTTTTCAGGTAATAATATACTTCTATCAATGCCCAGTTCACTCAATCAGTTTCATGTTGTATAGAAAATTACCATTCCGTTTTTTCCTGGATAGTAGCGAGTTAAAAAAAAAACTAAGGAAATAGAAGAATTTTATTTAATAAAAGAAATGGTGGAGCATAACAATTTCCTTTCTTTTGAAATAAAAAAGTAGTCCCTTGACTTGAATTTCTTTTGTGTGCCTATAGAATCAGTGAAGGAAAAATAAATGTTTTCATTATCTTGAGTCAACTTAACGCCTAGAATGATAGGTTCTTGCTACTTGCACTTAATTGCTTTTTACTTAGAAGTACAACTCCCCATAATCAGATATATCACTGAATTCCAAAGTTCTAATTCTTGATATTTTGAAGGTGACATAATTATCTTTACCCTGACCTGAGCTGATTGTCTTTCACAGTGATTTAGGGAAAAAAAAATCAGAAATGAAGGCCAAGCCACATGTAGGGAAGTAAAGATGAAAGTTGAATTTCAGAAATTACAGCCTGACAGATGATGAGAAATTGGTTCTTGCCATTTCCTTGTCCCCAAATTTAAAATGAATAATGAGCATACTTAATTCTAAGTTTCAGGTTATAGTTAATTAGCAGCACACTTCTTCTATTGAGAAGATTGTCACCTTATTCCCTATCACCTATTGTCAGATGCTTATTAATTATTTAATAAAGCAGACAAATAATTAGCAGAAGGCCCCAGTCGTTGATAACTCTGGCTAATTGCTGTAAGGATGTGTTTGTGACGTACTAGTTGAAAAGAGATCCTTTGATTAGTTGAAATTAGAATGTGTATGTATGTGTATGCATGTGTGTATGTGTATCATCTACCCTCTCTTAATCTTACTGTCACATAGAATTTTTAAACCTAGAAAGGATTTTAGAGATCATTCAGTCTCATCCCCTCATCTTTATAGAAGAGGAAACTGGGACCCGGAAAATTGGAGTGATATGGCCAAAGGCTCACAGCTAATTATAATCATAGCCAAGACCCAGGTCTCTGATCCCATTCAGACCTCCTATCATGCTCTGTATGGTTCTGATATCAGAAATACCTCTCCTGATAGATTTTCTCTGTGCATTGAATATCACTGGCCACTGAAAATAGGAGAGATACAGATCTCACAAAGGGACTGCTTTTCCTGGAGGCATTTCTTGATATTAGAAGAATAACATAGTCTTTCTACATTCTCTGTATAATGAGAGAGATCTTTTTTTTTAACCAACTGTGATCTTAACAGGAAGTTAAGATGATGTCTCTGTTTAAGACTTTAATAACATTCCTAATCAGAACTTTTTTTTTATTATTACACATGCATGGGGTGAATTGGTGTCTTAAAGCACACTGTGACATGTCTTAAGCATGGAGCTAAGAAATGTGGAAATGGATTTCTGTCCTAGTAATTGGGGCATGGAAATGCTGACTAGTGATGAACTAGACAATATCCATTTTTACCTGTCAATTACATTCAATGATCTCTTTCTACATGTGGTACTGGGCATGATAACTCTTGGCTAACAGAGAAGTACTTTGCACAATTAAAGGTTATTTTGTTTCTCTTCCTCCCAGCTCACGAGCACAGGACACTGAATATTTTCCCCCTTATTTTGGGTGGGATCTGGTTGTGGTTTTTCATCAGTCCAGGGAACTCCTGTACACAAAACTCTAACAGGTTTTCAACTGATCTGTAAATTATAGTCTTAGAAAGTCTGCTGCAGGCCATGAGAAGTTATACATAGATGACTGCAGATGGTAGGTTTTCTAGTATGTGTCTGATGTAGGATTTGAACCTAGTTCTTTCTGACTTCAAGGCTTACCCTTTATATGTAGGACAGTTGCCTCTTCCACTGCCCATATAGGTGCTTAATAGATATTTACTAATTGAATGAGCTGAGAAAAAAAAGCATGGTCGCCATCCCAAAACCTAATGAATAGGCATTACATTGATAGTGGGTATGCTCTGGTTCATTCTCCTAGAGTCACATCAGCTACATTACCATGTCAGACTTCTCAGAGTACCCTGGGGATTTGGGTATTTTTGGCTTTAGTCATTGACTTTAGGTCCTACTGGTTGATTTCTCTCCACTATTAGATACCAGTGACAGACTAGTTCTATTAAATCATTTAATTTTGATTAGCTTTTACAAAGGAATATTTATTTTGGAGATATGCAAAAAACAAAGAACAAAGATTTCCACCCATCACCTAGGGGCTCAATCTTCCCCAATACCATCTTTGTCCAGGGTTAGTTTAGAGTAGTTAACTCCTAGTCCAGTTTCTATAAAACACTGGCCCCATCAAGTTCACTTTCATATGTGGAAAGATTGCTGAGTGAATCCTTAAATTTAGTTTCCAATCGCTTCACTTGGGAAAAGAACAAATGCAGAGGCCATGGACTGAGGGCCACCCCTCAGGGCCAGAAGGCCCCAAGGCTTCTTCCTTTCTAGCTTTGATCCTGTCCACAGCCAAACACAGCCAAACAAAATCTCTTAAAGAAGTGACTAACAGACTACATATAGTTAAGTAATGTCTATGCATGCTCTGTAGTCTCTCCAAGGCCTTTCCCTTCCATATCATCCTGACTTTCCTACAAGTAGGTTCCTAAGCTTTTCCAAGTAGGGAGATGCTGTCCAAGGTTCTCTACGAAGTCTACAGAACTTGGATACACAAAGTATAATTTTAATATCTCTAAATAGACTCTCGGTCCCCAAATAGCTTTTCAAATGGTCAATAATAGCTAAAATTCTATTACTAAAAGTTTGTTCCTAGAATGGGAGCTCATTGAGGGCAAAGATGGTGTTTTTTCCTTTGTATGTTCCTCTTTCTCTCCTGTTCCTCAAGCTCATTAGCACTGTGCCTGACACATTGTTTAATGCTGTGATTTAAACCTAGGTCTTCTTATTTCAAAACCTCCTTTTTTCCATGGCTTCATGTCTTAGCATGTTATTTCTATGCACAAAAACCTCCAGTGACTCCCTTTTTCCTCTAAAATGAAAATACAAACTTCTGTGTTTGGCATTTAAAGCCCTTTGTAAACTGATTCTAGCCTGCCTTTCTAGGGTTACTACACATTCCAGGATAATTGTCTTTCTGACACTGTAATTTACACTTCAGTAATACTGGTCCACTTGCTTTTTTAGTGACATTCCATTACCCATCTATATATGCCTTGGCACTGGTTGTCCTCTATGCCCATAATGTGCTCCCTCTTCTCCTCTCCCCTCATCTGTGTGCTTCTGGAAATCTCTAGCTTTCTTCATAGAAGCTGCCTTGGTACAGTTGAGAGAGTCCTGCCTCTAAAGTCAAAGGACTTGCTTTCCATGGAGGAAGGGAATAAATTGGAGTTTTCGGGAGAAACATTTTCCCCAGATAAACTTCTGAGTCCAAGGAAAGCAGACTTTGGGGAGTGCATTTTAACAGGATAAACAAGAATTTTGTCTTTCTTGTTCAGTCATTTCAGTCATATCCAATTCTTTATGACTCCCTTTGGGGTCTTCTTTTCAAAGATACTGGAGTGGTTTGCAATTTCCTTCTCTGGTTCATTTTACAGATGAGGAAACTGAGGCAAACAGGTTTAAGGGACTTGCCCAGGGTCACACAGCTAAGTGTCTGAGGCCAGATTTGAACTCAGGAAGATGAGTCTTCCTTGACTTTAGGCCCTGTACTCTATTTACTATGCTACCTAAAATTATTTTATTGTAAAAGGGGCCTCTGTGATTTTAGAGGTTTCTGCCAATACAGTGAATTCAGTTAAACACAAAGAAATGCACTTCCCATAGAAATGTACATGACCCTTAGCAACTCCTGTGGCTCTAAGGCTTACGCATGTTCCCCATTTCATTCTGCATTGTAATGCTGCTGATTTCCTGGGTACTCTAAAAGATCCTAACAAGCTATAAAAACCTTACAAAGAGGAAGCTATTCCTAACTTAAACAGGTTTTCTTATTGCACTAACAAATTCATTTTCCTTTCAGTATGACAAGTCACTTTTTGACCCCCAGTCTGGAAGGCGAACTTCTTTCTAGGTTCTCAGAGAACTCATTCTGTGAAACTCTTACTTCCTTCTCTCCCCTTCCTCTATGTGGACACCTTGAGGATAGGGAATTTGTCCATATCCACAGAGCCTCATACAGTGGCAGGCTCATAGTAGGTGCTTAATAAAGACTTGTAGAGTGAATGAAGATGAACTAATTTTAGAGAAAAACTTCTCTATGCTTCCCCTGCCTTAATTTTACCATATGTGCTGGGGTGTACTGGGTGTTCAAGGAGGACTAGCACCTCTGGTGTGAGGACCAGCTAACCCCTTTTCAGAGCTATTCATCCACCTTTGGCTTCTACCTGGCCCTCAACTCTCACACATGGTTCTAAGAAGCTGTAACATGTACAGTGCTCAGTAAAACCATTTTGGCGGATGTGCTAAATGAGGCTGAGGGTAGCTGACAGGCCTCATACCCATAGGTGAGTTAGGGAGGTGTCTACTCCAGACATATCAAGACTTCCCTGGCAGAATTTCGAGATGAGAACAATTTGTTCCAGTGGTCATGAAGGTGGCTGAAGTAGGCACTGTGAAATGTTTAGAACTTGGTCAGACATCAAAGATGCCAAGGTCATTCACTGCATTCCAGGTGCTCACCAATCATCTTGACTTTTGTCTTGCTACTGGACTTCATTGACTGTGGAAGAGAGAAAGAGGCTGATAACTTTATGAAACTCTGCTGCTTTTTAAATCTAATTCACACTCAAGTCAAGCAATCACTCCATGAAACATCCTCTTTGAAAATGAAGGGCAAACCACCACCACCTCCACCACCACCACTGCCACCATATGTGCTTCTGTCACATTCTATCAAAACTCAGGATAAGGGGAATTAGGAAAAGGATGTAGCAACCCAAGGAGGCAGAGCAAGGAACAAGGATGGGATAAAACAAGGA
>CM053598.1:73739037-73758394 GCA_028646575.1 Pseudocheirus occidentalis | reverse complement strand
CCACCCCACCTCCACTCCACCTCCACTCCACTACATTCCATGCCATGCTGTGCCATTTCATGCCATGCCACGCCAATCCATGCCATTCCATGCCATTCCATTGCATTCCGTTCCATTCTTTTCCTCACCTCACTGAATGATGAGATGCACTGAATGACCAACTTGATAACATTCCTCTTACTAAACTGTTTATCATTGTGTCTCATATCTATTTCTTCAATGACTTATTAGACATGAGTAGTTTGCTGCAAGTCGTTTTCCTGGTTGGCTCTCAGTAAAACCTTCCAGTAGTGTGCTGAGGCTGCTTAGCTATCAGTCAGTCTGACCTGTTCTGCTTGTAGGAAGGTATCTTTTAAAAATGGATTTTAAAAAGCCTAAACTTAAATAGGAAATTAAATGGGCATCTCCATATGCATAGTAGAAAAGAAAAAGCAGATAGTATATGAAACTATAAAACTGTATTATATATAGCCTGTTTTTCTTTTAGAAAATACATAATCAATTTAACGTAGTTTTCTAGACTGTCCTTGATAGTTTGTGATTCGTTCTGACTTTCCTTCTACTTTCTTCTTAGCATTTTAAAATAAATGCTTTGATGACTTTCTTTCCTCTTGTAAAGTGCTTAGCACAATGTCTAGCGCATAGTAGGTGCTATGCATTGCTAGTTATTATTTTTCCTTTAATTTTTGGGATACATTAATTCTAGCCTTTTTCTCACCTTATTTCTCTTGTATATCCCTTGTAACAAATACATACATTAAAGCAAAACCTCTTCTCACATTGGCTGTATCTGAGTACACCAGCACTTTGAGTTCGTCACCTTTCTATCAGGAGAAAGGTAGTGTGCTTTATGATTCATCATCTCATTGATCAGAGTTCTCAAATCTTGCAAATTCTTTACAACTATGTCAACTGTTGTCCTAGCTCTGCTAACCTTACTCTCTATCACTTCATGCAAGTTTCCCCAGATTTCTCTGAAACTGTCCCTTTTGTCATTTCTTATGGTGCAATAAATAACATTCCATTATATTCATATACCATAATTTGTTAAGCCATTCTTCAACTGATGAGCACTCCCTCAGTTTCTGCCTCTGTTTTTTTTTTTTTTTTGGTACATGTGTTTCAAGGAAAGAATCTACAGTAGAAGTGCTAGATTTCCGTTGACCATGTCTCTGGTCCAGACACACTAGGAATTAGTACATATTGGAGATCCTGGCATATGATGACTCAAGAGGAGGGATCTGATGACAGAGATGGAGTATCCTTCAGCAGACATTTCCGCAGTGCAGAGCCTGGACCTCCTATTGGGTTGAGTCTTATGACCATCAGCAGTAACTTCAAAAGTATTTATTAAGACCCAGTCATCATGGATCATAGCCAACTTGTAGGATCCATCTTCTCAGTGTTGTGAAGAATGGAGGAAGACACTGCTTTTGTGTTTCAGTGTCACTAAATAGCTACAATTTACCTCATTCAGATTTTTCCTGAAGCTCTTTAAGGAGGGAAAACCCACTTCTTTCTATGAGCAATGCCTTCCATTTTTGCATAGCTTTAATTGCTTGTACCACTGTGCCCACATTAAACATATTTGTATTTTGAAACTTTCTCCAATTGCTCCTAGTTCTACCTCCTCAGGTCAAACAGAATAAGTCTAATCCTCCTTCCATGCAATCATCCTTCACATACTTTAAAGCACGTACTGCATCTTCCCTGCATCCCTTTTTCTCCAAAATAAACATGTCTACTTTCTTCAATGATCCTTATATTAAATGAATTTGAAGCTCTTTGTCATCCTGATTGCTTTCCTCTGGGTCCCATCTAGCTGATCAATGTCCTTCCTAGAATTTGGTGTCCAGAAGAGAATGTAATCTGCAAATATAAGTTCTTCTGTAGAGCCCTGGACCTTTTCTTTTTTTGATGGCAAGTACCTTGTCAAGTAGGTAGTTTATAAATACTCAATATACAGAGAAGGTCTGTGATGAGGATGGATATTTCTGTTACCAAATCTGTGTTAATGCTATAAGAGGACCAGAGTCCAAGGGGAAAACCTGTTGGACTTATTTTCATTTTGAGAAGGCATATGATAACATTATCATTATTGCCATCAATCAATTAGTTGCCAACACACTTATATTCATCTTGTATCCTTTTTTTTGATGGATCCATGTGCCATCTCCTATTTGTGAATGTACCCAAAGGTTCTATTCTAGGTTTCTCCTCCTTCTTCTTATCTCCTTTCTCTGCACCCTCTTTCTTGGCGATTTCATTAACTCCTTTGGATTCAAAGTAAATGTATCACCTCTCCCAAGAGAGGTGTATTTTAAGACTCATGTCTCATTCTGTAATGAAAGACTATTAATCATGAATACTCTCAGATTGAGGAACAAATTGATTCCCAAGGCCCTTAAACCAGTGGTTGCCTGTTCTGCCCATAGAAATCAGAGCAAAATACTCTTTTTTGAGGTGCAAAATAAGTTCCAAATGTCTTTGGAAAATGCCCTTATAAGAAGACTCAAAATGCCTTCACTTTCTGTATGAATTGCCAAGTAAACTCCAAAGGAATCCATTTACTTAATCATTTAATGATTTCTTCCCCTCTCCCCATTCCCTCCAGTGGATCTGGGTTCATTTTAAACTGAAGATTCAATAGAAAATCCTTTAATATCTGATCAGCGCTTCTTGTGGTAGATACCTTAGGCAATCCTTTGCAACACAGAAAGCATTCTTGGAGCTTTGATTGTGAGCAGCTGGGCTTTCCTTCCCTTCACTGCCCCCTCCTTCCTCATGGTTGATCAGCATGACAGCAAAGAAAATGCAAACAGAATTGACTTAGGAGTCAGCTAATCAGTCACAAGCTAGCTGTGTGACCTTGTCTACGTCACTTTCCTTTTCTGTGACTCATTCTATTTCTGTGACTAATTTCCATTTTCTGTGACTTGTGCAAATTGAGTCAGATTCATAGCAGCTGGCATTGTATAGAGTGCCCTGAGGCTTACAAAGCACTGAAAATATATTCTTTCATTTGGTTCTCATAGCACCTCTGTAAAGGAAGCACTCCAAGTAGTATTTGCTTTCCATTTTATAGACGAGGAAATTAAGGAATAGAGAGAGTAAGTCACCTGCTCACATAACACAGTATCTGAGAATGGATTTCAACTTAGGTCTCTCTTGTACTTCTAGATTCAACATTTCTACTGATCATGCCTCTCAGTAACTACAGGTCTCCTTATTGCCTCTCAGAGGAAAAATAAATGAATATAGTTGGCATTTAAAACCCAAGGGGCAACTAGATGGCAGAGTAGATAGAGCACTGGGCCTGGAGTGAGGAAGACTCATCTTTGTGAGTTAAAATCTGACCTTGGACACTTACTAGCTGTGTGACCTTGGGCAAGTCACTTAACTTTGCCAAAGTTTCCTCATCTGTCAAACAAGCTGGAGAAGGAAATGACAAACCACTTCAGTATCTTTGCCAAGAAAACCCCAAATGGGGTCACAAAGCTATGACTGAAATGACTTAACAGTTTGAAGCCCATTACAACTTCACCATAGCCATATTATAGATATCTCTCCTTCATATACCTTATGGCCCAATCAGACTAACTTTCTTGTTATTCCTCATACAGGGTGCTTCATTTCCCTTCTACGTGCCTTTTTATTGGCTAGTCCTCATCCCTGGAATGCACTCTTTTCCCATCTTTACCTCTTAGATTCTTTAGTTTTTTCCCCCCACATTCAGCTCAACTTTCATCTTCTACATGAAACCTTTCTTGAATATTCCAGCTGTTAGGGCCCTCCCTAGCAAAATCACCTTGTATCTGTTTTGTATATAATATATATGTATATATGTGTATGTATGTATATCTATTTGTCTATGTTTCTATGCATCTCTATATCTATATCATCCATGTCTGTCTCTCTGTCTGCCTAACTATCTGTCTATTTATCTATCTGCCTATTTATGTTGTCTCCCTTTGTAGAATGGAAACTTCTTGAAAGCTGAGACTGCTTCATTCTTATGCCTATGATGTGCTTTATAAATCCTTGTTGACTGATATACCACATTTCCTCTCCAAGTTTGTCTAGGTGTCCTGCAACACCATACATAAGCACTTCTCAAAAGAATGCTACTGTGAATAGCTTTCAAGGTTCTGATTAAACAGTATAGTGAACTCTCCATTTATTCCATAACAAATCAAGGCAAACATTCACAACAAATCGCAATATAATATTCACAACATTACATCTTATCACAGAAAATCACAATATAGTGTTCACAACAGTTTAACATTAGAATGGACACATAGTTTTCACCAAAGTGGTCACAGTATTAAGAACAAAGAACAAAAGAATAATCATCTGATATCAGTAAGGAGATGTGCCTCCTCACTCAGTCATTCAGTCATCTCACAATACAATAATCAATCTTCCACTCATGGAGCAATCATACATTAACTTAATCAGTCACTTGTCTAGCAGTCAGTCCCTAAGTACTGCTAATCACTAAATACAATCATTAGAAAATTACAGAAACCCTCCACCCCTCTGTGTCTAGAAAACTTCAGTTTCATCACACATTCTTGATTTGGAGTGATCCCTCAGATTCCCTGGATCCCCTTCCATGGTCCCAGCTTCTACCTGAATCCACCAGTCACCTGGATTCAGAGGCAGACAGCTCCCAGGTCCTTGTCCAGCTCTCCGTGCTCTTCCTATTCCACATCGGAGCTCACAGTGTCTAGCACATCTCACAACCTTCACAACTTCTGTCACCTGGAACTCAAGGATCAACCAAGGCACAAACAAATGAAGTCTTATCCTGATCATGCTTCTTCAGTCCTCCAGCAGTTCGACTGGCCCTAGGACCCAGAAGAAATCTCTGCCTTCCAGGCAGCCTTCTAGGCAAGAAACCCCAGCCTTTACCAGATTCTGGTCTCAAGAAAACTCCAACTCAGTTCTCAGTCCAGCAAGTAGCAGCCCAGCTTCCAGGTGCTCTAATTCAAACTCTAATTCTCTTATTCTGACTGTCTCTTCTCTGGGGTTCTTTTTAAACACACACACACACACACACACACACACACACACACACACACACAGGCTTCCTATCTCAGCCAACCCCTTCCTATTATGTCAGCAACAGGAGACAGAGTTCACACCCTTTGTCTCTTTCACAGAGGTACTTAGCCCTTAGTTAGTAAGGGCTAAGTACTTGCTTACTTGACATTACAAAAAAGAGGTTTTCAGGTTTAAATTAATTACCATTACATGGCCTCAAAGGGTTCAACCAACTCCAACATGCTAAGGTTGATTCTAAGATACTATGGATTATTCCTTGTGCCTTACCAACCATAGCATAAACTTTGGAAAAGGTTGGGTTCCACTGGTGAAGTTGCTAAAAGACAAAGGGAAATGTGCCAGTTTCTTTGATTTTCTTGGAGAGTTAAACTGTAGCCAGTCCAACATGCCATTTATTTAAAAATAAAAACAACAACAAAGAACAAAACAAAATACGAAAAAGAAACAAAAAACCTAGAAGAAGACTTCCCTTCCCTGTAATCCATTTTATTGCTGGAGTCTGGATCAGTGGAGCAGTGGAAAGTCAAATCAAATCAAAGAACATTTATGAGCTAGGCACCATGTTACATTGTACTGATACAAAGGAGAGCACTAAACTGTCCCTGCCCTCAAGGAGCTTCACAGTCTGCCAGAGGAATCACCATGCAAATAATTATGTGCATGCAAGATATGCACAGGGCCTGAGAAAGGCCTCTTAAAGAAATTTGGTTTTGAGGTGAGACTTGAAGGAGGCCACAGGTACAAGGGACAGCCAGTAAAGAACACTAGATTTGTAGTCAGGACCTGGCTTCTAAAGCTTTTATTAAGCTCTTACTACATGCCAGGCCCTATGTTAATCACTACAAATACAAATACAAATACAAACAAAAAAACAACAGTCCCTACCTTCAGTGGGCTTGCATTCTATTGCAGGGAGGGAACAACATTTAACTAATGTGAAGCAATTAGGGTTTTGCCCCAGGTTCTAAATTTGGTGGGTGCCGATTGCACTTACAACTCCTCAGTGGCCTGAAAATAACATTACTTAGCATCTAGCTAGTAAGAATAAATAATTAAAATAGATGCCACAGATGGTAGGTTGAGGTGAGTGTTTCCTATACCTCCTTCCTTACTAATCCCTTTCCCATGTAGGGTCCTCCCCTGTAGCAGTCTGGTTCCAGTGTCATGGGATATCTGTTTCCCTCCATTCCCCATATTATAATATCCTCTCTCTTCTGACCCTCAATGTCATGTTTCTTGCACTAGGTATGGTTAATGGTACTTTTCCTGCATCCCCAAATTCCTAGTTAGACCTTTACTGACTTTGGGTGATCATATTTTAGTTCTTTGTTCAGTTCATTTTTTTTCTGCATCTTAATATTTACCCTGAAGGGGTAGTTACTGAATGGATCTGTCAGTCAGCAAAATTAGTGAGGGCTCCAGAGTGAGGAGAAAGAATTTGATCCTTTCCCATCCCTTAGAACTCAAAGGGAAGGGAGAAATAGTTACATCATCCTTCTGAGTCCTCTCTAAATCTGGCCAGCAGTAGTATTGATCCCAGTCCCTCCACCACTAATGATTTTCTAGGTAGGTGAGAAAAGTTCTGGAGTAGCTTTGCCCTATCTCAGAAACTGTGGGATTGAAATGCAAAACAGCAAAAAAGAAATCAATCACCTCCCAGAAGGACTCCTAAAACTCTCTTTTTCCTTCTCAGCTTTAAATTTGACATGACCCTTACTCCATTTTTATAATGGTTTATTATAATAAAGCTCATTATCCCTAGTACTGTATTCAGTTCTGGGCTTCACAGTTCAGGAAGGACACTGATAAGTTAAAAAAAAACAGGATGGTGAAGGATTTTGAGTTCATGTCATATAATGATCATGTGAAGATTGGAGAGGAAAATGAGAGAGATCTTTAAGCCTTTGGAGGGCTTTCATATAGAAAAGAGACTAGACTTCTATTTGAAGAGGTTCTGTAAGGAACGGGCCAATCAGATGGAGAGGATGTAGGGGTGGAGGAGATTTCCTGTGGGACAAGTGGTCTAAGGGCGGACGGAGCTTCCAGGGTAAAGAGGTTTCTATAGCATAGTAGACAAAGACTTGAAGAGATGAGTCAGGAATGCAATCTGGAGAAGAACTTTACAAGAATATGTAAATTGGAATTGTTGTTGTGACTTTTCCTCTTATTTTGCTTTAATGGAGTTCAAATAAAGAAGAAAGGTGATCTCTTTCTGAGACCCACTTAAGGCTTGGAGTCAGGAGAAATACAGGTTTGAAGTCTGCCTATGACACTATCAAGGTGACTGGGAAAATCCCTTAGCCTTTATCTGTCTCAGTCTCCTTATCTATATGTATAATACCTTGAACCTCCCTCACTGGATTGTTGTGAGCATGAAATAAGTTAACAAATGTAATGCATTTTACAAAGATTAAAATTCCATGCAAATGTTAGCTATTGTTGTATCAGTTTTACAAATGAGGAAAACTAAGGTTCAGAAGTTAAAAGTTAAAGACAAACTTGCTTGTCTTCTGATACTACGTCCCAGTTACTATCCACTACCTCATACTACCAGTCACTGCTGGAATGAGTAGGGGCAGGGATTCTAAATATTTTTTGGATCCTTTTGGGAGACTAGTAAAATTAATGGATATATTCTTAGAATATTCTTTTTTCTTTTAAGTATATATATATATATGTGTGTGTGTGTGTGTGTGTATACACACATATACGCATATATATGTGTATGCATCCACATATATGCATATATATGTATATATACACATATATCTGTATATATTTTCGACATTCACTTTTATAAGATTTTGAGTTCCAATTATTTTTTTCTCTCTCCCTTCTTCCTCTCTCCCCTCCCCAAGATGGCAAAGAAACCTGATGTAGTCAATACATGTACAATCACAGTAAACATATTTCCACATTAGTCATGTTGTAAAAGAAGAATCAGAACAAAAAGGGAAAAATCACGAGAAAGAAAAATACAAAAAACAAAAGAGAAAATAGTATGCTTCTGTGTGGGGTATGGGGACCCCCAAAATCCCCTACCCAGAAAAATGACAAGTCAGAGATATCTTGAGGAAAAAACAGGAAGTTTTATTCTCTTCCCCCATGGGAAGATGGCAGTCCTCTCCATGGTGGGAATCAAGGAGAATAGTAGGTGTGTTACAGTAGACAGAACAAGAATTTATAACCTAACAGCAGTCAAGCCTCCTACCCACCCCCAGCTATTCCTTCTCCCATTGGCTGGGAGGCAGGCTCTCAGTCTCAATGTGAAACCTTCCCCAATGGTGAATAACAAAGAAGCCCAACACTATCCCCTATTGACTGGGAGGTAGGATGGGAAACCAGGGTACTTTCATGTCCTTATTTGACAAAGGCCAATGTAAAGAAGGAAGGGGCTAAGAGCTTAATGCTGAGTGATAGCAAAGGAAAGGGGGGAGGATCCTGAAGCTAGGTTGGAGGTCAGAAAAACCCTAAAGGGCCTAATAGCTAATAAGGGTGTGGCAAACAAGGGTGGAGGTCAAAAGACTCCTGAAGAGGCAGCAGTAAAGAAGGGATGTGGCTGACATGGCAGCAGTAAAGAAGGGAGAAAGAAAGGGGAAGAGGGAAGCTGAAACTCCAGCTTGCTCCCACAAAATTTATGGGCTGAGAAGTTTCACCTTTCCCATTTACTTCAACCTACACAAAATAATGTTTTAAGTGCTTCAAGTAAAATATTTAGAATTTAAAGGAAACCAATTCTATAGAAATTCAGATATTAACAGATTTTTAAAAAAAAGTTAATAGATTCTAGGTTAAGTACCCTGGGAGAAGAATTTTCAGATTATTTGCTGGCCTACCATAAATTCACAATAAGTAAATGAAGAAAATTTGGATAATACAGATCTAGTGGTCCTTTGAAGTGTGTCTTTGTCCCTTTACTCTGGCGTTTGCTGCCTCAGTTAAAGATGGAATTACTCTTTTTTTTTTAAAGTCACTGGAGTCTGGATATATTTACTATTTACTCCAAGTTTCCATCCTTCTTTTTGGAGAAAAGATACTCAAAGGTGGGGGAAAATGGATCAGCAGAGACTCCACACCAGAAAGGCTGCCAGAGATTTTCAAGTAGGCTGTGTGGAATGTAAATTGTTTATTGACTTTCCCCTGTGTACTGTACAATGTATGCCTCTGTGAGGCTGTGTTTTAAAATCCAATTGAAGCAGTTGTTCTCTGGAAATACCTCCAGTGTGAGAGGGATGGTGAGTGATATGGCTTAAAGAATTAATACACTCAGTTGGTGGCATCTCAGTAAATATAGAGCTGTTTAGAAGTGATCTATTATCTACCAGGAAAAAAAGGTAGAGGTCAAAAATAAGACATTAAATCCATTTTGGAGGTTGCCATCAAAGAAGTGCCGTATAGGCAACTTGGTCATAAAGAGTATGAGAAAAAGGCATTTGTTTTCTTTGGGAAAGAGTTGAGACATAAAACTCTTTCCTCTATGGAGATAGAGCTGCTTTTTAAAAAAATCTTGATAACAAAGTAGCAAGAAAGGGACTGAACTAAGGAATAAAAACAAAAAGGGCACTCAGCATTTCTGCCAGGAGCAACACTGCTTGAACTAAATAACATTTCTGTACTCTGCCCAGAAGTTGGGCAAAAGAAAAATACTTTACCGACTTCAAGAAAATGTTTAAAGCATTTCCAATGCCAATCAAAAGAGTTCTGATAGATATTGGTGTAAAACCAAGAGCACACAGCAGAACAATTGTTACAAAGTAAAACTCTTCAAAATCATATGGAAATAAATCAGATAGTGCTAAACATCAATATTATCATAAGATGATGTATGTTAACATGGGGCAGTTAAATCATGTAAGAAAGGATTATATTGCTAAGAGATGGGCTATCAGATGAATAGAGGGGATCCAATAGGACCATAGGTGGCATACTAGAAGATGAAAAATCCAGGGGGACCGGACTGTTGTTTTCTTGGATAGAGGTGGAAGCATGGAGTCTAGGAATACCAAAGCTAGTATTTAGTAGATTAGTCTTCAGGTGGTGTGCTGGATAGATCACTGGGTTTAGAGGCAGGAAGACTGAAGTTCAAATTTAACCTCCAACTAACTGTGTAATCCTGTGCAAGCCATTTTACTTCTTTTTGCCTCAGTTTCCTCAACTGTAAAATGGGGTTAATAGTAGTGATGGGATGTTTGTAATATCCAGTTGTAACTTCAGTTTGTAAAATCACATTTGTGTTCAGGTACCTATGCTTGTAATATCAGCCTGTGAAATCAAGTTGTAAAATCACACTTCCCCCAGCCATAATTCATTAACTCTGCCTCTTCGCTAGGCCAGTACTCTGCCTAGCAACAATTCATGAACTGTTTATCCCTGCTTGGTACAATAACAAGCTATACCTATGAATCCTTCACTAAACCACGTAAACAATCACTTTAGCTTAGAGAAATGTATAGCTTCCTTGTTCTAGTGAACAGCTGTATCTATGAATCCTTCAATACACTATCAGTAAGCTAACTCCTCACCAATTAGGCATATCCTGGATCCCCAAATAGTCTAGCTTCCCAACATCCATCTTGTCAAATAGGATATTGATGGGTAACAGACAGGACACCTCTCGCTCAGCCCTGACTATTAGCTGACAGAGTGACGTTTCAAGGCACCTCCATGCAGCTCTCCCATGGGCGTTTCCCCAGTGAATTATAGGCAATATGCTTGCGCAGTAGATATGGAAAGTACATGTCCCTTTAAGCACTGACCACTCTTTGACTCCTCCCTAATCCCACCAGTACTCACCTAGTTAGAATAATTGATACCTGATTTACAATTTTATCACTTTATAACCTGTACCCCTCACTCCTGCAGGCTTTCAGGCTTTTTAAGATCCCCACCTGCCACCTGCTGTAAAACATAATAATAAACTTTTACAATCCTGACTCAAAAGATTGCTTAAGTCCTGCAAAATTCTTTCTAGACTAGAACCCTCAAGGGATTCATTTGAGGTCCCTCAGACACCCAGCTTTTCTCACCCCCTTCATTTGCACCTGCTTCCCAGGGCTGTTGTGTAGGTCAAATAAGATAATATTTGTAAAGTGTTCAGCACAGCACTTAATAAATTCTTGTTCCCTCCCTCATTCATGAATGTACATAAGGTCTGTCAAAAACTGCTTTCTTGATACTGTCCTCTATGATATGAAAGAGAGCCTCAGATTGGCATGTGTTAGAAATATGTTGATTAGCAATCATTCATTTAATAAACATGTATTAAGTGCTTACCATGTACTTGGAGTGAAATTCATTATTGGATAGTTCTTGGATTTGAGAAGATCAAGTCAGTACTAAATTGTTTCCACAATCCAAGAAAAAAAGAAGACAAATATGCCGCTGCCTCAGGATCTCTCTTACTGACTTCTGTCTGTGTAGAAGAAAATCCCAGGGAGTCATGTCAACTTATACATGAGAATGAATAAAGATGGAACCCCAGGAATGTATGCTTTTCCCAGGTTCTGTATCTGTGTCCTAATATAATGAATAGTAATTCTATTTCTGTGTGGAGCACAATCCCTTTGTCTTCTTTTGAAGGGGCCAGGCCACCAACATCAGAAAATGCTCTGATGCTGAGTGAAAATCTCTGCTCTCAATTACTGCCTTTGAAAAAGAACTTAAAGCAGTTTCTCCCAGTTGTACCTGTTCCTATACCTGTGTTTGTGCTCTGATCACCCCTAGCTTCTTAATATGATTATATTACAATTTGAGTGGGTCATCCTTACTTCCTATGGTGACTATATGGGGTATGTTCTCATTGACTTTGGACTTGACATTCTCCCCAAGCAAATGAGGGTTTTGGAAATTTCTATGAGAAAGGAGGCAAATGGTGAGAATTAGTATGAGAAGCAAGGAAGATTCCTGTAGCTGCTAAGGAACCTTGCATGTCAGGTGGAACAAAAACAAATTATAGGCACAGGCCATCTGCTAGATAGCAGGTCCCCTGAGAAAGGGAATGAGCACCATCTGCTGGAAAATGAGGAAAATGGCAAACTTTTGGAGAGCAGACAACAGGAACAATGATGAAAAGATCCCCTTCTGGCAGTTTAGGAGAACTGTAGGACAACAATACAAAATAGCAACAGAAGGGATAATCATCATTGGTGATGCCTATTCAAAGACAGGAGCTGCCAATAATAATCAATGCTGTACATACAAAATGGTGACAAGAGAGGATACCAGTATGGAGGAACCATCCTCTCTATATCTCCTGCTCGATGGACCCCTAACTACCGAAAAACTGTAAGTCACCTGGACTGAACAGTTTGATCTCTCATTCTCTGATTGGCAGTGCCTCTGACTATAACACTTCTTGCAAGGTTGCCTGTGTTCAACAATGTGAGCCACCAAGTCTTGGATATTTGTAAAAATCTTCCTCTTGCCACCCCCAGCTCATCCTGTCCCCTGTCCCAAGCTGTCAGGAACTTGCTCACTGTTTTTCAAGGTGAAGTTGAACAAATATGATAAACTAGTTTGCACTTAGGTTTTAATGACTACTAATTAACAAATGAATGAATAAATAAATGTCTCTTCTTTCAAATACTCCATGTATGTAAGTAGGGGCTTTATGAAAATAACAGAATCACACATTATATTTATAGATAATATTTATGCAGTTTGCTTTTTCTATAACAACTCTGTGAACTTTGTGATGAAAATATTATTTCCATTTTATAATTGAGGAAATTGAGATTCAGAAAGTATTCATAACTTACACATGTTCCAAAGTCAGGACTTTATTTTAAGTCTTTTTTTCTCCTAGTCTATTCCTCTTTTCCAGGAACAAACCTAATGGTAAACATTTAGAGCATTATGATAGGTAGAGAAATATTTTGGACTAGGTGGTACATTGGGTCCCCTTTTGATTAGGCTTCCCCAAAGGGTACGATAGGAGCTATGAGTCTGGATTCTCCTTTCCCTCCCTCTTAGAATAAAGACTTTACTCAAGAACTGAGGGGGATCCTGCTTCTTTGTAGCCAGTGTCAGTAGCAAATTACATCCTGACTTCTTTTTTTGCCCATCTCATTAATGGTCTCCTGCCAGTACATTTTCTTCTTTAAAATCCAACCCTATTTATGCTGTCTAAATGAGAGCTGCCTTGTAGCTCTAGTTAACAAGCCTCATGTCCTCCTTCCATTCATCTCTAAGCTTTTTAACTGAGTTACACTGTCTGGGATGTCTTAGATGTCACAATATAAGCTGGGCTGTGCCATAAATCAGTTGGAGCATGAGAACATACTGTACACTAATGGAACTACTTTGACGTGTCCCTTAAATTATCCTTGAAGATGCCTAGAGATGGTGCAGTTTCCTGACTTCTGTTGCTGGAAACTTCTGGCATGTTTGGTGTAGAATTGTCCAATTTAGTCTGTTTATTATACATCAGTGTTTTTGGTGCAGATGTTTCTTACAATGTTGGTCTGCTGTTATTGATCAAGTTGTTTTCATGCTTGCATGTTAATGTCTTCTTAATTGTGGAACACCAGAGGAGTCTACTTTAGGTTTAACCACTAAATTACTTGCAGACATATAATGCTACCATTTAAATTGCATTTTAAAGTTTAGAAAGAGCCTTGCTTATATTCTCTCACTTGAACTGCACAGTAACCCTGGGAGGTGGGAACAATCATAACTGCCATTTTATAGATGATGAAAATGAAGCTGAAAGATTAAGTGATTTGCCGACAGTGACACAGTAAGTGTATAAGGCAGGATTTGAATTTGTCTCCTTGGTTTCAGATAAATCGTGATCTCTATTGTACCCCCATACCTGCCTAAAAAATCTCATTTCCACAAAACTAAAAACTGCTGTTACTTGGCTACCCAGAATAGTGCCAGTTTAATAAGTAACTAGATTATTTGGTAGGAGTAAGGTAATGGCAGGAAGAGACAAGGAAGGCATTCTGTTCTAAAGTATTTCCATGAAAAGGCCTGAACTTCTATAGGCTAAACTTTTTCCCTTCCAGGATTTTATTTTAAATGAATGCATTGGAATTGAAATTTTCTGAAAACTCTTTCAGGGTGGAGTAAAGCCAAGATGAATGAGTAAGTGCAGGGACTTGCCTGAGTTCTACCAAATTCTCTTCCAAACAATGTTAAAATAATACTTAAAAATAAATTCTGAGGCAGCAGGACCAAAAAAAAGGATGGAGTGATATAATTTTCCAGTCCATGATAACTTAGAATGTCTACAGGATAGGTTTGTTACTGACCAGGGTGCGAGTAGAGGCAATGTAAATGTGTGCTGGAAAGACTTACATGAACTGATACAAAGTGAAATGGACAGAACCAAGGGAACACTGTGCAAAGTAACAGCCGTATTATAATCATGATCAACTTTGAAAGACTTAGCAATGGTCTGAGACAATTCGTAAGGAAATTTTAACCACTCACTAGGCACTTAGCTGCCTCTACTACTACCATTCAAAAACAAAGCATGTCAGAGTGAAAAAAAAAGCAATGTAGATGCATGGTCTTGTCCTAGTTCTGCCCAACTTGATGTGTGATCATAGGAAAATTATATAAAGTGAGCTTCAATTTTCTTATCAGTCAAATGAGGAACTGAACACAATGATCTCTAAGATACCATCCAGTTCAGATACTTTTTGGTTTCAGGGGATGAGTTCACACACACACACACACACCAAAAAGTCTAAGTTGTAATATGTTAATACATACACATACCTTCAAAAGTATGCATTTTTAGTTCTTCCATAAACAAAGAATAGAGATAGAGCTAGCAATTTTTGCATATGAGGCAAGGGAGGGAGGTGGTAGGCAGAGTGATTGCTGCTGAAAAAGAAACACCACAGGGACCAGAAGGGTACAGAGCCCCCCCAGGACTGCCTACTTGCCACTCAGGGAATGGGGAGAGCAGAAGCACCCATTAATATAGTAAGTATCTTCTAAATTTTGATCCCAGGGCAAAGACTTAATTGCCCCCTCTCTAGTTCTGGCTCAGTTCATAAATCAAGTTATTAAAATAAAAGAATTAGAATATGTTTTTAAGATTTTATTTTTTAAATTATACACAAAAATAATTTTAACAGTTTTATTAGTTCAAAATTTTCTCCTTTGCTCCCTCCCTCCCTGAACCCCTTCCTGAGACAGCCAGTTGATAAGTTACATATGTGGAGTCAGATAAAATATATTTCCATATTAGTCATGTGGTGAAAAAAAAGACAAATCACATAAAACCAAGAAAAATGAAGAATTAAAAAAATATATTTATTTTATTGTGAACTTAGGAAATAAAACATTTTCATAACAAAGTGGGATTTAAAAACCCCAGGGGATTGTACCTGAAATTGCAGATTCTTTATGTACAGCTTGCTATTTGTTTAAAATATTCAACAAAGTTATTATGTAACTTCCCTTTTTTCCTCTTCCCCCTTCTAAACATTGAAATGGCTACCATTAGACACAAATCTGTATGTGTGTGTATATGATATATGTGTATGCATATATGCATACATGTATGTATGTATACATATATGTATGTATATGTCAGCGCCTTTTCTGTTGCAGACAGCAGCTTCCTTCATAGGATCTTTGCAGTTAATTTGAATATTTATACTAAAATGACTTGGTCACTCAAAGTTGTTCTTAAAACAATACTGCTGTTACCTTATACATTATTCTCTTGGTTCTGCTCATTTGTTCTTTATTATTTTGCGAAGGACTCTCCATGCTTTTCTAAAACGAGTGAGCTCATTTCTGAAAACTCTTTCAGGGTGGAGTAAAGCCAAGATGAATGAGTAAAGGCAGGGACTTGCCTGAGTTCTACCAAATTCTAGTAATGGAGTAATATTCCATTTTGGACACATACTGCAATTTCTTTAGTCGTTCCCCAATTGGCAGGCACTCCTACAATTTCCAGTTCTTTCCACCACAAAGAGAGCTGTTATAAATATTTTAGAGCATAAAGATACTTCTTATTCCTCCTTAAGAACATTTTGTCCCTCATTGCATATGGCACTAAGAAAAAGTTAACAAGAATTTTCTCTCTAATCCAATACTCCCTCCCCTCTTCTGCCCTCCCCAGTTTTGTCCTTTCATCCAGGGTTGACCTATCAAGTTGCCATTCAGCCAGTTCCATGGAATTTTTGCCTCCTGGAGTGGGAAGAGAGCTCATTATCCCTCAGGTCACCAGGAAAATTGTTCCATCTCCGTCTCATCATGTCCAACCTTATGCTCACCCTTCTCTTGGTTCAATCTCTCCAGCCTGTGCTTTGAAATTTTGGTGTGGTGTGGGTGAATGAATGAAAATGAGCAATTCAATTTAGCAAGCATATGCTAAATGCTTACCCATTTGAAGAACATTGTGGAGATATAAAAGATTATATTACAAAGTCTTGCTGTCCTCATAGAACTTGCATTCTAGTAAAGATTTTCAATATATATGAATAATGATCATATATAAAACAGGCCCATAGAACATATGGCCAATGGGCCATATGGCCCATCAAAGCATTTTGGGTAGCCTGCAAAACATGTAGAGGATGTAAAAGAAAGTAAAGATGTAATAGTTGCTTTGCTGTGCCCCTCTTAACCTACCTTCCACTTGTCACTGTTGTGCCCATCATGTAACTTGGTGGGTAGGTTGCCATTGTACACTGTCTCCTGTTTGTCAGATGACCCACAGCAACCAACCATCATCATAATGTCTCTAGTCTGAGAGAAGTGATTTCATGAGAAATAAAAATCTTAAATAATAATTGTCATTAATTGATATTAATTGAAATTTCCCTTTTTAAAAATGTAATTTATTTGCAAAATACTTCAGTCATTAATTATTCTTTTTCTTGGAAGGTGAGTCACTAAAAATTTATCTGCAGCCTGAAGAAGTTTAACCGATTTTAATTTCAGCCCCTACCTACTACCAAGTTGTACAGGTCTGATATAAAATATGCATGATACATGAGATGTGAAACACTATATAAGATCTGGAAGAAACACAGGATTTTGTTTTAAGTGACTATAGACAGCATATGAGGCTTAGAATTTAAACTTTGAATATTGGCTGCTATAATTTTTTTAAAAATTAGTAAAAACTATGAAAACTACTAACTTGAATATATCTAGCTCATATGCTCTAGGTGCTGGAAGGACCTTTGAATGTCATCTGGCATAACAACCAATCCAGAGAAGGAATATCCTCTGCAACATCCACTATGACCTTGAAAACTTCTGGTGGCAGAGCCTTACTACCTATAAGGTAAATTCTGCCTGTTTTTAAAAGCTCAACTTATTAGAAAGTTCTTTCTTATAATGCACTTAAGTCAGACTTCTTGTACATTGCTTCCATCCATTGATTCTAGTCTTGCCCGTGGCATGAGCACAGAAGAAATGTGCTTTTTCTTTTATAGGACAGCCCTCAAATGTTTTAAGAGAAAAATAATTATTTTGCATCTTTTGGTATTTATTTTGTTGTTTTAATAGTTTTTTTTAAGTCTTTGGATTTACGAATGAATGAAAAAACACATCTGTCAAGTTGGGGATACAATGATTAAAAAAACAGAACTTGGTCAAGAAGCTTGCATTCTAATGGGAAAGAATACATCTGGAAGAGTAGTGACCAGAGATGGGCATTTGGTCCAGAAGATTCCAAAGACGTGAGTGAGGCTATTGCAGAAATTGGCACACTTCGTCTAGGAATGGCAGATTTGGACGGGTCACGGTTCATGGTTGCACAACTGGAGGGGTGTCAAGAAAGTGGAAAAGTTTCTGGAAGAAATATCCAGAAGGTAAGGAGTGACTATGGTAGCTGGCACTTTCCTAAAATAGTAGTCTGAGAAAGGGAGTCACCAGCAGAACAGCCTGACTCTAGGGCAAACATAACTCCAGGGCAGCAAAGGAAAAGATATACAGAGAATATGGAGTGATTTATTACAAATTTTACATTAACTATCAATAGCATTATTTAGGATTGCTTTGCAACTATTTACATTTAAATAAATGAATTTCAGTGTATAAAATATAACTCCATTTTTTCCTTCTAAGTCTTTGTGGAATTCTTTGTTCATTTCCATTCATATTTCCTTTTATTAGTTCTTTTTCTAAAAAGGCTTTTTTCTCTCCTTATATCATAAATATATTACCATATTCTTTCACAGTCCTCATGCTTGTTGGCATTAGTAGGATAGCTAGGTTGTGCAGTGGATAGATTACTGGGCTTGGAATTAAGAAGACTCCTCTTCATGACTTCAAATCTGCTTCAGACACTAGCTGTGTGATCCTGGGCAAGTCATTTAACCTTGTTTACCTCAGTTCCTCATCTGTAAAAAATGAGTTGGAGAAGGAAATGGCAAACTACTCCAGTATCTTTGCCAATAAAACCCCAAAAGGGGTCATGAAGAGTTGGATTTGTCTGAACAACATAAAATTAATGTGCCCAAATTTATTTAGCCATTCCCTTATCATTAGACATTCAGATTGTTTCCATTGTTTTGTTATTATAATTAATGTTGATATAAAACTTTTGCATACATGGCTTTTTTAGGGAAGGAGTTGTTTTTCTTGGCATTCTCATAGTAAACTGCCAACATTGGAGCTCTTGCTCGCAAAGCGTATGATTATTTTCATAACTTTCACTTTGAATTTCTAGATTGTGTTTCAAAAAGTTTCTGCTGCTCTACAATTTCACTAGTAACAAATGAAATTTTGCTGGTTCTCTACATCCCAGGAAGCATATAATTTGTTTGTTTTCAATTTGTGTGTGTGTGTGTGTGTGCCAATGTAATGAGTGTGAGGAGATACCTTTAAGTTTTAAAAATCCACGTCTCTTTGATTATTAATATTGTTGAGTATATTTTCAAATTTTCCTGTTTTTAAAAGTCCAATGCTACTTGAGTGGTTTTAAAATATGTATAAATATAACTATATACACACACACAGACAAATGTATTCTGATTGACCTCATCAACTACTTCTCAACTAATAATCCTCTACCCAGGACTTTCTTACTAAAAAAAAAAAAATCAAGTAGAACCATCCAATATAACAATTGCAACTCACAATACAAATTACTTTCCATTTTTGTAATTTATTGATTGTTATCAGATTAGAAGAATGTACTTATGCTTTAATTTTAATAATCTGGGACGAATGATAACCATTGTATTTGGCTTGAGTTTTGTTGCCATTTGTAATATTTTCAATTACAGTTTTTAGTCATTGTGTTCTGCTTTCTGGTGCTTTTAAAAAATCCTTTTTTTCCTTATCGAAAGCTGGGACACTTTCACAT
>CM053598.1:73712566-73738537 GCA_028646575.1 Pseudocheirus occidentalis | reverse complement strand
GGTGGGGGGCACAGGGAGGTGTGATTTTAGGTGTGCTACCTCACTAAGTTAACTAGCTGTCAGGGGTGACTGAGAATTGCCCAGTCTGCCATCAATGAAAGCCTTGTTTGACAAGATAGATGTAGGGCGTATACACATGTCTAAAGTCCAGGATACACATAATGAAGAGTCCAGGGTGTATATAATGAGATAGGGAGTTAGTATAGAGAGTCCAGTGGGTGCTGAATATCTTTATGAGCTAGTGCAAAGCCAGTTCAAACTAATAATTCCTACAGGTGCAGTTTGTTATTATACCAGGGAGAGAGATAAGTGTTTTGCTGGGGTCCACTCATGAGGAATTGCTAGCCATAGTGTCCTTGGTTTAGGTAGAAACTGCCAGGGATAGTGTTTTGAGGCAAGGGAGAAATCATGGAATTGGGGTACAAGCACAGGTACTCAAGCATCCCATCAAGGCCACATTTGAACTCAGATCTTCCTAACTCCAAATGAGGTATAAATCCCACCTGGTCCTAGTATATGCTTCTGGGGATATAATGCTATAATTTCCTTGCTAGCTAGTTTTTTTTTACTTAAAAGTTTTGTATGATATTCATTATGGAAATTGTACTGTAGTTTTCTTTCTCTGTTTTGACTTTTCCTGGTTTAGGTATCAACACCATATTTGTGTCATAAAAGGAAGGTGGTAGGACTTTTTCTTCACCTATTTCCCCAAATAGTCTTATAGTGTTGCAGTCAATTGTTCTTTAAATGTTTGGTAGAATTCATTTGTGAATCCATCTGTCTCTGGGAATATTTCATTAATGGCTTGTTCAATTTCCTTTCCTAAGATAGGGTTATTTAAGTATTCTATTTTCTGTAAATCTGAACAATTTATATTTTTGTAAATATTTATCCATTTTACTTAAATTATCAGATTTATTGCCATATAATTGGGCAAAATAGCTCCTCACTACTGCTTTAATTTTCTCTTTCTGATGGTGAATTCACCATGTTCCTTTTTGATATGGTAATTTGGTTTTCTTCTTTCTTTTTAAAATCAAATTACCTAATGGTTTATCTATTTAATTTTTTTCATAAAACCAGCTCTTTGTTTTGAGGTATGATTTAAAGTTGTTTCAAGGAAAATTAGGGAGAGGTCAGCAACTTTCTGCTTTTTCTCCCCCTATCTTGACTCTACCCTGATTTTTTTAAAAATCAGGAGTGTCATGGTCAGACACCTGCTTTAGAATATTATTTTGACCATGAAGGATGGGTTAAAAAGGCGGAAAACTTTCAGTTTTTGGTGAATACAGTGAAAATTCACATAGTAATAGCAAATATTCGTATTATGTCATTTTCATTTACATAGGAAAACACTGGATGAAACATCCTTGCAGAGTAATTGAGAGGATTTTGAGGAATGAAGGAAGTGTTTGGCAGTTCACCTGTCATTAAATTATTCACGCCATTGGGCTAGAAAGGTTGGACTCCATATTCTCTAAGGTCCCTTAAAACTCTAAATCTACCATGTTTTAGGAGCTTATGAGTTTCTACTGTGTGTGAAGCCATATGCTACTTGTTGTCAGGGAAACCCAAGAATATTAAGTATCTTACTTGTCCTCTCAATTTTATAATCTAGCTGCAGTAACATTGCATAAAGTTATTTACAAACAGTTGAGACAGCACTTATTTCAAAGGTTGCAAAAGTATGATGTAGTGGAAAATGTACTAAATTTGGAGTCAGAGGGCACAAGTTCAAATCCTGATGATGTCATTTAGGACCAGTCAAGGCTCCAACCTACAATTGTCTCAAACTCTTAAACTCTTGTATTGATCATTCTCTGATTTCTTAGCTATGAGCCCCTTACCATTAAGGACCATACATAATTTCATCTTTGGAAGTACTTAGCAAAGTTTTTTGCCTGAATCTGATACATTTTTTGGAAACATTGTATATATATTTCTCTGCCCTTACATTGTAAGCAGGATGGTAGGCAAAAAACAATTATTAAGTATTCACTATGAGTTGGATGGCAACCTGCCACGTCATGGCCTATTCTACCCCCAATATCACTAGTAAGATTACCAGATCAGTTTGTTGAATTTTTTTAAAGAATGAATTAATTTATTTTCTTGTTTACATCATTCATTTCCACAAGATTTTGAGTTACAAAATTTTCCCTCATCTTTCCCTCACCCCAAAACAGCCATCACACTGTATAACCCCTCCCCCAATCTGCTCTCTCCTATGTCCTTCCCTATCACCCCTCTGACTTTCCATTAGGGGAAGATGGATCTCCCTGCCCAGTGCCTGTATATCTTAATTCCGAGTTGCATGTAGTTAATAATAATAATATATATGTATATACATATATATGTATATATTAACATTTGATTATTGAACTTTAAATTCTAGATTCTTTCCCTTCCTCCCTCATCACCCACCCCCCTGGAAAGACAAGCAATTCAATACAGGCTATACATGTGTAGTTACGAAGAACATCTCCACAATGGCCATAGTGTGAAAGACTGATTATATGTCCCTCCTTCCTATCCACCCCCACTCCTTGTTCTATTCTTTACCCTGTCCCTGTCCTTTTACAGAAGTGTGTGCTTCTAATGACTCTCCTTTCTACCCTGCCCTCCCCTCCATCATCCCCCCTCCCATCCCCATACCCCCCCACTCTCCTGTGTGGCAAGATACCCAGATTAGAGTTTATGACATTCCTTCCCTAAACCAAATTCAATGACAGTAAGGTTGATCCTTTCTCTTTTGCCTTCCTGTTCTTCCTCTCCATTATAACAGTTATCCCTTGCCTCTTCTATATGGGACGATTAACCCCATTCTGTCTCTCCCTGTCTCCTCTCATTCTATTCCTCTCCCACCTCAGAATTTCACCTTTTATTGTCCCTTCCAATTCAATTGATCCTGTGTCCTCTATGTATACATATATACACATACTCAGATATGTATTCATATATATACACACACATATACACACACATATATATACCCTCCTATATATATTTCTGTATTCCTTGCACCTATCCTCATACTGAGAAAAGTTTCATAAGTTACAATTATCATTTTTCCATGTTGGCATGTAAAAATTTCAACTTTGATAAGTTCCTTATGATTTCTTTTCCATATTTACCTTCTCATGCTTCTTGTATTTGAGTGTCAAATTTTCTTTTCAGTTCTGTTTTTTTTTTCAGCAAAAATGCTTGAAAGTCCTCCACCTCATTGAATAACCACATTTTCCCCTGGAACATTATACTCAATTTTGCTGGGTAGATGATTCTGGGTTTTAATCATAGCTCCCTTAATCTCCGGAATATCATATTCCAGGCCCTTTGATCCCTTAAGGTAGAAGCTGTCAGATCCTGGGTTATCCTAATTGTGTTTCCACAGTATTCAAATTGTTTCTTCTTGGCAGCTTGTAATATTTTCTCCTTGATCTGGGAACTCTGGAACCTGGCTATAACATTCCTAGGAGTTTTCTTTTGGGGATCTTTTTCAAGAGGTGATTGTTGAATTCTTTCAAGTTCTATTTTGCCCTCTGGTTCTAAAATATCAGAGCAATTTTCCTTGAGAAATTCTTTAATGATGCTTTCTAGGTTCTTTTTTTATCATGACTTTCAGGTAGTCCAATAATTTTAAAATTGTCTCTCCTGGATCTATTTTCCAGGTCAGTGGTTTTTTTAAAGGAGATATTTCACATTGCCTTCTCTTTTTTCATTTGTTTGGATCTGTTTAATAGTAGCTAGATTTCTCATAAAGTCATTTGCTTCTGTTTACTCTAATTCTGAAGGAATTATTTTCTTCAGAAAGCTTTTGAGATTCTTTTTTTCATCTGGCAAATTTGACTTTTTAAGGCATTCTTCTCCTCGTTGGCTTTTTGGGCCTCTTTTGCCATTTGAGTTAATCTATTTTTAAGGTGTTATTTTCTTCTGTCAGGTTGTTGACTCTCTTTTCATGATTTTCTTGCATCATTCTTATTTCTCTTTCCAATTTTTCCTCCACTTCTCTTATTTGGTTTTCAAAATCCTTCTTAAGCTGAACTATGACTTCTACCCAGTCTACCTTTTTATTGAAAGCATTTGGTGTGGGAGTTCTGACTGTGTTGTCTTCCTTCCATTCCATGCTTTGGTCCTTTTTGTCCCCAAAAAAGGAATCTAAAGTTGGATTACTGTTCTTACTTTGCTTGCTTTGCCTGCTCATGTTGCCAATCAATTAGTGGACTCTTTAGCTCTGTGGCACTTTGCTTCCAGAGGGGAAAGCTTTGTCCCAAAATTCTGGGGTTTTTACAGCTGCTGGAGCTATTATGAGGCCACTGTATCCCCCACCAGCTTTGGCTCACTGAAAATGCACCCCAGGACCACTACCCAAGACTGTGATCCTGATCCAGGCAACTCAAGGCAAGAGGATTTAGCCTCTGAATGATCACTTGCCTCACCCCTGCAATTTGCAGGCTGGGAGCTTCTGAAGCAGCCACGTGAAAGTGACTACAGTCCTGCCACTTCTGCTGCTTCCTTGCCTTGGAGGCAGTTTGGCCAGACTCTCTTCCCCAAATTTAGATGACTTCCACTATCCTTTCACTTAGTCCTTATTTCTTAAGACTTGAGAATTCTGGAAATCACCACAGCTGCCACTTATCCAGTCTCCTGAAGGCTCCAGCTGTGGCTTGTCCTGGCTGCAGGGAGGGGGTGGTAGTGTTAAGCCATGGTTTTAGGCCAGGCTGGTTTTGGCTCCCATTGTGCTGTGTTGAGCCCGTCCTGTCCCATCTGCTGAGCTGCCTTCAGTGGGGAATGTGTTTTTCTGAAATTTTGTGAGTTCTGGAGCCCTAAAATTTGTTTAGAGTCATATTTTGTGGGTATTTGAAGTGGTTATATAGGAGCTGTGGAGTTTTTCTTCTTCTACGCCACCATCTTGGCTCCACTCTGAGTTGAGTCTTCTGGAACTCTTTAAAGAATCACAGAATGTTGAGTTGGAAATCACCTATGTAATCTAGTCCAACCTCATGTAAAAACAATCACTTCTACTGCATCTCTCAAAAAATGATCATCCAACCTTTGTTTGAATAAATCCAGTGAGAGGGGCAGGGAAAGTGTAAATATAAAATAAATGCAAGTGTCAACCACTACCTCCTGAGGCAGTTCATTCTCTTTTGGATCACTCTTCTTGTTAGGATATTATTTCCTCTCTCCTAAATTTGCCTCATTGCATATTCCACCCATCACAGCTAGTTTTATGCCCCATGCTCAGACACTCTCCTTTTAACGTCTGTTCACTTCCCAAATCTGTCTTTCTCTTCTGAACTTTTGCCTTTGATTGGCAGCAGTTGTGAAAATACCATATGTGTCCCTAAGGCTTTGATTATTTTTGTCTGAATAATTTGTAATATTTAGCAATGCTTTCTAGGTTCCTTCTGGCAATATTATTCATTCCCATGTAAATTACCAAAGTTGGGTGGTAATCATCCATTTTGACAAGCCTTGGGAGGAACTTTGTTGCATCTTGGATAAAAAGTCAACAGGCTTCTACTTTTATTGTTATCAGGTCAACAAATAGTTTCTCCAGTCTCTCTTGGTAGGAAGTTACCAATTATCCCTGCTTTACTCTTTTTACTTTGACCCCTTCTGAATGACATCTTAGCAGTCAGAATCTTTGAATTTCTATTTGCACCTATGCTCTCTTCTCTTTACAGCCACACGTGTGTTTCTTACTTCTAACTTTCCAGAGATCCTTCTTTGAATCAGTGCTACAGTTTGAAGAGACCTTAGGGGCTGTCCAAGCTGCTCGTTTCATTTAATTGATAACATGTATAGACTCAGGGTAGGAGTGGGATATCTCCTAACCCTAACTTTGGCAAGTTATGGGAGGTATTTGGGCACACCTTAGATACGCCCTTAGAGGACAGTAGGACTAGTTTTTTTGTATGTTTGTTTTTATCAAGCCAATAAAGAGCTAGGTCCCCAGAACATGACTGCTACTTGTCTCCTTAGAGTTTAGGGGTAACCCTGATGGATTAGGGTGGTAATATAACATTATATATCAAGGATCTTCACTGTATGTTTATCTTCATGATTGAGTTGATATAATTTTTATAGAGTTTAAACACATGTTTTGTATTACATTTTCACATTACTCCCATACCAGAAGTCTCTGATAACAAATTAAAACAAGTAAAAATAATAATATAGTCACTTCATCTGGAAGTACAATGCAGTATTCCACCCCTGTATCATCCCACAACTTTCTATTAAGAAATAAACAGAAACCTATTTTCTTTCTTACCCACATCCAATCCCATTCAAAAATAAAAAGGAAAACAAATCTATTATAGCAGATATACAAATATAGATACACACACACACAAAAGCAAAACAAATTCCTTCACTGCCTCCGTGCTATATCTATAGCATGTATATCTATCAATCTATTGATTAGTCTGTCTTAATCTATACCCTAAATCCATCAGCTCTCTGTAATGAATATCATGTTTCATCACTGGTCTTCTGTAATGAATCATGACTAGTCATTGTACCGATCATAGTTCTTACAGTTTTGAAAGTTGTTTGTTTTTACAATTGTCATTTAAATTGCTCTACTATTTCTGCTCATTTTTAATTTGGAAAACTCTTAGAAATCCTTTGTCTTTTTAATATTGATACTATAGTATAAATTGTACTGGGTCTGCTCCTTCATTCTGGATCAGTTCATATAAGTCTTTTCATGTCTCTTTGAAATCATCCATAGATCATAGGCCAACAGGATTTAGAGGTAGAAGAGTGTTAAGTCCAAGCAGCCTTATTTTATAGGGGAAGAACTGGGAGGCTTCCAAAGATGGAATGGCAGTCAACAAATCCAAGAGACTGGGAGTCAGAGACTGATCTTTCTATTCTGAGTATCTCCCCTCAACATGATAGTGCTTTCTTATGACAATGAGAATATTTAGTGTGCTAACAGAATTGTGTATGTCTGTGAAACCATTTAAGGTTTACTTGGTAAATTAATTTGCCATTTCTTTTTCCAGATCATTTTCCAGATGAGGAAGCTGAGGCAAAAAGAGTTAAGTGATTTGCCCAGGGTCACACAGCTAGTAAGTTTATGAGGCTTGATTTGAACCCAAGTCCTTCTGTTTATAGGCCTAACACAGTAAGTGATGCCAAAATTACAGAGTTTTATGTTACTGGACTATGAACTCTGTGAAGGTAGGGCTTGTGTCTTATTCATTTTCATGTACCATATTAGTGGTTGGTGTTAGGGTCAGGCACAAAGCAAACGTAAATGTCTGTTGAATAGATGGATTGAATTTAGGGCCTCCATGAATTCCTCATGCCCTTCTATAGTTGAGTAACTTTTGTTTCTAGCATAGTACTTTGCATATAACAGGCATTCCTAATATTTTTCCAAAATTTTATTTATGAGTATCATAGAAACATAAGTGACTTTTAGAAATAAATTTAGTTTAGAAGTTTAGAATTTTATTTTTTTATCTTATTTATTTCACTATTTACTTTTATTTGGCATTTAAAGAAACTAACAATTTCATTTGTGTATTCCATTCGCTAATACAGATTGCAAGTTGTATTATTATGAGAACTGGTAACTCATATAATGCAGATGTTGACTTTGCTGTGTAATTAAAGGCATATAAGTGCTTGTATATAGTAAAATTTTTTTGGTGTGGTTTAAACCCAGGGACACCAAAAACTGTTGAGATGGGGTCTCTGCCCACCCCAAAACTGTTGTGGTTTCATGACGTTTTGTGGTGGAACCATCTTAAAGAATTCAGAGTCAGACCACCTCTAATCCAGGTATAGGCATTGATTGAGATTGATGCCTCTTGTGAAGTGGGCTAAGTTCCAAGAGGAACCAGCAACTTTAGAGAAAGCAAGATGGATTTTTATAGGGTAAAGATGCAATTATATAACAGAAATTTACATAGAATAGAGGAATATCATTAATATTAAAAAGTCAGGAGGAGTTGGTTAAGATATTAGATAAAGGAGGAGGGGGCCCATCTATGGTTTCGTGGTTAAACATTCTAGTCATTCTGACCTCCAACTGACTAGCTATTGTGGTCCTGCCTGGTTGACAGATAGTTAGGTATTGTGGTCCTGTCATGGGCTAGATGGATGTCATGATTATAATTGAATACAAGAATACACCTGTTTCTGTGGGAATGGGTCTGGGGACCAGTGACCAGATAAAGGCAATAGCTAGGTTCCCATCACATGGACATACCTACTGTTTCTGTGGGAACTAAGAATTCAGGGACACACTTACTGTTCCAGTGAGCAGAAAGGCATATATGGAGAAGTTAGGATATTGGAGGGAGGATTAGGTAGGTACAGTAGGCCTACTCTTCAGTGGGTCCAGATCTATAATGAAGTTAGAATATTGGGGCTGGGGGCGGCTTTATTAGGATTCCATCATTTTCACCCTTGTCTGTGGCATTTATTAGAGCATTACTTGGTTTTTTAAAGACAGAAAAAAACCCTTAGATCTAAAAAGCTTGAAGTAATCCACCCTAATCTATATTCCATTAAAAGAAGCCCCCAAATTTTCCTATTGGCAACACACTGGCATCTTCCTTAAAGGAAATGACTTAGTTTTGCTGATGGCATGATTTTAATAATGAATTATTCAAAAAGTCCCTCAGCTAGAGTTGCTGAAGCATGAGAAAATACCCTAGAATTCCTGTTGGGGTTTTTTTTTTTGATTGACTTACTAGGAATTGCTCTATGTTTGTTAAAAGTATAATGAGGTATCCAAAATTCATAATAGGTCACACTTTTATAGTGCTTTGTAGTTTACAAAAAGTTTCTCTCACAATACTTTAGATGTAGGTAAAGAAAGTATTATTGCTATTTTATTGCTAAGGAAATTGAGTCTCAGAACAGCTAAAGCGATTTCCTCTTGGCTACAAGGCTAGTAAGTGGCAGAGCATCATTTTTATTCTAAATCCAGGATTCTTTCAGCAACATCAAATTGCCTCTGAGTAAAGATAACTAATATTGGAATGCAAATGACGGTGTGAATATCATACATGGCCTATTTGGGGGGATGAAGAGAAATTGGCCACATAAATAATGTCATGCCATGTCTTTGATATTTTGGATATCACAGGTGCCCAAATGGCACATATTTTATAGAGAAAAGCCATGGAGAACTTGAAATAGTGTCAGTCATAAAGATTTGAGGGAGAAAAATGAACTGAAAACTGACAAAATGTCATTTGATTCAGTAGACCATGGAAGGGTAAATTCAAGTTAGCTTTTCTATTTTCTAGGTTCTTTATGCCCATAATGGAAAAAAGTATTATACATATATATCTAATATATATGTATATATATGTATATGTGTGTATGCAGATACATATATATGTATGTGTGTGCAGATACACTACTGTGTATTTATACACATAGAAAAAGATGTATATATGTTTGTGTGTGCATGTGTATGACAGCTCAGTTCTGGGAATGCTTTATGTCATAGGTGGAATCGATGCAAGTCATTTCAAAATCAAGATTATGAACAGATGATTTTATCATATAAATTATTTAATGAGGTGATTTCATTATTTAAAATGCACAGCACTTTTCTAGTCCTACTTACTTTCCCCTCAGTTTTTGTGAAATCGACTTAAAACCCTTTCTGAGCATGGCAGCTACTGCTTCCTCTCCTTTCTCTCTTCTTTTACGTAAGAAGGAAAAGCTTCAACAAGACATGCCCAGGGTTAAAGTTTATCACTAACAATTCTCTAGGTGATCTTAAGAAAACCCAGTTTGTATTTCCAGATTGTTACCACAGTCTACTGACAGCCAAGATAAGAGGAATCTTCCTGAAGAAAGAGTTAACCCTCTATGGTTATTCACAAACTCAGCCAAGAGCTAAGGCAGGCAAGGACATTTGAGAATATTATGGATGTGGAAGACCCCCCCCCCCCATCTTTTTCCATCCCTGAAATTTACCAAATGATTCTCCAATGTGCATGAAATACAAGGTCAATCTAAACAATTACCTACATTAGTTTAATTTCTGATATGATTTTTAAAATTTGCATTTAAAAATAGTTACATTTCCACCTTTTGTTTTTACATGTCAGTTCTTTTTCATTTCAACTGCTTGCCCCCATTACAGTAACCCTTGTACTTAATAGCAATAAAACACCAGCCAGTCTGTATGGCAATCAAGTCTGGCAGCTTGCATTCCATATCTATACTCTCCAGTTTCTCTACTCAGAAGAAAATGGCATGTTTCCTTATCAGTCCTCTAGGCCTGAGATCAACACTATCTTTTAAGTATTATCCAGATCCAGACTAATATCCCTGACTGCTTACTAGTGTTCCCATTGTGCTTATGGACTTAGACGCTTGTATCCTATGCTCAAAGCACCTGTGTTGGTGGTGGGGGAAGGGACAGCTGTCCTTGCTCTACCAAGCTCTGTTTATCTCCCTTCTTGACAGCATACATGCGTGTGTTTATTCAATTCAATTCAACAAACATTTATTCAGTTCAGTTCAATAAACATTTATCAACTATCAACTTCTTGAAGCTTTCCTTGCCTCCCCAAGTTGTTAATGAGCTCTCTCTCCTCAAATGACCTTATTTTGATTTGTTTCTGTACAAGATGCATCCTCCTCTCTGCCACCATGCTCCCTACTTGAAGGTGAACTCCTGGCAGGCAGGGACAATTTCATTTTGTCTTTGTAATCCTCCAGTGTCTAGTCCTATGTATTTGTAATGGTAATGGAATTTAATGATCCCCTTGTATTGGCTTGGTTTGGGGGTTGTGTTAAAACCCAGAGCTTGTGAATCCCACTTGTGGGATGGACTTGTAGATGTGAAGTGAAAGGGCTGAACTGGGAGGAGCTAGTGTAGTGGATTTAGAGACAGGCCCAAGCAGAGGAGGCCAGAAGAAGGGGATCTTTAAATTCCCTTACTATTTCAGCATTGTACATGGTAAGTGCTTAGTAAATGTTTTCTTTTGTCTTCAAGTGTTTGAAGAGTTACAATTATACTTGCTTTTCTTGATCCAAGTCAACAGAACTAGAGCCTATTGGGAGAAGTTAGAGGGAATCAGGTTTTGAATCATCAGGAGAAAAGAAAGTTCCTAACCATTCGAACTATTGAAAAGGAGGAGAGCATACCTTGAGCAGTACACATCCAGTACACAATGTTTTCTAGGGGAGGCTGGCTAACCTTGTGTAGTAGAGTCATACTTCAACTAGGGCTACAGGGAATCCACTATTTGGGAATCCATGTTGATATGAAATCTTTCTCTTCCCTTTGGAATGGAATGGAAGAGCATTTATTAATCACTTAGTGTCAAGTGCTACACCAATTGCTAGAGATGCAAATAGTAAATTGATTTTTTTTCCTCCCAAGGATGTCACCAGATTGGGGGAGATAATACATAAAGGAGTTTTTGTTTAGTTCCTGACAGATGGAAAGATGAGGAAGGATTTGGACTGGAAACGTGGAAAGGCAAATAGTAAGGCCCAGAGGACCTTGGGGAATAATGGCAGGGCAGATAGTTGGTTCTCTACCAAGACAATAGTGGGATTAAATGTTAGAATGTAGTAGAAGTCTGTGATATTACCAGTAGATATAAGGAGTTGAAGGGTGGGTGAAGGTGACTTGGTCAACATCCAGTTGGCAGTGGGCATCCTGTGCCTGATGGGAACTCGGTGGTAGGACATTGAGGACTGGCTATGGAAGGGAAGAGTCTGTGGTTTCCCTCAGTGGTTGCAGTTGCTGAAACAGTAGCAGATTGGCATAATGTTATAGATGTACTCCTGAAATTGTGTATCTACTACATATTTTACAATGAATTTACATGATTAATTTTTTAAATTTTACTTTTTTATCTTTTTATTCTTTCTTTTTACATCACTTTCATTTCCAAATATCCCTCTTCTCTCCCATCCTTGGTGTGCCATCCCTTGATATCAAAGATTTAGAAAGAAAGAAAAAAAGTAGTTCAACAAAACCAATCAATTCATCCATTGTGCCTGAGAGTATTACACTGATGTTTTAAAAGATGTTTTATCCTAATTTTTGATTGATTTCTCATAGGCATTGACTCCTACCACTTTGGCTTTGAGGTCCTCCTCTTCAGGCCTTTAGGCTTAGTATTTAGTGATCTGTAAATAAACATTTAAATGGAAGGGGAGAAGCTGTTTCAATTTGTGCATCCAGGATGTTACATGCATCATCATCTTATACCTATATTTTAAAAATATTTTCCCCACAAATACATTTTTTGAGTCCAAGAATTTGTTCATGCAGAAGTCTATTTCCAACAAGAAATAGATATTTGTTGAGTTAATAATTACATACATATTTATGATTAGAAATGTCATAGAATGATGATGGGTGAAGAGGTTGTCATCAAAAGGGATGGAATGGTGTAAGATTTTTCTGTCCATTTTAATTTCTATGTTTTTACAATAGATCATGTATTCTAATTGTAATAATAGTAATCATAATAATCCAAAAATTTTCCATGAAATATTTTATCTTGTTTTCTATTGATTACTTTTATTTTTATAACACACTTTTAAAAATAGATCCTTCCCCATTTCCTACCCAGTGAGGCATAATGCCTTACAGAAAAGACGAAAAAAAAGAATTAAAAATTAGTTCAGCAAAACTGACCAACACAATCAACAATCAGTCAACAAACATTTGTTAAGTGCTTAACTATACACCATGTGCAATGCTAAGAGCTAGGGATATAAAGAAAGAAAAAACCAATCCCTGTCAGGCATGGAGGACAGCCAATGGAGATAGGAGATGGAGCAATGCAAACAAGTAGACTAGTGTAGTTAGATGGTAGAGTTTGTGAAATAGAGTGAAGTGTGAGAAGACTAGAAAGGTAGAAAGCGGGGGCAGGTAGGTGGTACAGTGAATAGAGCACCGGCCCTGGAGTCAGGAGGACCCGAGTTCAAATGTGACTTCAAACACTTAACACACACACCAAAAAACAAAACAAAACAAAACAAAAAACTAGCTGTGTGATCTTGGGGAATTCAATTAACCCCAATTGCCCTCCCCCCCAAAAAGAAAAAAATTTAAAAAAAAGAAAGGCAGAAAGGGGTTAGGTTATGAAGACCTTTTAATGGTCCCCCAAACACCTGCTATTTCACCCTGAAAGTAATAGGAAACCACTGTAGTTTAATGACTTTGAAATGGTGTGTGATGTGTGGTGACATGGTCAGACCTGTGCTTTAGGCAAGTCACTTTGGCAGCTTAGTGGAGGATAAAGTGGAGTGGGGAGAGAGTTGAGCGCCTGGACCAGGGAAGAAGAACCTGTCATTTCCCACCCCTGACCTGGACTAGCATAGTGGCTGTGGAAGTGAGAGATGTTGTGAAGGTAAGCACTACAAGATTGGGCAATGAATTAGATATATGAAAGGATACTACCCTCAAATTATTCTGCATCTATGTTGTTTTTATATGATCGTTGGCATGTTATAACCTACATTTGAATATAAACTTCTTGATTTTCCCTTTCCCTTCTTGACAGGAGGGACTGTGAGTTGTTATTGTTTGTTTTTTGTCTATCTTTGTGTCCCCAGAATTTAGTACAATGTCTGGATTATAAAGCATACTTAATGAAGGCTACTTGACTGATTGATAGGGGACAGTTGTTTCTTCAGTGAAGGCAAGAAATGCATTTTTTGGAACTCTTTGGCCAAGGTTGGTCATTGTAATTAGTGAGTGTTCGGTTTCATTCTTTTGTGTTTATATTTACATTGAATAAAACATTGATTTAGCTCTTTAAGTTGTACAGAGTGCTTTTCTTGTAACAATCCCTATAAATGGCAAAGCCAAGACTCAAACCTAGGACTTCTGTTACCTAATATGTTGTGATACCTAACACCATACTATTTTTTCTTATAATTTAAAAAATATATATACTTTCATTTCACAATATAGTTTTTTTCTGTTATATATTCTTAAAAACAGATGCAAATGGCATCAACTGCTAGACTTGGGATTGTACAGATCTTTGTTTAAATCTTGACTGTGAAACATGATAGTTATCATACTTTCAATGTCCCACAGAACTTTCTGATATGCTAAGTTACACCTGAATGCAGTCGATAGGATCAATTTTCATATGGAGTCACATGTTAGAACCTACCACCAGGATAGTACGTTAAATGAATAAAACAGGCAAAATTTTTTTATTTCAAGAAGGTGACTTTTGAACTTGATAAAGATGATTCCTGGCTCTCTTCATTTTCAGGACTTTTCCTTCTCTCCAACAGTAACCTTTTCACTTTGGAGATTCCTCTGCCTTATAGCTCTTTATTATTGGTTGGTCTCATGAGGTGTCCTGATCATGTTCACTTCAGTACTGGCCCCATTCATTCTCTGGACTTTTTTCAACTTCTTTTCCATAGCTTTGGCCTGTATTTGTAGCTCTAGCATTCAGCACAATGTCTGTATGTAGTAAATTCTTAATAAATACTCAACTACTCTTTATTCTCCCCTCCTTTCTTCCTTCTCTCTTCCCCTCCCTTCCAAGTCCCCCTTTCCTCTCCCTCTCTCTATCCCTCTCCCTTTCTTCCTCACTTTCCTCTTCTCCCTCTCTCTCCCTCTTGTTCCTTCCTTCCTTCCTTCCTTCCTTCCTTCCTTCCTTCCTTCTTTCCTTTCTTCTTTCCTTTCCTCCCCATATGCTGCATATTGACTTAGAAAGTCCAACATTAACATTATCTATGTTCTTTTGTATTTTTATTTATTTTATCAAATATTTCCCCGCAGACATTTTAATCTGGTTCAGCTGTACGCTGGCATTTGTTTGACACCTCTGATCCACATTATTTTTCCCAGCTGAAAGGAGAAACAAATCTGCAAACACAGGTTAAGATAGCATTACCTGGGCTCCACTGACTTCTAACACAGTCCAAATGATGAATCATATAACACCATCATTGATCTTCATTTAGCATTCTTATTACAAAATTAATGGATCTGGTTGAAAGTAATATTCACAAAATATAGACGACCAAGGGAAAAGATTCACTTTTGCAATACTTTTATTATTTATTGAATGCTCCAAATTGACAAAATCCAGAAAGAGACAGTGTTTCAATCCCTCCAAGGGTCTGGAGTTTAAGAACAATGAAATCTCAAATGTTTATTGGAGATGGACTTCAGTGGACATAATCTGATGGGAGAAAAATCTCTAGCTAAAAACTTCTGGGAGTCTAAGCATTTAGAGAAGAGAAGAAAAATGGCCTGGGGTGAAAAATCTGATGATATTGACTTTGTGTGAAAGTGCCTTAAGGACTGTATCACCTTGAGCTAAAAGCTCCCTGACCCAAATGTCAAATAAAAAGGAAGCTATCTTTTATAGTGTATAAAGAGCTGTGCCTAGAGTCAGAAAGACTGGAGTTCAAGGTCATTCATTCCCACAGTGGTGCTGGGAGAATGCCAACCTCTCAGTGTCCCCAGGCAATACTTTAAAAATTTGTCATGGAAAAAAGTATAGATCAGCATTGGTAAAAGAATTTCTTCACCAGGAACTCCATCTACTCATGAAACCAGATCTGGTCAAAGAAATAAGTAAAAACCACTTTCTACCCCAAACAAAACAAATTGCAACATGCCAAAGAATCGTTTCATTATTAAAAATGCATCAAGATTTGTAATGAGTGTACCATATGAAGGTTTTATGTTGTTATCATTTATAAGGAAGCTAGATGGTGCAATGCACTGAGCCTGGGGTCCTGTGACTCGAATTCAAATTCTCTTTCAGGTGTTTCGTAGCTGTAAGGCCTTAGGCAAGTCCCTTGACTTCTGTTTTCCTCAGTTTCCTTAACTGTGAGATGGGGATAATAAAAACACCTACCTCCCAGGCTGGTTGTGAAAATCAAATAAGAGAATTTTTTGAGCATGTAGCATAGTTTCTGGCACACATAGTAGGAGTTATATAAATTCTAACTATTAGAGTTATTGTTATCAGCAGTGATCTCCCCTTAGGGTCCCAGGAACAAACGCCAGGTGGTTTATGAGCATGGTGTAGCAATCTAAGCAGTAGCTATAGCTTCAGGAGCCTCACTGTGAGTTTGCATGCTATGGCTTCCTAACTTTGATCATTCCCTCTTCTCCCAGTCATCCCTTTACAATCTTGATTCTATAATTAACTAGTTTATTCATCCTTAATTGACTGTCTCAATGTTATCTTTTGCCAAATAGGCATGACATTACCTAATTCACAAAATTATTCTGAGATTCAAATGGTATAATTATGAAAAATGCTTTATAACCTAATAGCATCATATAATTTTTTTGTTTGTTGGTTTCTTTTGGGAGGGCTAGCATGCTTCAGAGGAAAGAGCATTGGACTTGGAGTTCATTTCCAGACTTTGTTTCCAAACTTGGTAGCTGTGTCAACTTGGAAAAGTCATAGCTTCTTTGGCCTGTTTCCTCATTTGTAAAAATGGAGATAATGATATTCACAGTACCTACCTTACATTTTGTTGATTTGAAGAAATGACCTTTCCCCACCTTGTAAGAGCAATCCAAACATAGTAATGTCATAGCAACAAAAATAAGTATATGAATGGATTTTACAAATATATTGAATATATGAATACTTTTTATAAAACCTGCTGGAAAAGTCCCAAATATATCTGTTTTACAAAATACATACTGACCAAAACAAAATAAAAAAATGATCACATAGAACTCTGAAATTTATAATTTGTAATTTGTTTTAAAGAAAAAAAGAAAGAAACATTTACTAATTAACCTTAACTCTCTATGTCAGGCACTGTGGTAAGTACTTTACAAATATTGTGTCATTTAATCCATACAGTGACCCTGAGAGGTTGGTGCCATTTTTATGCATATTTTCTAGCTGAGGAAAGTGAAATGGACTGGTTAAATGACTTGCCCTGAAATGAGATTTTGATTCAGATCTTCTTGACTCTAGAAGCTGTACCCTCTTCATTGAACCATTTAGTTTCCTAGCAGTATACATTAGCTTAAAATAACAAAAATATCTTGCTTGCTTCCATGGTAACTTTTATGATCCCTTTTAATTCTCTCTCTCTCTCTCTCTATATATATGTATGTATATATATATTTCCAGATTATGGCTATTATTATTTTTTTACATAGTTATCATCAGTGTCTAAACTCTTGTACTTTCTTTGGTCTATGTTAGATCATACAAGTATTCTCATATTTCTTTTTTTTCTTTTTTAAAATTGATTTGTTTATTTACTTTTAGTCTTCAAGATTCAGTTCCACAATCCCTTGAGTTTCACATTTTCTCCCCTCCCTTTCCCCCCACCCCCATGACAGCATGCAATCAAGTATAGGATCTGCAAATACTTTCACATTGGACATTAGTCTGGTTGTATAGAAGGGTTGTAACCAATGGAGTGGACAGTGGGAAAAAGGAAATAAAACCAAATATGGAAAGAACGCTAGCATGTAGATTGCTTCAGTCACCATTTAAACTCTGATCTTTCTAGATTATTCTCTGAATGTAGACATCTCCTTCCATCCTGAGACTTGTAGAGTTGTCTTATAGCTGTGTATTGCTGAGAAGAGTGCAGTTTATCAAAGTTGGTCATCACACATATGATGTGTCTGTGATTGTGTACAAATTTTTCCTGGTTCTGTTCTTCTCACTTAGTATCAGTTTGTATAAGCCTCTCCAGGTAAATATGAAGTCTATTTGCTCCTCATTTCTTATAGCACAATAGTATTCCATTACATTCATATACCACAACTTGTTTAGCCATTCCCCAATTGATGGGCATCCCCAGTTTTTCTTACCACCACAAAGAGAGCTACAATAAAAATTTTTGTACATATGGGTCTTCCTACTATTTCTATGATCTCTTTGGGATACAATCCCAGAAATGGTATTACTTAGTCAAAGGGTATGCAATTATTTATAGCCCTTTGGGCATAGTTCCAGATTGCTCTCCAGAATGGTTGTTTCAGTTCACAGCTCCACTAATAATGCATTAGTGTTCCAATTTTTCCACATCCTCTCCAGCATTTGTCATTTTCCTGTTTTGTCATCTTAGCCAGTTTGAATGGTGAGATAGGTTATGTCAAAGCTGTTTTGATTTGCATTTCTTGAATCAATAATGATTTAGAGCATTTTCACATGCTTATAGATATCTTTAATTTCTACCTCTGAAAATTTCCTGTTCATATCCTCTGTCCATTTATTAACTGGGGAATAACTTGTATTCTTATAGATTTCACTTAATTCCCTGTATATTTTAGAAATGAGGCCTTTATCAGAGACATTGGTTGTAAAAATTCTTTCCCAATTTCTCACTTCCCTCTTAATCATGGTTACATTGGCTTTGTTCATACAGAAACTTTTCAATTTAATGTAATCAGGATTATCCATTTTGCATTTTATAATGCTCTCCAACTCTTCTTTGGTCATAAAGTCTTCCCTACTCCATAAAGCTGACTAAACTATTTTAAACTATTCCTTGCTTCCCCAGATTACTTACAATGTCAGCCTTTATACCTAGATCATGCACCCGTTTAGACTTGATTTTGGTGTATGGTGTTAGATGATGATCTATGCCCAGTTTCTGCCATACTATATTCCAATTTTCCCAGCAGCTTTTGTCAAATAGTGAGATCTTATCCCCAAAACTGGGGTCTTTGGGCTTATCAAACAGCATATTACTATAATCGTTGACTACTGAGTCTTTTGTACCCAATCTCTTCCATTGATCCACTACTCTATTTCTTAGCCAGTATCAAGGAATTTTGATGACTGCTGCTTAAAATACAGATTAAAATCTGGTACAGCTAGGCCACCTTCCCTAGTATGTCTTTTCATTAATTGCCTTGATATTCTGGACTTTTTGTTCTTCCAAATGAATTTTATCACTAGTTTTTCTAGTTCTATGGAGCAATTTTTTGGTAGATTGATTGGTATGGCACTAAATATGTAATTTAGGTAAAATTGTCATTTTATTATATTAGCTTGACCCAGCCACAAGCAATTGATGTTTTTCCTATTAGTTAGATCTGATTTTTATTTGTTTGGAAAGTGTTTTGTAGTTATGTTCATAAAGGTACTGGGTCTCATATTTCTTTCTAGTCTCCATTTCTTAGAGTATAATAATATTTTATTAGGGTCATATAGCACAATTTGACCCCATTGCTCTAATTGTCCATCTCTCCCTAATTATATACTTCCCCCCAGACCATTTTCCCTCCTTTCCCAGAAAGTTTAGCTCTTATAGTCACACCAACCCATGTCTTTATAAATGGGGACTTCAGTATACATGGTGATATTCCTTCAAACACTTCTTTCTCTTCCCAAATCCTTAACTACTTCAGTTCTGTTGACCTGTACCTTCCCTCATTCACCTGAGTCACTTATTGGATGGTGATACTCTTGATCTCACTATCACCCGTAAATCCTCTACCTCTATGATGCAAAACTCTGAAAGTCCTCCATTTCATCACAAATTTCTATATTTCCAGTTCTACCTGTGCCTTATTCCTCATAAACCTATTTTTCATCCTCCCTGTGACCATTAATTACTTCATCTTTGCCTCCTCTCCCAGTTCATCATCACTGCTGACTCTATCATTAATCCATTCATTTATATACTTTACACCCCTATAATCAATAGGACCATTGCTTCTAGAAAGGATTGAATAAACTGCTCAATACTCTATCATTCCTATGACTTTATAGGTAAAAACTCCCTTTCCTGGCTACCACTACCCTTTATATATCTTTCCCTTATTAGAATGTAAGCTCCTTGAGGGCAATGTTTGTGAAAAATGTTGTATTTGTATTTGCCTAAAAGACTATTTTACAGAGAACTCATACAAGTCAGAAGAAATGATGCAGGGACACTGCCAAGGTCTCTGAAGAACTTTGAGCATTGACGGTGTGACATGGGGGATGCTGGCAAAGGACGGACCAGCATGGCATACCAGCATCAAAGAAGGCACTATGTTCTGTGAGTGAAGCAGAATTCCAGTAGCCCAAAAGAAATGTGAGATGTACAGATTTAGAGATATTTCCGCTCCAAACATTCATGGGGCTATTTGTGCCTGCCCTGTGGTAGAGCCTTCTGAGAACAGATTGGTCTGATCATTGTACTTTGACTCCAATATAGGGATGTCATTTTGGTTCTCTTCAAGAATGAAGCGCAAAAACCAGCCGAACAACCATTTGTATCCCTAGCACTTAATATAGTCTCTATCACATAATAATTACTTAATAAATGCTTTTCATCAATTAATTCTTAGCAATAACTATGGACCCTAATGTTGATTTCGTCTTTATAAAACACTTATGAGAATAATTTACAAAAGTGAGCGAATTTTGGATTTCTAGGCCATAAAGTACCAAGTCTAAACTCTTAAGGGGCTATAGAAAGGTCAGGTGAATGAAGGAGTGATCAAAGGTGGGATACTTAGTTCTTGGAATATATAGTAAGGTATCTTCACAGGCTCCTGACCCAAGATCTTGAATAAGATAAGGGCCAAGCATTACACCCTTGAGACCAGTCATCTTTGTATTAGTCCGTGGTTATCTCAGAACTCCTAAACATCTACAGATCTGAGAATGGAGGAAACAGCTAGCTCCCTTTCTCCCCATTACAATGCTGGAAAATTAATGGTAGAATTGAGACATAGGGACAACAATTAGGAATGCCCAAGCAATGACATTTATGATGAAAATTTGAGAAGGGATCAGATTCACTCTCACAGACCATATGTTTGCAAATAGACATTTGAGAAAATGAGTAAATACAAGATCTTAGCTTACTTATTATTTATTTAACCAAATGAGTAACCTTGCAACATAAATAATCCACTCATGGGTAATGAGTATTTAGCTGTAATTCTGTCATATTTATAGCACAGGCCTAAAGATCTATTTAAAATAGACCCATGAAAACTATGTAAAATCATAAAGAGGCATATACAAAACATTTGTTTCACAAAATTTATACTTAGCAGAGAATGGACTCTACTGAAAATGAAAAATCTATACTTAAATCAAATCATTTTGAATTTCTTTTTACATTCTTATCTCCATGAAAATGACAATTGGCTTACTAACAAATATAAAACCTTTCAAATACCCTGTAGACTGTGGCTTAATTTTCTTTTTCCTTTCTCATGCCCTATTGGGATTCCTCAAAATACAGATTGATCCAGGTTATTTACAGTGGAGCTGGGTGATTGATTTTAATTAAGTCTTACGTTTAGAATGCAAAAGAATATGTCCATTTCCCTCCTCCTCTTTTCTTGAAACATTAATCAACTTGTTAACAAATTTCTTTCAATTTATGAGATCCAATTATCTTTCTCTTGAGAGCTATAGAACAAAATTATAGTTTCTATTCATTTATATATGTGCATTTATACTCAAACTTTAAAAAGATGTTATTTTCTTGCTCTTAATTTCCCCTCTATCCATGCCTTAGAAGGCAGTTTCATGAGTTGCTTTTATGAAAAAAAAATCCGTATCTGGTAGCCAGCTTCCTGGTGATGAGCCTTTCTGAATTTAACTAGGACAGTCCTCAGAGGACTGTCCACTGCCAAGTTCAAATTTGAGGCTATTCTAGCTTGTTGATCCTGCCAGGCCTTGTTTGGCTTACATTAATTTTGCACCTGGGTTTTGGCAGGTGAGTCTGAGACCCTGCTCTTGAGGGATTGCATAGAGACAGGATAGCAGACAAAAAAAATCTTTGATTCTATGACTCTTTCGTCCTAGAAAGGAGATACAATAATTATATTTACACTATGGTGTAAATGAGTGATACTAAAGTCTTTCTGATGCTATTGGAGACTCACTCATTTGAGTCCTTCTCTGTGCTGATGCTTTTTAAAAATTCCCATAAAATACTCTAAAGAACAGACTTTAGGGACCCAGAGTAACCTTTATGCTCTCATGAAGCATCAGAGGTGAATTTGATCGTCTGCTAAAGTCCTCTATCTTTCTCTCTCTGTCTATCTCAAGGTCTGTACTCCTTCCCCTTACCTTTATTTTTCCTTAACTTTAGGTCAGTTTGTTTTAAAGGACACTCTTTCTTAGTGTGGAAACCTTTCCTCCCTGCAAATTGGTAGCTGTTCTGTAATCCATAGATGCAGAGAGTGCATCTGCATTATAAATCAAGTGACTCATTTCATGTTTACACAGCTTTTACATATTAGAATCAGGATGTAAAGAGTGACTTTTTTTGTCACATTGACATATGTATGAATAGGTCCATGTTGTGTAAATAAAGATATGGATGCATTTCCCATAAGGTCACATACCCACTGTATAGCTATTGATCGGTATAGGATGAGACAGAGAGACTGCTAGGAAGATATAGGAGGGAAGAGAGACTCTCATAGTTCACGATCATGTGGAGCAGAAAGACAACCCTTGGGTAGCGGATAATGAGCTAGCTGGTAATGGTGGTAGCGAAGGGGGTGGGTGGTATACTGGCATCCTCTAGCATTTCATTAACAGAAGTGCATGACAGTCAGGGAGAAGAATGTGGCTTTGGTATCTTATCTGATTGTAATTGATTGAATTGGGGGAGAATCCCTAATCTGATTCTTTCATCACCAATGCACTAGCATTACAAGAAAGCTTTAAACTTAGAAACAGTAGTGAATTGGAAATTGGGTGACCTGAGTTGGTGAATTTGAAGCTCCTTGGCTGGGTGACCATGGGAAAATCAGTTAATCTCTTTAGGTTTCTATGTCCTCATTTATAAAATGAAGAATTTGAACTAGATGGTATCTAATTGCCTTCTAGCTTAAAAAACAAAACTGAACAAAACAGGACTATAATTCGCGATCCCCTTATTAATGCTTTTTGAAACACCTAGGCTTAAGCTGATAATGGATCCCACCTAGAATTCTACCTTCTACACAAGTCTTTCTGAATCCTTTTCCCTCTGTTACTTTTTTTCTAGTTAGACTGTCAGTTCCTTGAAGGCAGGAGTTGTTTTAACCTTTCTTTGTAGTCGTAATACTTAGCACAGGGACTGACATTCAGTAGTATTTTTTTTTTAAACCATGTCCTTTGATTCCAAAGCAACATAGTGTTTAAAGAATATTTATTAACTATCAAGATTTTGTTCCATTTGGTATCCTGACTTCTGACAAAATGCAAAAGTAGATCAATTTATAAAATGTTTGCAGTCATATATTTAAAAATATTTCCCCTGAAGTTCCACCATTAATCCTTTTGGGGTTAGCAAACAATGCTGGGAAGAGTGAGGCATTATACCTTGAGTCAGTCTCTCACATTTTAGTGTGAGTTAACAACCCATTGAACCTGCAAACTGACTGACATTTTACCACTAATAATATGTAGCTTTAAGGGATTATTGGGGAGGACAAAAGGACATTTTTCTGTCATAGGGTGTTTTCACTGATTCTGAGCTCTAGGGAAGGAAAAGAGTTCACTGAGAGCCCACAAGTATAACAAGCTATGGTGGAGAAAAAAGACTGGTTGACACTGAAAGGGTTCAGAGAGTCCTGAAGACAACTTTTTGCTTCTAGATTTTGCATCGGATTCTCTCTATTTACCAAATATTCCAGGTCTTTTCTAGTTAATTGAAACTGAGTAAATATAGTACTTAAGGTGTCTTGATAACAATCTGGTTTCTTCAGAAAATGTTGAAGAAAGCTATTATTGTAGTGGATATTCTTGCTTTTTCCAATGCCTGTAGCTATGCCATTAATACAAAGAAAGCCACAGTTTTGTTTGTTTGTTTGTTAGACTCTGGTCTTTTTTCTTTACAAGTAGCCATGGGAAGAACTGAGAAAATATAGTCAAAGTTAACTTTAATATTTTAATTACATTGCAGCCATTGAGTGGTTTAATTTTTAGAAATGCCTTCTTAACATTCTCAGTGCCACTAATTTATTTTAATGAATATGGAAACAGTTCAAAGCTATAACTCTTTTCTGCTAACATTTTGCCTCATTCTCTAATTTGTGGCAATTGAGGCATCTTTTATTATGTTTCCAAGGGAGCTATAACAGTGTTATCAAATGAAGGCTTTTTGTCAGTAAGGGACCTCTGTAACTGGCAATTGTAATTTTGAAATAGAAGCCCTGGCAGCATAGAGATGCAGAGACATTGTAGTGTCATGCTCATAGATTTTCTGCCATTCCCACTCAGAACCAGAAGGATTGACACATTATTAGCACTCGTTTTTCTCAGAGATCTGCAATCTCTTCCCAATTTTTTTTTCAAATTTATTTATTTATTTTTAGTTTTCAACATTCATTTCCACAAGATTTTGAGTTATAAATTGTTCTCCCTGTCTTTTCCCTACTCCCATCCCCAAATAGCTAGCACACTGAATATCCCTTTCCCCAGTCTGTTCTCTCTTATATCCTCCCTCATCCCTCCCCGCTTCCAACCCCCCCATGAACCCTCCTGTTCCCCTCCCCAGCCAACTTTCTAGTAAGGCAAGATGGATTTCTGAACCTTGGTGCCTGTATATCTTATTTCCCAGTTGCGTGTATAAACAAACAAATAATTTTTTAAATACACATTTGTTTTTAAAACTTTGTTTCAGATTTTTTTTCCCTTCTTCCCTCCTCGTCCACCCCCATTGGGAAGATAAGCAATTCAACATAGGTTATACATGTGTAGTTACACAGAACACTTCCATAGTAGGTATATTGTGAAAGACCAACCCTTCACCCTTTGCCAAGTCTCACTTATTCTATTTTCTCTTTTGAACCTATACATTTTCAAAAGTGTTTGCTTCTAACTACCCTTTCAACCAATCTACTCTCCCTTCTATAATCCCCCCTCTTATCTGCTTGCCCCCTATTTTCCTGTAGGGTGTGATACCCAATTCAATGTGTATGTTATTCCCTCCTTAAGCCAAATTCAATGAGAATAATATTTTTCTCTTGCCTCTATTTTATGAGACAATTTACCCTAATTTATTTCTTCCTTTCTCCTTCTCCCAATATATTTCTCTCTCACCTCTTAATTTTATTTTTTAGATATCATCCCTTTATATTAGCTTGTCCTGTGCCCTCTGTCTATGTATACATGTACATACATATGCACACCCTCACATACATGTTTATACACACATACATTTGGTTTTCCATGTAGGCGTGTAAATAATTCAACTTTAATAAGTTACTTATGTTTTCTTTTTCCTGTTTACCTTCTTATGCTTCTCTTGCTTCTTGTATTTGAAAGTCAAAATTTCTGTTCAGCTCTGGTTTTTTCATCAAGAATGCTTGAAAATCCTCTATGTCATTGAATGACCATATTTTTCCCTCCCCAAACTGAGCATTATACTCAGTTTTGCTGGGTAGGTGATTCTTGGTTTTAGTCTTAGCTCCTTTGACCTCCGGAATATCATATTCCAAACCCTTCAATTCCTTAATGCAGAAGCTGCTAGATCTTGTATTATCCTGATTGTGTTTCTATAATACTAAAATTGTTTCTTCCTGAATGCTTGCTGTATTTTCTCCTTGACCTGGAAACTCTGGAATTTGGCTATAATATTCCTAGGAGTTTTCTTTTTGGGAACTTTTTCAAGAGGTGATCAGTGAATTCTTTCAATTTCTATTTTGCCTTCTGGTTCTAGAATATCGGGGCAATTTTGCTTGATAATTTCTTGAAAGCTGGTATCTAGGCTCTTTTTTTTGATCAGGTAGTCCAATGATTTTTAAATTATCTGTCCTCATTCTATTTTCCACGCTAGTATTTTTCCAATGAAATATTTCACATTTTCTTTTTTTTTCCTTTTACTACTAGTGATCTTTATTTTTTTAAATTTTATTATTATTATTTTTTAAATTAACTTGTTTGTTCACTTTTAGGTTATAAGATTCTGTTCCATAGTCACTTCAGTTATAGATTTTTCTCCCCTTCCTCCCCATCCCCCACCCGACCCGACCCCCCATGGTGGCATACAATCATGTATAGGATCTGCAAACTCCTTCACAGTGTACAATAGTCT
>CM053598.1:73657059-73712066 GCA_028646575.1 Pseudocheirus occidentalis | reverse complement strand
CTTCAGTGGGGATGTGTTTTCTGCAGTTCCGTGGATTTTGGAGCTGTAAAATTTATTGATTTTATGTGTATTTAAGGTGGCTGTGCAGGAGCTGCTGATCCTTGCTGCTTCTACGCCGCCATCTTCCCAGATTCCACATTGTCTTCTATTCTTTCATTTGTTTTGTATCTGTGTTATAGTGTCTTGATTTCTCATAAAGTCATTAGCCTCCATTTGCTCTAATCTAATTTTGTAGGAATTAATATTTTCAATGAGTTTTTGAAATTCCTTTTTAATCTGGCAAATTTGGCTTTTTAAGGTATCCTTCTCTTCATTGGCTTTTTGGGCCTTTTTTGCCATTTCAGTTAGTCTATTTTTAAGGTGTTATATTCTTCAGTCAGGCTATTGACTCACTTTTCTTGATTTTCTTGTATCATTCTCATTTCTCTTCCCTGTTTTTCCTCTACTTCTCTTATTTGGTTTTCAAAATCCTTTTTTGAGCTCTTCCATGGCCTATAACCAGTTCATATTTTTCTTGGGAGCTTTTGTTGCAGGAGTTCCGACTGTGTTGTCTTCCTCCTGTTCCATGTTTTGATCCTTTTTGTCCCTGAAAAAGGAATCTAAGGTAGGATTGCATTTCCTCTGCATGCTCATGTTGCCAGTCAATTACTTGATTTTTTAACTCTTTGCCATGGTAGAACTCTGCTTTCAGAATGGAGAGAGCTTTGTCCCCAAATTGCTGTGGTTTTTGCAGCTCCCAGAGCAATTAGGAGGGCATCCTCTCTGCAGCCCCTACAGGCTCTGGCACCTGGCCACATACTCCAGGACCTCTGCCAAAGACCGTGATCCAGATCCAAGCAGATCAAAACAAGAGCAATTATCCTCTGAATGGTCACTTGGTCCCCCTACAATCTGCAGGCAAGGAGATCCTGAGGCAGCCATGCTCTTCCATCCACCCCTGTTCCAACAGAGTTCCACACTGATCTTTTACTTTGCCTTTGGCATTTATGAGTTGAGAAGTCTGGAAACCACCACAGCTGCTGGCGCTTTACTTTCCTGAAGTCTGCTCTGGCCACTGCTGATCAGAGTTGCCCTGGGGCCAAAACCACTGGCTCAGGCAGGGCTGGGCTTGGCTCCCAGCCTGGTGAGATAGCCCTTTTCTGCCAGCCTGCTGGGCTGCCTTCAGTGGGAGATTTGTTTTTCTCTGTCACTTTTTTGGTTCTGTAGCTCTAAAATTTGTTTAGAGTAATTTTTTTACGTGTATTGGAAGAGGTGGAAGCTGGAGTTGCAGGGAAGTCCTGTTTCTACTCAGCCATCTTGGCTCTGTTCACCCCCCCCCCCCCACTTTCCAGTTTTGATGGGCAATTAACACAAAGTAGTGACCATGCCTATAGCATAAGGCTGCTCATGTAGGTATCTCAAGGAATTCCACCTCTTTAGTGTCCAGTATGCCAGCCTTAATTTCCCCTTTAGTTCTTCAGAACAAAGTTTGTTTTTTCTGTTCCCTTTTGTTCCCTTTCTTTCACTGGTTCAAAGAATATAGAACTCATATCCAGTGATGTTGGGAGAGCAGAATTCACTGGTAGAAGGGTTCTTTTCTGAGTTTGTAAGCAGTAGTAGAGGATCAGTCAGATGCTATTCAAGTTGATTAGGTTCCCAGGGGTGGAATTTGCTGATGAGAGTTAGTTCCAGAATGGTCTGGCTAGACTAATGCCTGAAAGTCTAAGCCCTCTGTGTCCTCACCTTGAAAGAAGCAGGACTTTAAAAGTTATAGTCTTTATTATTGATGAAACAGGTACATGGTGCAGTGGATAGAACACTAGGCTTAAAATCAGGAACTCATTTTCCTTAGTTTAGTCCCAGAATCTCACTAGTAGGGTGACCCAGGGCAAGTCACTTAACCCTATTTACCTTAGTTTCTTCATCTGTAAAGTGAGCTGGAGAAGGAAATGTCAAAGCACTTGAGTATATTTTCCAAGAAAGCCCCACCAAAAGGTCAGAAAGAATTGGACGTAACTGAAATGACTGAACAATAACTACAATGTCCTAGATAAATAATTATTAAGCATCCATAGGACTTAAGACACTTTGGAACATTCTAAGTTTTATAATAAAAGTATAACCTAGATTTAGGAATATTTATGTACTGAAGGAATCCTTTAAGTCAGCTGAATTCACTTGTGTGGTACTACATGATTTTATTGACAAAGAATCCAAACTTTTCAAGGAATACATCTGTTGTGAAAAGTCATGTATACTTATCCCTGGAAGTGCAGGAGAGATAAGGGAAATACTCAAACATATTTAGGAAAGCAGTAAGTTACTGATTGTATTGAAGCAGGGTATAACTTTATTGTCATTTAACTAACTCAGAGTGAGCTTTGGGAAAAAGGTAGAATTTTAAGAAAAGAGATAGATGTAATTTTATAGGTAGAATAATGTATGGTATTCAAGCACTGGAATATTGTGGGTATGAGCAAAAAAGAATAGACAGGAGGCCAGAAAGTTACATATTATATTTTTAAAAGGAAAAATTACCTGCATATAAAAGAGACTCACAGTTCTGTGGACAATCTCTCTTTTCTCTTCTACTTTTGATATTTAAATGCTCTTTTTATTTTGTATTTGTTAAGTTCAGAACTAAAAAAATTATAAATGTGAAGAAGAAGCATAGATCAATTCTTAGAGAGGGAAGAAGGAAGAGATGCTCAAGAAGATGTGTAAATAGTGAGGAGAATTGCCTACTTGGAAGCTTTTGATGGAAGAATTTTGACTTTGTTCTCTTCTTCTGGTTCCATGTTTTGGTCATTTTTGTTCCCCCAAAAGGATTCTATAGTCTGATTGTACCTCCTATGCTTGCTCATCTTGCCAGCCAATTACTTGACTTTTGAGCTCTTTGCCATGGTAGAACTCTGCTTCCAGAGTGGAGAGAGCTGTGTCTCAAATTTCTGGGGTTTCCACAGTTTCCAGAGCTATGAGGAGGGCTCCCTCTCTACAGACGTGACAAGCTCTGGCACACCGGTCACTTATCCCAGGACCACCATGCAAGACTGTGACCCAGAACCAAGCAGGTCAAAGCAAGTGCGATTACCCTCTGAATGGTCACTTGGTCCCCCTATGATTTGTCGGCCAGGAGCTCTGGAGGCAGACATGTGGTAGTGGCTATAGCCACGCCCCCTCAGCTACTTCTTACCAGGTGGAAGGGGCCAGATGGTGCTCTTCTATCATTCAGTTCCAACAGAGTTCCCCACTGACCTTTTACTTTCCCTTTGGCATTTATGGGTTGAGAAGTCTGGAAACTGCCACAGCTGCTAGTGATTCATTCTCCTGAAGTCTGCTCTGGCTGATCTGTGCCACTGGTTGGGGCTGCCTCAGGTCTGGGCCACCACAGCTCATGCAAGACTGTGCTTGGCTCCCATTCCAGTGTGATAGACCCTTCCTGTCGACCTGCCAGTTTGCCTTCAGAGGGAGATTTGTTTCTCTCTCACTTTGTGGGTTCTGTAGCTCTAAAATTTGTTTAGAGTAATTTCTTTTTACTGGTATTGGAGGTGGTTGGAGCAGGAGCTGAAACAAGTTCCTGCTTTTACTCTGCCATCTTGGCTCCTCTTCCCCCTCTTCCCCCCACCCAATTGCCTACTGAAGCTGGTGGGGAGGTAAGAGAAAAAGAATAGTAATTAAACATCAAGTAGGATAAGGTAGATGATCCTTAAAGTCTAGAGTCTAGACTATTGACTCTAGACTATGGCATTGGCATTCATTCAAGAAATGTTTATCTATGTGTGATACATTGTGCCATTCTTGTGGTGGGGTGGGATGGAAGAAAATCAAGATAAAAAGAACAGGCCTGGGTCTCAAGTTGTAGAAATAAAATGTTTGCATGAATATCTATAATAGAATGGAACATAATTTGCGAATACAATAGTTACAAAGTATTATATAAGGTACAAATAAGGAAAGATATTTTCTGTATTGCAAGATGCTGGGAAGGCTTCAAGAAGGAACTGACCTTTGGGCTGGGTCTTGAATGATGATAGAAAGGTCATTGTAATGCTTATTTTCTGAGTAATGTCAATATTACAATTAGAACATCAAGAAGCAGGGGAATGAGAATAATGAGGGAAAATATTGCCCAAGAAGATCTCAGATAGATAAATTGGTTAGGTTTTGCTAAGCCTAACTAGAACTCTCTTGATCAATTTTTTTCAGTTTTGTAAACCTAAGTAAAACTCTCAATGTATTTATAAAAGTACATTTTTATACCAGAAGCCTTTTAAATAATTGGTTTTTTAAATGCACAATTCCAGATTTGCAAAGGCACTAAAAGTGTGAAAAATGTTTCTATACTCAATCACAAAGTATTTTTCTTTTTGAGGCAATCGAGGTTGAATGACTTGCCCAGGGTCACCCAGCTAGTTAGTGTCTGAGGCCACACTTGAGAAAGTGTGATTTGACTGCATCTTAAAGGAAGAGAGTGGTTTGAAGAGGTGGAGATGAGGATGGAGTGCATTCCAGACCCTAGGGACAGCCAGGGCAAACTCATAGAGTGAGGGTGTGGAGTCTGAGGAATACAAAGGTCTGCTTGCCCAGATCAGAGAGTGAACAACAGGGAGTAACAGACAGTGAGACCAGAAAGATGCATTGGAGTCATGTTGTAAAAGCAAAGGAGAAGAGTTTATATTTTATACTAGAGACACTAGAGCTTATTGAATGGGAGGGTGACATAGTCAGGGTTCTGCTCAAGAAAAATCGCTTTGGCAGCAATGTATGGCATGGGGTGGGGAGAGACTGAATGTGGACAAAGCAGGGTGAAGCTGTGGAGATAGAAAAGGAAAAAGCAAGATGGCCTTGCTTTCAAGGACCTCACATTCTAATTGTGGGAGACAACAAAAATATCTTCCAGGTGCAAATAAGATAAAAAAGCCTAGTGATCCTTAGAGTGCAGTGGCTGATGATAATGTATCTTTAAATGTCATTTTCATAGATAAAAGTACATTTTTTACATTGAACTATTTGACAATGCCAAGGATTTTGGTGGTGAGAATTTTCTTTTCTGGGTCTTCAATAACTTTGACTATAGAGATACAGGACCTGAAGAGTTAGTTGGTAGGCCATGACACCAGAAAAGTGCCTTTCCTAGAAAATGACTGTGAGGGTCAGGCTAGTAGTAGGGTTGGTAGTCTTGGGTCATGACTGTTCTTGGGATTAGTGGTGGTGTTGGTGGTAACTTCTCCACGAGTGTTACTCCCTTCAATGATGGCTAAAGGGATTGGTGGGCTTGGAGGGGCTTGAAATTCCTGGATATCTTAGACTATGGGTCCTGGACTGTCTCCACTAAGGTTTAAGTGGAAGTGGTGATGATTTTTGATCTATGTGGCACATACTACCTTTAGTTCCTCTCTTAGGGTGCATTTTTTTCAATCCAAACTAAGGTGGTAGTTATATAAGTAGAGAGAAGGAGTTGGATAGGGGAGATATTGTGAAAGTAGAAATAGCAATATTTGACAACTGGTTGGTTATGTAGAATAAGAGAGAGTGAAGAATCAAAGGTAACACTGAGGTTATGGATGTGAGAGACTAGAAGAATGGTGGTGCCTTTGACAGAAATAAGGAATTTTGGAAGAAGGAACACTTTGGTGGTGGTGGTGGTGGTGGTGGTGTGTGTGTGTGTGTGTGTATGTGTGTGTGTGTTTGTGTGTGTGTGTGTGTGTGTGAGAGAGAGAGAGAGAGAGAGAGAGAGAGAGAGAGAGAGAGAGAGAGAGAGAGAGAGAGAGAGAGAGAGAGAGAGAGAGAGAGAGAGAGAGAGAGAGAGAGAAGATGAGTTCTATTTTGTAAACGTTGAATTTAAGATGTCTTGGTGGTATCCAGTTTGAAATGTCTAATAGGAAATTGGTGCTGTAAACCTACAAACTTAAGGGAGAGATTAGAGTTGGATAAATAGATCTGTGAGTCGTTGGTATAGAAATGATAATCAAAAAAAGAAATGATTGTTAAACCCATGGGTAGTTGACGAGGGGAGACACAGAGAGACAGATAGACAGAGGGACAGAGATGGCGAGAGACAGAGAGAGAGACAGAGACATAAAGACAGAGAGACAGAGACAGAGATGAAAGACACAATACAAGAAGGCCCAATTCAGATACTTGTGGAACATTCACCTTTAAGCAGGATATGAAAGATTAGCTAGCAAAGGGAACTGAGAAGGAGTGGTTAAAGAGCTAAGAGGAGAACCAAGAAAAAGTAGTGTCACGAAAACTCAGAGAGGAGAATATTAAGGAGGAGAGGGTAGTTAATATTGGTGAATGAGGCAATAGGTAGGTTGAGAAGGACAAAGACAGAAAAAAACAATCAGATTTGGCAATTGAGAGATCATTGGTAGCTTTAGAGAGAGTAGTTTCAGTTAAGTGACGAGGTTGAATCCAGACTGCAAAAGATTGAAGAACTGGAGATAGCAAGTAGAGACAGCTTCCCCCTCCCCCCCAACCTAGAAGTCTGGATGAGAAAAGGAGAGATGTAGGATGACATCTGGAGGGAAGATGATCTACAGAAGTTTTTGTTTAAAGAATAGGGAACAACTGGATATGTTTGAAGGTGGCTGTGAAAGATCGTGTATGTAGAAAGATTGAAGATTAGAGAGGATGAGGAGGTAATTGAGGTTGCCATTATCTGGATAAGATGCTAGGGCACTGTAACTTCAAATCTGAATTTGAAGACACCTTTATATTGGCAAGTAAGCAGGTACTTAGCACTTAGTAATTAATCAAGCCTCTGTGAAAGAAACAGAAGGTATGAACCCTTGTTCCTGACATAACAGGAAGGAGTTGACTGAAACAGGAAGCAGCTGATGCTGTGTATATATAAGGGAAAGCCCCAGAGAGGGACAGTCAGAATTTCTTGGGACAACAGTCTGGTGGCAGAAGCTGTTCTACTGGAGAGAGAGAGGTTCTCTCAGCAGCATCTGGAGTCTGGGGTGCTACTGCTGGACTGAGAATTGAGAAGAGAAATGAGAAATGAGAATTGAGAATTGAGTCAGAATTTCTTGGAGCACTGTGGAGGCAGAAGCAGCAGCTGGGAGAGAAAAGATACCCTCACCTCCTAGGCTGAAGAGAATGATTTTGATTTTGGAAACCTGGATGGAGTGATTTTTGCTTCTGGGAACCAGCTGAGACTTCTTCTGGGTCTGAGGGCCAGCCAGAGATGCCAGAAGACCGAGGAAGCATGACTGTGATGCTGGGACTTTGTTTGTGGCTTTGTTGGGCCTTGACTTCCTGGGAGTGGAGACTGTGAGAGATTTGAGATAGACTAGACACTGTGAGCTCCAGTGAGGAGGAGCAGGAACTGCCTGGAGAACTGGACATGGACCTGGGAGCTGTCTGCCTTTGAATCCAGTTGACAGTTTGGTGAATCCAGGTAGGATCTGAGACCATGGAAGAGGATCCAGGGAATCTGAGGGACCACTGCGAGTCAAGCTGAAAGAAAAGTTTACTTGCATGCTGTGTACTGACTAAGAAGATTATAATTTACTAGTGACCTCGGAGTGGAGGGTCTGTGTATTTTCTAATGATTGAATAGTGAATAATAAAGGATGATTGATAGACTAAATGATTGTATTTAGTGACTGACGACCAAATAAGTAATTGATTTGTAACCTAATCTGCCCCATGAGTGTAAAACTTTTGACTATTGTGATTGAATTAAGGATTTTGTGAATGCTTGAGTTACTAAATGATTGTTCTTTGTTTGAAACATTGTGACCACTGTAGTGGAAACTATGTGGCCATTTTCTGTGATAAGTTGTTGTGAATGCTATATTTTTATTTTCTGTGATAAGTTGCAATATTGTGAATGCTGTACTTTGATTTACTGTGAAGGTTTTGTTTTGATTTGTTATGGAATAGAGTGTTCACTATACTGTGTAATAAGAACCTTAAAAGCTGTTCACAGTAGCATTCTTCTGGAAAGCTGCACATGCATGGCATTACAGGCACATGTAGATCAAGGGCACATAAAGAGTGGCTGACCTTGTCAAGGGAAAGGGCTACTTCATTGTCAGAAAGATAAGGGAGGAGAAGAGAGTAGAGGATGAAATCAAGCAGTTTTGAGATTAAGAGAAAGGGAGAAGAGTAACTACTAAGACTGAGACAACAAGAACATTTTCTCAGTAAAGTAAGAGGCAGTAATAGGATAAGGAGAAGGAGGTGAGGGATTTGAAAGCAGAGGATAGTATAGATGTGAACTGCCTGACACTAAGTTTGAGATTGAAAAGGGAGATAAAAGAAGTCAGGGAAGGAGTAACACCCTGAGAAAGTACTGGTGGTGGTGGTGGTTGGACTGTAGGTCACGGTGAAAGCAAAGATTTTGATTTTGGGAGGGTGAGTCATGGTAAATGAATGGAATGGTAGGTCATAGATAGAGGAATGTCAGAGGTTTTAATTAAGGAAGTAGAACATTTGTAGATAATGGTGAGATGCAGACCTCACCTATCTGTGGCCCAAGTTAAAAGAGGTCATACTCTCTAAGGAGATTGAGAAACTGGTTGATAAGGGAATTTGAAGCAGCATCATTATATAGGATAAATTTCTTAGTATAAAGGCAAGAGTGGGGGAGGGGAGGAAGATGGGTGAACCATGTGCTAAACTCCTTGAAAAATGAGAGAGAATCACCTAGAGGCTAGTATATAATAGCCACCATGATCTGACTTGAGTGGAAATTTTTAATTGAGTAAACTTTGGAGGAAAGGTTGCTTGTGGCAACATTGTACTGTACTAGCAATAATATACTGTAGCTAGCAGAACAATATTCATCACCCTCTGTTATGCATGGGCAGTGAGATGAAAATGGGTTTTTCAGGTCCCCGTGGGTTCACTTCAAAGTTCCTCAATCTCTCCTTTTTGGAGCAGCAACATCTGGAGTGGGAGGCTTAGTATTCTGTGCTTCAGATATCAGGCAGCTGTGCCACAGTTTCTAATAGAATGCTCCCTGTTCAGTGACCCTTTTTGTCCCAACTCCAAGAAAATAAATGATGACTGTCAACATGCTCTGGGACTGAGGATTTCTTGACTCTGGGCAGGATGATAGAAAAGCTGTTATCCCAGCCCGATTCATTTCACAGCTCACTGAGGCCACAGGTGCCTCACCTCAATATTGCTATTCAAATCACCCTGCAAAAGACTAGATTAGATGCCAGTCTTGCTTAATAAGAGAACCAGACAGAACCAAGTGCTCCTATACTGTTCACATTGAGCAGAGGATACTGCTTTGGAAAATACTGAAAAAATGTTCATTTTAGAAAAAAATTCCTCACTTCAGAAAATAAAAGCAGGATATTGTTCTAATTATGGGACCTCTGACTTTCCCTAGCAGTAACTCAACCATCATGCCTATGTCCACAATCAATTTTCACACAATTTCACCTTGATTAAAGCTAGTGTGCCCACAGTATCAGATAGATAGCTATCTGGAAACACCCAGAAGATTGAATGAACTTTTCACTTTTTCTTTGGATTTTTTTTCACAATGGATGAGGATGCTATGAATGCAGCCAGCTTTATTTTTTACCAGTGTGCCAAAAGGAGTTGATCATTATTAAATAAAATCATTAGGACAGCATTAATAGAGATCATGTCATATGCTGGAGTACTGGAGTTATAGTATACCTCCAAGTGTAACTATACTTTTAGTTTGGTGGGATCCTATAGTTTCCAGATTAAAATGTTTAATTTCTTGGGAATGAGCATAATTAATACTGATAGAATATTTATTAGGTACTTTATATACATAATTTAATGGATCCTTAATAACAATCTTGTCAGGGAGGCTGTGCATATATTCTTATTTCAGTTTTGCAAATAAGAAAATAGACTCAGAGTTAGAATTCATAGTATGAATGTATATTGTTGAACAAAAGACCTATGGCAAACTTGTTTGTGGCTAATAATTTCAGAGCTCTGTGTTTAATGGCTAGGAGGTGGGTAAGGCAAGGCTTGAGCACCTCTTCTGTGTTCAGGTTCAGTTCTCTTATTACTAAAATGAATACATATACATGGAAGACCAAAAGGTTTTCTTTGGCCATTAAGCATTTAAAGCTCAAGATTATATTCTCTATTCTATCCTGGTTTTAGCTGGGGGAAGAGATAATTTACATCATTTAAATCCAACATTGAAAATGGTGGTAAAATCTCTGAAGCCTATTAAAATTCTATCAAGTTGCAAAATTATCATCCTTACAGTGGTTTTAAAAACACTATTGATGACTTCTTTTTACTATATAATTGGCTTAGAGAGCAAGCATGGTGCAGTGGGAAGGGCAGTAAACCTGGAATCAGAAATCTTAGATTTGAATCCTGATCTCAGCATTTACTAACATTGTGACTGTAGGCAATCCACACCAGCTTTCTAAGTACCTATTTCCTTATATATAAAATGAGGAAAATAATAATTTAAGCTTTAACAGCTTAAAACTACACCAAGACTTTTGGGTCATTCTATATGTATACCACCTCCTTTTACAAGGCTTTTGTGAAGGAATAGTTTTGTATATCTTAAATTGATATATAAGATTTCAGCTCTCTCTTGAGGACTCTTTCTTACAGTCCTTAGTTCAATTGGTTAGATCACTGTGTGATCTTGGGATCACAGTCTCAGTTCTAGAATGAATTCAACTCTTAGTCTGCTCCAAAACAATAGTAATATATGTAATCCTAGCAGACCATTGATTGTAAGGGGGGGGAGAGGGAGAGAGAGAGAGAGGGGGAGAGAGAGAGGAGAGAGAGAGAGAGAGAGAGAGAGAGAGAGAGGGAGGGAGGGAGGGAGGGAGGGAGCAGTATTCCAATCCTGTGAGTAAGGTGCTCCCAAGTGCAAATGGGTCTGTAGCCATATCAGTTGTGGAGTATACCATGTTTAATTCATCAATAACAAGCTCTTCCCAAGCATGTGAAGGCTTTCCCTGGTAGAATGGGCAGATGAGAACAATTTGTGCCAATGACCATGAAGGTGGCTGAAGCAGGTGCTGTAGAGAACTTGAAGCTTGGTCAGACACTGAAGGTGCCAAGGTCACTGCATCTTTGGTCATCATCAGTTGTCTTGACTTTTGCCTTGCTATTGGACTAGGATGACTCTTGAAGAGAGAGTGAAGCTGATGACTTTTTGAAATTTTGCCTCACTTAAATCCAATTCATACAGGAGTCAATATATCATCCCATGTGGTCACTTGTCCTCCTAGAAAATAAGGACAAATGAAATAAATAGCTTTGCTGAAGCAAATACAAGTGACTAAACCCCAATTAGGGCTCACCTACTTTCATTTTGACCTACTGTTTCTGTCATAAGGAGAAGACATGCCACCTGATAAATCATCCATTTTAGTTGTAATACTGCATCATACACATATACCTTTACTCCCATTCTTGCTTTGTTATACACTCAGTCTTGTGATAGTTCAATCTCCTGGCTATTATTGCATTTTGGGTATGACTTTTCACAGGTGGACACAATCTTGTTTTCTACCTGTCAAAACTGGTTACAAAACTGTATTAGGGGATGTGGCAGCTTCATATCACCATTGATATCCATCTTTGTATGAAGAATCACATAAATATCATTAAATTGTGAAGAACAAGCACCTACCTATAACAAATACATGCTGGTTCTTCCTAGACATGTAAATTAAAATAAGAAGAGAAGGGAGCTAGCACAGTTATTATATATTTTTCCCAGGCTTACTGCCTTATCTTTATTAAGTCCTCTGTTTTTCTTGAGTATTACTTTAAATTCCCATAAGTCCTGGGCATTCATGTACAGGGATGTTTTATTAAATGATTTTTTTTTTTGCCAAGGAGTGTGGGACTTGGGATAAAAAACATACATGTTTAATTTTGACATTAGTTTTATGTCCTTGAGCAAATCAATTATCTCTGTTGGCTTAAGTCCTGAGACTAAGAAACTGTGAAATAGGAAAACACTGTATGAACTTCCTAGGACTTATCTACTCAGTAATGGATGGTACTGATCTATGTTTGTGGAGAGAGTTCTCACACTGGGGATTCTTGATTTTGACTACATCTTAGATTCTTCCCATATTGGTTAAATTAATTTTAGGTCACATATACATTGAAGTTTGTCTATTGTAATAGTAAAGAAATTTGAAGATCCCTTTGTATTGGCAAGCTGGCAGGTACTTAGCACTTAGTATCAAATTAATTATAGCAATCCTCTGTTAAGAAACAGAAGGTATGAACCCCTGTTGCTGACATAACAGGAAGACCCTGAGCAGGAAGGAGCTAATACAGTATATAAGGAAAAGCCCCAGCTGGGAGAGTCAGAATTTCTTGGGGCAAGCATCATTAAGGCAGAGCAGCTATTGCTGGAGAGAGAGAATTTTTCTCAATGAGCATGTGGAGTTGGGGTTGCTACTGCTGAACTGAAGACTGAACCGAGAATTGAGAATAACTGAGAAGAGAAATGAAAATTGAGAACTGAGACAGAATTTCTTGAAAAAAGCTGCATGAAGGCTGGAGAAAGTGATTTTTGATTTTGAAAATGGAGCTGGAGAAAATAATTTTGATTTTGAGAACAGAACTTGTGGTGGTGGAGCTTCTTCTGGGGGCCAGCCAAACTCCTGCTGAGAGCTTCCAAGAATCAGCCAGAGCTGCTGTAGACTTCTGAGGGCCAGCTGGAGCTGCCAGAGGAAGCATGACTGTGGTGTCGGTACTTTGTCTGTCTCTTTTGGGTCTATGTTGATTTCACAAGCAAAATGTGAATTGAGATGATAGTGACAACTATGTGTGTGAATATTGTTGTAATTCTACTAAGCTTGATGTATGTAGATATTGTTATGGCTCTGTTAAATCTTCTCTTCCCAGGAACAGAAACTTGAAGGACTTGAGGTGGACTGGACATTGTGAGCTTCAATGTGGAGCAGGAACTGCACAGAGAGCTAGATAAGGAACTGGGAGCTGTCTGCCTTTGAACTCAGATGTCAGTTGGTTAGATTTGGGTGGGAGCTGGAACCATGGAAGCTGAAATCCTGCCTTGAGTCAAGATGAAAAGATCTCTCTGTGGCTGCTGAGTAGTGACTAATGGAATTGTAACTTTCTTGTGACCTAGGGGTGGATGGTCTTTGTACTTTCCACTACCCCTTAAGAGGGTACTGAGTAGTAATGATATCGTAACTTAATTGCACCCCATGGGTGGAGGACTTTGACTTTAGCACTTTGTGATTGAATTAGGGACTTTGTGATTGACTAAATGAATGTACTTTGTTTAAAACTACGTGGCCACTTTGGTGAAAACTATGTGGACATTTTCGTGATAAATTATGAAGTTATAATATTCTGAATACTGTACCTTGTCTGTGAATGTTTTGCTCTGATTTGTTACTGAATAAATAGTTTGCTATACTATGCAATCAGAACCTTGAAAGCTGTTCACAGCAGCAGTCCTCTGGAAAGCTGCTCATGTTTGGCTTTACACCTGTTCAAGAAGGTTATTTCCTCTAATGTTTTCCCCTTCTTAAAACATTTTTATTGGAAAAAAATTTCTATTTGGGCATTTTTCGAGTAAAGATCTTCAACGTTCAAATTCTATAAATCAAAATCATCTTAGATAAAAGAACAAATCAAAATGGTCAAATTAAAATTAATATCAAAGGAAAAATATGAATGAATGAAAAACTTTCCCTCAGAAGATGTAGGATTATAAAACAATCTTAGTATCAAAATACCTTGTGTGATTGAACTAAAGAGTCCCTCTCTCCTTACTTTTAAAAAGTAATATTATTGAATATAGGGTTCTTTTATCTATCTACTTATTTTTGTAGAGAAGCTACATAGCGTATCCCAAAAGTCTTAGTGTAGCTTTAACCTACTAAAGCTTAAATTGTATTTTATAGACTTAGAAGTTAGATGTCCTGAGTTCAAGTCCCATTTCTACCACTTGCTAGCCATGTGACAATGAGCACCTCACTTCACTTTTCTGAGTGTCAGTTACATCATCACACAAAAAGGGAACCTAACATTTGTTTGTACTGTTCTTCTCCAGGGTTGTTAATGTGAACTCTTATTATTCATAAAAAAGATAGAACTAAAAGAATATGTATGAAGGGAAAAACTGGATTCAAGTTCTGTAACTACTAATGTAAGTGTGTAATAACTTTCAAGGACAAAAACTCAATTTTTCAAAGAAACGTCAAAGTTATTCCACAGGAAAATAGTCCTTGAGCTACCAGCAATAGAAAGCCTTAATTCTGATTAGTATGTGATCTGAAGATGAAGTGAAGCTTGGGAACAATTCCATTTCTAAAAAAGGAAATAGACTTCTCTGGGTTATTGATTTTATGAGAGATTGTTTCAGAGGTATTGGAAAACAAATGAAGAAAGCCTGCCTTGGCAGCAACTAGAAGGCTAAGCTTAAAACAATTTAGAAGCCAGTGGTATGAAGCAAATATCCAGACACAGGTGAAAGTGCAGGCCATGTAATGACTTAATAGAACGAATGGCTTGGTGGGAGAAATGTTTGAATGAAACTTGATCTGCTCAGCTGCTGCATAAGTTGTTGGAGATTTTGAGATCAGAGACATCAGCCTTCCTAGTGATCCAGTTGGTGGAAGAAACAAAATTTAGGAAAGAACTTTAAGTCGACTTTGTTCACTCTTAACCACGTCCCCAGGAAAACATACGTCAGTTATCTGCTGAACAAAGAACAATTCTCATGCAAAAATGAGAATTTTGACTTTGACCTTTCCAACAACAGCTGAAGCTGATGCTATTGGGTTTGTTTCAGGGTAATAATCTGCTTGCTGCCATGCCTTCTGATTGGCACCAATGATTATGATGTCTTTTTTGTTACTAAGACTTTCATGTGCTACAAAGCTAATGAGATGTAGTTGCCACTCCTTTGTATGAATGCCAAGAAACAGCTGGTCTGGAGCTGTTTTCACTGATCAAAGTGTTTCAAGGTAGTTGGATTAATACACAGTCCTGGTCCCATGGTATATTTTCCAATTAGGTATCACAGGGTAGGATGAGGAATAGAACAGAGGTAAATTTTCTTCTGAAATTAAAGTCTGTTAAACTTTTAAACAGGAAAAATACAGCTATCATACTCTTGGGAATAACCCAAAAGTAGTTTCTTGGCCATAGATGGGGCAATGTTAGTAGCAGTGCTTAATATGGAACTAGAAATTCTGAAAGTTTCTGTAAAATCTGCCTGTATCTGATCTATACCTATTGTCCCATCATAGGGCTTGGGTTACTACCTACAAGAATGAAGGGGGGAGAAAAGGAATGGAGTATGGGGCCAAGGAGATTTCAGAATTCAGATTCATACTTCAAGGGGATATTGAAGGTGTGGGAATTATAGGATAACTTAGGCTAGGAAATAAAAGGAAAGCTCCAAGGCTTGAACAAGATGAACTGTTAAGTCTGAGACTCTCAAAATACTTTTGAGTTTTATGGGGAGGATTCTTATACAAATACTGTATCAGAGGTGCAGGTCTTACATGTCTCAGTAAGGTTTTATCATCAGATTCACTTAATATCAGAAGGTTGTACTCTTAATCCATAGGGAAGTACCAAGTGTAGTGTAACCATAGTTTACGGGATGCCAAAGAGGCAAGAAAGCACAGAAACATTCCATCTTCCTCAAGAAAGAGAAGTAAACAGAGATCTATCCATGCTAAAGAAGGCTGATACCAATCTTTATCCCCCATCACTGGGCTAGTAAACCCTTATGTTACATTTTGCCCTTCAAGTGAATATCAGAACCATGGCCAGGAATAGTAGAGAAATCAAAGCCTTAAGTTGTTATTACTATTAGAAGAGTCTGTGCTGACACAGCTGAAACTTCCTTTACATGTCATGTTCTCTCCTCTTATTAGAAGGTGAACCCCCTAAGATCAGAGTGTGCCTTGCTTTTCTGTTTGTATCCTCAGCACTTGGCATGGTGGTTTGTGCATAATAAGCACGTAATAAATAATTTGTCATTAATTTCTTCCAAACTTGGTTTCCTTTCTACTATCCTATGCAAGGCTACCTAATCTTAAATACTTTTTTAATCTATCTCTACTACAATGTAAATCATAATTCATGTCAAGAATAATGCTCTTGAGGTGCAATAATTCTAAATTTTCAAAGAAAGACTGATTTATCTTAAAGATATGCACACAAACAAGGAAAAGAACTAATATTTTAGAGAGTTTCCATACATTTTTGCTGAATCTTTGTTGATTCATTGAACAGGGCACTAATTAAAGGTTGGGAGGCAGTATACTGTATTAGAAAGTCAAGTTGAGTCTTTAATCATTCTCTTCTCACTGTTCCTTCATCCTTCCAACTCCAGCGATCTTCAACTATACCCTATTATAGCAGAAAAAGCACTGAGTCTGGAGTAAGAGGTTCTTATGTCAAATTCAGATCCTGCTCCTTACGCCCTATGTAACCATGGGCAAAGCAGTTAACTCCAGCCTCAGTTTCCTTATTTGTAAAATGAGGTAGTTGGACTAGATTTTCTCTAATATCTCTCCTAACTCTAAACTCTGTGATCATATTATCTACCTACACTTTGGAGACAGGATGGTATGACAGAAAGGAACTGGGTTCTGGTTCCAGGTCTGACAGACGCTATCTATTCTATAACCTAAGTTCCAGAACCTCAGGACCTCAGCACCTCAGGGTGCATATAATTTCTTATTTTATTGGAAAACCTGGAAAGCGATAAAGTCTGTATCCTAGGATCACATATTTAGAATTGGAAGCAAAATCTAGTTCAAATTTCCCATTTTACTCATGAGCAAACTGTGAGGCAAATAGAGGTTAAGTGACTTGTCCAAGGTCATATAGGTAATTATTATCTGAGTCAGGATTTGAATTCAGGCCTTCCTGTCTCCAGACCCAGCTCTCTATCTATTATTGCCTCTCTGCATCCAACTCATATTTCAAATGCATTGTAGCCTTGAAGCCAGGGGATACTTTAATTCTACCTGTCCATTCAGTTCAGTCATTTTTCAATTGTGTCCAATTCTTTGTGATCCCATCTGGGGTTTTCTTGGCAAAGATACTGAAGTGGTTTGCCATTTCCTGCTCCAACTCATTGCACAGATGAGGAAACTGAGGCAAACTGGGTTAAGTGATTTGCTCAGGATCATGCATGTAGTGTCTGAGGTCAGATTTGAATTAAGGAAGATTAGTCTTCGTGATTCCAAGTCCAGTACTCTATCTACTGTACCACCTAGATGTCTCAGTCCTACCTGTACAATGTTATAGATACTTGAAATGTGAAAAAAATACCTAGCATATTTCCAATAGTAAGCTGAAAAGTCATACCCTCACAGGTCAATTTTGCAAATCAATGGAAGATTTATTTTCTCCCTCTCTGCTTTTGTGACTTTATTGGCAAAGACAACTCCTAGTGAGGAAAATCTCTTTTCCATTGAATATTAGCAATTGTTCTGAAGTTTACAGTCTTAGAGTGTTTTCTGAGGGCACTGAATAGTTAAGTGACTTGACCACATAATATTCATCATAGGCAAGACTTGAACCCAGATTTTTCTGACTCCAAGACCAGCTATACAACAGCAACCTCTCGTATCCATCTGTTTCAAGTCTCAGGGAGGAAGATGGTTTTCATAGTCTCTTATTCATTTCTTGTATCCTCTTCAGCCAAATGCAGGCTTTTACCTACCCATATCCCATTTTAGTCAGAATAGAACTGAACCAGACCTGCCTCAAAATTAGGTTCACATCAAGGTCTTGTTGATGACATTCCTTGTCTGTGAATGTAATGGTAATGGAATTTGGAGATCCCTTTGTGTTGGCTTGGTTTTTGAGTTGTATTAAAACCCAGAGCTTGTGAATCCCACTTGTGGGATGGACTTGTTGATGTGAAGAGAGAGGGTTGAACTGGGAGGAGTCATGAATTTGGAGAGAGGCCCAAGCCGAGACAAGGCCAGAGGGACTTTTGGAGAGCAGTGTTGTGGACTGCTGAGGGCCAGCTGGAACTGCCCAGGACTTTTGAGAACTGAGGAGACATGACTGTGATGCTGGTATTTTGTCTGTCTGTTTTGATGTTGTTTTGCCAGATTTACCTGCTGATCAAGGACAGTGCTGCTGTTGTAGAGGTCCTGGAACTTTGCTGTTGGTTCAGAAGCCCTGAAGGAGGATTTTCTTGTTGCATGTTTATAGAAATCCTGAAAGAGAGCCTTGCTGATGTTTTCAGGGGTTCTGGGACTGTTCTACAGGCAGAGAGTGACTTAATCAGGACACTGCCAATGTGTGTTGTTTCTTTGTTAGGCTTTGCCTCCCCAGGAACCAGGGATTGCTGGGTACTTGCCTCAGGTCAAGATGAAGACAGCACCTCTCCTTGGGCATTGATGCTGTGATGATATTTTAACCTTGTTGAAGCTTAAGGGTGGATGGCCTTTTGTGCTCTCCTGTCCCTTTTGAGAAAGTGCTTAGCTTTAATGGATGGTATTGCAATTCAGTTGTGATCCAGGGGTGGGAAACCTTTGACATTTTGTGCTCTGTGATTGACCAAATGAATGTACTTTGTGATTGGAAACTAATCTCCTTTTGAGAAGAGACTTAAATGAATGGATTGCCCAGGAGTGGGCTACTTTGACTACTGGCCAGGGGTAGGATACTTGGACCTTGGTGCTTTGTAATTGAATTGAGAACTTACTTGCTAAATGAATGAGTCACACTGTATTTTGATTTTCTCTGTTCTGTCAATGTTTGCCTTAATGTGTCACTGAATAAATGGGGTTTGCTATGCTGGTAATCTGAACCTTGGAAGTTGCCTTTGCTTGGCATTACAGTGATCTCTGGGTTCTGGTCTCTTTGCTTACATTTTCCTTAGTTTTTAAAACTACCATACTAGCCTGTCCTGTCCTTTGGCTACTAGTGTGCACACTATGTTTTTTATTATGACTGTGTAGTCCTTGGTCTGCTCTTGCCAATAATCCCATCATGACAGTGATATTGTCACTTTAGCAATGGAAAGAACATTCATCTCAGAGACAGAAAATGGGTATGAGCCTTGGCTCAGACACTAGCTATGTGACCCTGGACAATTCAGTTAATTTCTCTGAACCTGTTTCCTTATCCATAAAATGGGGATAATAATTATTTCACTGTCTACCTCACAAGGTTACTGTGAGGGTCAAATGAAATGGTGTATGTCAAGGACCTTGAAATCATCAAGATTTTATGTGTCATCTATTTTTATTATTGTTATTGTTGGAAGGTTCTACCTCCTATATCCCACACACATATTGAAGCAGGTAAGTGGGATAGTGAATAAGTGAATAGAGTTCTGGATGTAGAGTGGAACCAGGAAGATGAGTTCAAACACTGCCTCAGACACTAACTATATGACCCAGGGGAAGTCATTTAGTCATTCTCAGACTCAGTTTCCTCATCTGTATAAGAGAGAAAATAATAGTATTTATGAAGTGCTTACTATGTTTCAGGTTCTGTACTAAGCACTGGGAATGCAAAGAAAGGCAAAAGACAGTCTCTTTTCTCAACTAGTTTCCAGACTGATAGGGTTGTCATGCAGAGCAAATGAGATAACATGTCAAGTTTCTTGTAAACCTTAATATAGATAAATATATATATATATATATATATATACATCTATAAATAAAATTATAGTTATATTACTATATATAATTATTATTGATTACTATCAGTGTTATTTAATAATTTTATGGTGACATTACTACTACTACTACTACTACTACTACTACTACTACTACTACTATTACCACTACCACTACAACCATTACCACCACTACCACTACTGCTATTGCTACTGCTACTGCTACCGCTACTGCTACTGCTACTGCTACTACTGCTACTCCTCCTCCTCCTCCTCCTCCTCCTCCTTCTCCTTCTTCTCCTACCACTCCTACTACTCCTACTCTTCCTACTCCTACTCCTACTCCTACTCCTACTCCTACTCCTACTCTTACTCCTACTCCTACTCCTACCACCAATAATAATAAAGGTGCTAAAGAATCAGGGAAATGACTATTTCAGTTTTCAGATAGCCCCAACCTCTAAATATTATTTTCTCCACATCTTCTTTTAATACAGAAGGCTTTTGCCTCCACTATAAATTGACCAAATAGACAGTGTATTTGTCACAATTCCCCTGTCATGCTTTTATTATGATTTTCCCTGTTTCTCCTTGCCTGCACTGCTAAATGGATTTACCAAGCCTGTTCTTCTTGTGAGCTCAAGATTTATGTATATGGAATCGTGCTGATGGGATTACTCATGAGTGGCAGAGTGCAATTGAGTCACAAATGGTCATCCCAAATGAGGCTAAGTAAATCAAACGTTTGAAGAAATCAGACACTCAGATTGATTTATGCTTCTCCTACCTGGGAAGCAACTTCAGGGATTTAATTTATCTCATTTTAGTCTTGTCAAGGACTTCCAGGGCTTTGTGTAGGTCTTGAGTCAGACAAGCTTTGGGTAAATACTCTGTGTTCTGAATTGATCCCAAATAGGAACTAGAGCTAAGGCTATGTATGGAGCCAGGATTAGATATTTATACAATAGACAGCTGCTTATTAAATAGGCTATAACTAAAAATGTTTTCAACATTTTTTGTAAATGCATATATTTTTAATGACAGAAAATTTTGCTTTTCATACCTTCAAGGAGGCTTCATTCTACATCTATTCAATTAAGTCCAGTATATAGAAAATTCGGGAGAGAGTACTAACAGATGGATCACCTAATTAAACATCTGTGCCTTTAAACAATAAATTATTTTTTAAAATTCAGATGGCTTAGCTGGAGAATTTTTATCATTGACAATAAATCTATTTTTTAAAAAATTGTCAAGAAAACTTTGCTGTTATCTTGCATCTCACTCCATATGGGTTCTCCTCTCTGACTATAACCTCCATGACAGCAGAGACCTATGTCTGTCCATCTTTATATCTCTACTGACACTTAGCACATAAAATTTCAATAAGTGCTTCTTGAATGGATGAATGAATAAGCAATGCCTTTCAATTATTTTTGAATATAATCAAATTAAATGCATTGTGGGACAGTTTTTATTGCAGAAGTATTTATTGCAGACTTTGTGGAAGAGTAACTACACAGTGTCATACATGGGTTTGCTGGCTCCTTGTGACTCCTTTCTGGCTCCTTTTTACATCATGTGGCACTTTTAACAATATTAATACATGGTTTATTATTGGAATAAAGCCTGGAAATAATGGAGCATTCCTTCTATGACCTCAAGAAATGCCTCATGACGTACTGAGCTGTTGTGAAATCAACTTAGGAAATCTACTACTCTAGCAGAATAAACCATGTATTATGAATGAAGCCACAACTTCTAGGTTTGACTCTGCCATAGAGTTTCTGTATTATATTTATATTTTGTGTGTCTTAGTTTTCCTATCTGTGGAACGGGAATAACAATAGCTTCCCCTGCATATAAGCAGGTGGTAGACAAGATATTTAAACACAGCCAGGGATATGGGAGAGGGAACATTCCCTGAGACAAAGGGGAAAGACCAATGGGAATGCTATTCTGGGGTGTACTTGCACATCTGGCTCTGCTTTATGCATAGAGGTCTCTAGACAGCACAGTGGACAGAGTAGATTTTACAGGGGTGGGGAAACTGCAGCCTTGAAGTCATATAGATAGATGTATGACCTTGAGTAGGTCACTTAACATTTCTCAACCTTAGGTCACTCATCTGTAAAATGGAGCAGTTGACTTTGATGACCTCTGGGATCTCCCATTGCCATAGGCTGCTCTGTGTCCAGCACTAAGCATGGTTGGAGATGTCAATAAGAAATGATCAGACCATGGGGGTAGTTCAAGGAAGAACTATGAACTCCATTTATTGATTCTTAGGGCAAGGTTTTTATAGAGCAAATGAGATAAAGGAATAGGACTCAAGCTTTTCTATCATTATCTTAGTCTGTTACATCCTGGAAGTAGCACAGAATGGATAATTTGATAAGGATTTGTTATTTAGGAGACTGAAGTCTTGGGGTAGAGCCTTTGATCTTAAAACTCAAACAACATCCTTTTAAGTGTAGCCCATTTCAAATAACTCAGGAGCCAGCTTAACAAAAAGCCTTTAGAGCACTGTCAAGGTTTTTATCTGAGTCCTGGATCAGGCCTCTTGGCTCCCCACATTCCATAGCTCTAAAGTTATAATCCTATGATATTACCACATCTATCATCATCAGAGGAAGAGAGTTACATGAATATACATACATACATACAGATAAATAGATAGATAGATAGATATAGATATAGTTAGACTGATAGATAGATAGATAGATAGATAGATAGATAGATAGATAGATAAATTAGACAAAAGATTTACTAATGTACCATAAATAGGTCATTCTGAGGAGTCATACCATGATAGTTACCAGAAAAAAATTATAAATTTCTCCTGTTTCTTTGCCAGGTTTGGTGTGTGGTAGCTGGATCTGCAGTAATCAGGCAGGACAACAGGTCACAGAAAAAGGACCTTGAACTTGTATCATAATAAGCTCAGAAGAGAATGCATAGATTAACTATTATATTTTCTAAGGGAAGTATTTGATCCTGAAGTAATGTGAAAAACATTAATTTCTGAATTCTCCCACCTACTGGAACCTATATTTTGTACTTCAAAGTAATCATTCACAATATTAACTTCGGCTGCAGTCATTAAGTTTTATCTGAAAATACATAGGCAAATACAATGTGCAGCTAAGGGGAGGTGAATCGAGGTGTTCAGGATGAATCCAAGCTACATTTTCACCAATAGCTGGAGTGTTTCTCTTAAGGGAAAGAAAAATCATGACGGAGACAAATAAAGGTTAAATACACATGTGGCATAAATATGATCAAATTTAAATAGACAAAATATTATTTTTGATGGAAAATAATATACAAACTAGTTGTGTGACCTTGGAAAAGTCATTTAGATTCCTCCAGGCTTCTGTTTCTTCATCTGTAATTGAGAAAATGAATTTTAGTGTAGTAGAGGAGGTATGGGACCAGAAGTGATGTGACCTGGATTCTAGTCTCTGCTCTGATGCTGATAAATTATATGACCTTGGGCCAGCTACTTATTTTTGGAAGGACTGAGTTTCCTTTATGAAATAGGAATATTCTTTCCTTTCAAGGTCTAAAATTCTATGATTTTGTTCATCCCTTTTATTCTTATAGCATGCCATTATATTCATATATCATAAATCTTTTAGCCATTCCCAATTGATTGGGAATCTCCTGATATCACAGAAAGAGTAGCTCCACATATTTTTGAACACATGATGGTCATAGTGGATAGAGTACTATCCTTGGAAGACCTCAGTTTATATATAAACTCAGACACGCCTTAGTTGTGTGACCCTGGGCAAGTCACTTGACCTCTAACTGATCGTTCTCTCAATGGTAAAATGGGGATCCTAGTACTTATCTCACAGACTCACGAGAATCATATAAGATAATATTTGCAAAGGACTAAGCCTGGCAAACATTGGACACTTAACAAATGTTTGCTCTCCTCCTTTTTCTTCTTCATATAATATTGATCCTGAAGGGAATTTGTGCTGAATTTTGAACTAATTGACCCACTGATGGGTCAGTGATCTAGGATAAGAGTTGATTGCCAGCTTGTCTGTTCCTGCAGTTTTGTCTGATATAGAATTCCAAAGATCAGACTTACCATCAGATGAGGGACTGATTTGAAAAGAGAAATGCCAGTTATTATATACTTATTTATATATACTTGTTCATCCAGTGATATTTTGATTTTGTTAAGAAATTTTAAATACACTAAAAATATATAGTTCAATTATTTATAACATTTATCATAAGATGATGCTGAAAGAGGAAATTTAAAAACTACTCAGATACTAAATATTGTTGGGGGGAACATGATATAATGGCTAGAGAACTGGACTTGAATTCATGATAACAAGTTCAAATAGCACCTTAGACATTCACTAGCTGTGTGACCCTGAACGAGTTACTTAACCTCTCTCTGTTTTAGTTTCCTAATCTGCAAAACAGGATTATTGGTGTCATTGACCTTTAAGATCCCATCTAGCTCTAAATCTATGATCCTATGAAATTTACATATCCTGTGAAATTGACATATCTCTAAATATGAAACTATTGTGGGGTAGTGGGGTAGTATAGCGAAGAGAGTGCTGGATAGACAATTAAGGAGACTCACCTTCCTGAATTCAAATCTGTCCTCAGACATTTACTACCTAGCTGACCTTTGGTAAGTCACTTAACTCTGCCTCAGTTTGCTCATTTATGAAATGAGCTGGAGGAGGAAATGACATACTTTTGCCAATATTTTTGCCAAGGAAACCCCAAATAGAGTCATAAAGAGTTGAATACAACTGAAAACAACTGAATTGAAATTAAAATAACTCATTTTCAGCACAAAGGAAACATATTTTGTTGATAAATGCATTACAAAACTTTGCTGCCACTTACATTATAAAATTCATCATTAAAATATGTCAACTATCCAACCAAAAATGAGCATCATCCAGTCTCTTAAGTAACCTATAATCTAGAAAAAGGAATATTATTGAATATCTTCTCTGCAACACTCCTCCTTATTTGTTCATAAGAGTATAGAACTGACCCAGAATCCTCAAGTCTACAAAAGTTGAATGAAAATTTTGACAGGTTATCCAAGCTTTAGGACTTTGAGGATGGTTCCAGTACAGAATTAATCAACTTTTCAAGTCCTAACCAAAGATGTATCGAGACACTCATTACTATTAAGCTGACCAGAAGGTGATGAGCGTTGGGGCCATGACAATTCATGAAAAAGAAAAGAAATACAAAAAGGCTCTTTCTCCCCTGCAGTCTTTTTAGTTTTCAGCAGTAATAGTGGCTAAGTGGCAGAAAGGAGTGAATTAATTAATTAATAATCATTTGTGAAGGTTTCTGTGTTCCAGGAACTGTGATAAGCATTCAGAAGACAAAACAAAAGCAGAACAATTTCTGCTTCTAAGGAACCTGTGAGACAAAGACAGAGACAAAGACAGAGTGACAGAGCAATGTGGGAGTATGTGTGTGTGTGTGTGTGTGTGTGTGTGTGTGTGTGTGTGTGGGGAGAGAGAGAGAGAGAGAGAGAGAGAGAGAGAGAGAGAGAGAGAGAAAGGGAGAAGAGAGCATGTACTTATATAAGTGTATTCAGAATACATAAAAAGATACAGTAGTTTGGGGAGGAAGTGTACCATCCACTGTAGAAGTCAGTTAATAAGCACTTATTAAATGATTATCCTATGCCAAGGCAGCATCATTATGTTATTATGCTTAGCATTGTGCTAAGCTCTGGGGAGACCAAGGCCAAAGATACCCCATGCTCTCAAGGATCCCAGATCTCAGATTAGGAAAGGTATCATATAAAAGATCATGTTAGAGCCCAGTCTTATAAGAAACTAGAAATTCAAGAGGTAAAGATGTGCAACGAATCACTCCAAGACACAGGGGGACAATCCAGCAAGGAGACTGTGTGTAACACCAAGTTTGCCAGTATGGTTGGATCACAGAATTTAAGGAGGGGGGGGTGTAATGGTAATGTAATTTGTATTTGAAGACCCCTTTTTGTATTGTCAAGTAAGCAGGTACTTAGCACCTTTTTTCAAGTTAAGCAAAGGTAGCAGGTACTTAACACTTAGTAATTTATCCAGCCTCTGTTGGGGAAACAGAAGGTATGAACTCCTGTCTTCTGTTGCTGACTTCAAAGGAAGGGGTTGGCTGAAGAAGGAAGCTAATGCTATGTGTATATAAGAAAAGCCCCAGAGAGGCAAGTCAGAATTTCTTGGGCCCAACATCTGGAGGCAGAGCGGCTACAGAAGAGAATTGGGAGTTGAGAACTGAGTCAGATCTTGTAGCAAGCCCAAGAAGGCTGAACAGGAGCCCAGGAACCCAGGAGCCCTTCCCCCCAGCCCTGGCTGGACAAGGTGATTCTGATTTTTTGAATGAGCTGCAGAAGACTGAGGAAGCATGACCAGATGCTAAGACTGTTTGTTTTTGGCTTGGTTGAGCCCTGAATTCCTGGGAACAGAAATTGTGAAGGATTTGAGATGGAGAGGACACTGTGAGCTCCAATACATAGCAGGAACTGCCTGGAGAACTGGACAAGGACATGGGAGCTGTCTGCCTCTGAATCCAGGTGACTGGTGGATTCAAGTAGGAGCTGAGACCATGGAAGAGGATTCAGGGAATCTGAGGTACCACCCTGAGTCAAGTTGAAAGAAGACTTTACTTGGATACTGAATACTGCCTGAGGAATTGTAAATTTACTAGTGTCCTATGGGTGGAAGGTCTGTGTATTTTCTAATGATTGTACTTAATGATTAATGATACTTAGTAATTGTTTACTGAATAAGTGACTGATTGAGTTAACTTAGTGTACCCCATGAGTAGAAGACTTAGACCAGTGGTTCTCAACCTTCCTAATGCCACAATGCTATAATACACGTATATGAGCATATCTGCATGTGGACCTGCCTGGAGATGAATAGGGGAGTGGTGTCTTTGTTCCTAAGACTATCGGAAATATGTGTTTTCTGATAGTCTTAGGTGACCCCTGTGACTCCTGTGAAAGGGTTGTGTGACTCCCAAAGGAGTCACAACCCACAGGTTGAGAACTGCTGACTTAGACTATTGTACTCTGAGATGATTGAATGACAAAGGAAGAAAACCTCCTGAGGAGTGATTGAATGTACTAAATGATTGTACTTTGTCGAAAACTATTGTGACCACTTTGGTGAAAACTGTGGATATTTTAATGATAAGCTGTTGTGAATACTCTATTGTGATTTTCTGTGATAAGTTGTTAACATTTTGAATGCTGTATCTTGATTTTCCATGAATATTTTGCTCTGATTTGTTATGGAATAAATAGAGTGTTTGCTATACTGTGTAATCAGAATCTTAAAAGCTGTTCACAGCAGCAGTCCTCTGGAAAGCTGCTTGTATGTGACATTACAGACAGTAATGTGTCTTCTAAGACTGGAAAGATAGGCTGAAGCTAGTTTGCAAAGAGGTCTGAATGTCAAACAGAAGAGTTTGAAGGCAACAGAAGCCCATTGGATTTTAATGTATAGGTAGATAGTATGAAGAGGATAGTGATTAGAGACATGAAAGGTAGGATTGACAATGGTTTAGAAGAGTAGTGTCAAGCGGAAATATTAACTTTAAACAAAACCTTGGCAAAACCAGTATAGTAAACATTTTTAAATGCCTATTGTAATGACTCAAACAATATAAGGTTCATTAAAACACACTCCTAGACATACACTTGTGTTGATTCAGGGTTTCTTGCAGCAGTTTGAGAAATGCTGGTATACTAATAAGATCATGACTATGACAAGGAATATTATATTCTTATTTATATTATATTCTCTAGGTTGGGGTGGGGAATACAATGAAACAAACTGAAGATGAATCAAAAGAAATTCAGAAAGAAGTGTCAAGTGAACCTTTTAAATGTTCAAAATATGCAAGTTCAAAATTACTGGAAACTTTAAACATTGAATTCCTAAGAAATGATCACTGCTATAAAGGCAGAGCATCTTAAAGTAGTTCATCTGATTCAGGATATTTATGTGACATGCTGCCTTTTTTTCTTTCTAATTCTTTTTTTCCCTTAAAGCTCACTTCTTTCAAATCACTTTTACACAAAACCCCAGCAGAATCTCTACTGAGTGCCTTTTACAGTACTGTGCAAAGGTACCAGGTCTGGATATCAGAAACAATGCTTTATAAAATGAAGTCAATAATTGGATAATTTATTTTGGAAAAAACAAACAAACTTGGAGTTATATGAGAAAGATGACTAAATTGTTCACACACCTTGAACCAGTGAGCCTACTGCTGGGCTTATACTCCAATGAGATCAATAATAGAAATGACAGATATTAAAATATTTATAGTGGCATTTGCTCATTTGTTTTTGCAAAGTAGTTGCCAATTGAATCAAGGAATGAATTGAATGAATGAAAATCATAGAAATCATAGGAATGAGTGAATTGAAAAAGGATGGTAAGTGAATATAGTGAAATCTTATGCAGTAAGAATGGATGGGCATGAAAAATTCAAAGCAACAAGGGGAGAGTTGTAGGAATTGGTACAGAGTGAAATAAATAGGACAATATGCACCACAATTATAATAATGTAAATTAAAAAGAACACTAGAAGGAGTCTAAATCTGTTATTGTAATCACTAATCTTGGTCCTGAAAAAGACATAATTCATACCTCCTTCCTCTTAGTAGAGAGGTAGGGGCTAGAGAGGAAGAAGGATTCATATATTGTCAGATAATCATCAATAAGCATTTTAAGTGTTTACTACGTGCCAGGCACTGTACTAGTCACTAGAGATATAAAGACAGAAATAAAACAGTCCCCAATCTGAGGGATTTTAGAATTGCACAAGCAAAGTAGGCATGGACAAGCTATGATGTGTATCATTGGAAGGATCATTCGCAATGTGGGATCACGGATTCATTGTAGTAATATTTGGTAAGCTAATTATTTGGGTTATGTAGTGATACAAAATAGAAAAGTCTATACTTTTATCTCTGTGCTTTTCTGAAATTGATTTATTTAGTCATTTATACTACTCCAATTATGTTGCTTCTTCAAGGAGATCTACATGCTGCTATATTAAAAATAGTGAGGAAAATGATTTGTTAACCTTGAAAGTGACATGTAAATGTGAATTATTATTGCAAAATATAGATAAAATATTAGGATTTTACTTTTTAATATTGTAGATAGCCACTTTATTAGCATACTGCTAGGTGGCACAGTGGGTAACTAGGTGGCATGGTGGATAGAGTGCCAGATCTTGATTCAGGAAAGCTCTTCTTTATGAGTTCAAATCTAACCATAGATGTTCACTAATTGTGTGACCCTGGGTGAGTCACTTAACCCTCTTTTCCTCAGTTTCTTCATCTGTAAAATGAGCTGGAAAAGAAAATGACAAATAACTCTAGGATCTTTGCCAAGAAAACCCCAAGTGGTGTCACAAAGGGTCAAACACAACTGAAATTAATGATAACACCCAAGGTGGCACAGTGGATAGAATGCTGGGCCTGGAGCTAGGAAGATATGAGTTCAAATCCAATCTCAAACCCTTTAGCTATGTGATCCATGGCAAATCACTTAACTTCTGTCTGCCTCAGTGTCCTCATATATAAAATGGACATTATAACAGCACTCACCTCCCAGGGGTTTTGTGAAGATTCATTTAGATCATGTTTACTTACAAAGCAATATAAATATTAGTTATCACTATCAGCATCATCATTATTATCATTATAGGTTGAGGAGGTGTCAATTCTGAAATGTCAGTTTCCCCGGTATTGTGAACTTCCAGTGTAGAAAGTCCCTCCCTCAATGCCCATTGGTAACTTGTTTGTGACTTATTATCTACTACAGATGCCTGTGGGGACTGAGAGGTAAAAGGACTTGTTCACGGTCACACAGCTGCTATGGCATTTGCGAAAGACTGAACTTGCCTTCTGTTGATTTCTCTATATTCTCTTACCATCCTTTTTCAGCCATTCCCTGATTCAACAAGCAACTACTTCACAACAACAAATAAGCGAATGCTACTGTAGTGCCTCTTGGGCCCAGGTCTCCTTGATTCCAAGGCTGACCATCTACCCACTACTCCACCTTGCCTCTTAGTATTATTAAAATAATGCATTTCATACAAAAAGTAAGACAACTAACAAAAACACACCAAACACATTATCAGTATTAAACAAAATGGTCTTTATAAAGGTAATGTCATCTCATTACCTAAGAGGTCTAAGGTGCATAGTCTGTACATGCCTATGTCAATGAAGAGAGGGGGATTGGTTATTTCTTTAAGGAGCAAAGGAAAGAGAAAATCAACAAACTGGCTCTTGCAAAATACTATTAAAAATCTCTGAAGCATGCTCTGACTGCAGTGTAGTCCAGCTTTTAAGTAAAAGCACTGTTGTAATTAGAATTAGGAGCGGGTGATGGGTTTTATCAGCAGATGGCATGTTTACTTATTATTTCTTTCAGTGGGGGCCCCTGGGACAGAGCTTTACCCTCTGCTTGCTTCTTTTTTGGCACACAGAATAGGATTTACAGGTAATCCACCCTGCTAAGGTCCTCTGTGCTTATCCATAGTATGGAGATGTCCAGGGAATTAAAAGCAACCCCCTGGAGAACTACCACCTGCCTCTACCAGTTGAATGCCTATTAGCATTAGAATTAGCCAATATTTCCAGAAACACATTTAAAAAGAAAGATCTGTAGTAATTTCTGGAAAGCCATATAGCTGTCAGGCAACTGTCTGGGTTCATAATTATTCCATTAGCTGCCTACTGCACACCCAGGTCACTCTTTTTGAGGTGTTTGAGTGCAGTAATGGCTTAAAGGAAGGCAGTCAGAAGGACAAAGCATGATAGAAAAAAGAGCCTGGATAATTAACTTCTTGTATCTCTCTTTAAAATACCTTTAATTTCCATTTTAGATATTCCCTTCACTGATGCAAGTCCATAATCCTTCTATGTGCTTTGGGTCTGGAGTCAGATCACATAGGTTCAAATCCTGCCTTTGAAACTTATTGCCTGTGAAGAATAATAATAAAAAATAGTACTTATATATAAGTACTTATATATTTAAATACTTACATAGTACTTCCATATTTAAGTACTTCTATAGTACTTATATACTTTAAGTTTTGCAAAGTACTTTACAAAAATTATTTCATTTTATTCTCATAACAACCCTGGGGGGGTACTATTATTATCCCAATTTTTTAGATAATAAAATTGAGGTAAATAGAGGCTAAGTAATTTACCCAGAGTCACATAGCTAGAAAGTGACTGAAGCAGGATTTGAACTCAGGTCTTCCTGACTCCAGCACACTCCACGGGCCCTTCCTCTTCATCAGTTCCAGTAGTAAAATTCAATCACCTGGTGGCCAACCTTTAGATGCTGAACCTCTCTAAACTTAGTATGGTTAGGATCTGTTGCTAGGATCATATTCCAAACCTTTCCAGCTTGGTAAAAAGAATGCCAGATCTTGTGTTCCTCCAGCATGATCTTTAAGAACCCTCATGAAAGCACTGGGGAAAGATTTGAGTGGAGGGCCAACTCAATAGTTAAAAGAAACCCATGTTTACTTTTCATTATGGGAACTGATGCCTCAATTTTATCACTACAATCTCTTGGCACTTTGTTTTAACGTGATTCATCAATATTTCTGTAAAAAGAAGTATCTATCTTCCTTGAGGACCAAACTATCTGAATAGTGATAAAAATAGGGGACCTTTTATAATTTTGGACAGCACTATCTGATAGGTTTTGTGGGGCACCCACAAAAATAAAAGGTTGTAATTTCTAAATTGCCTTTCAGTTCTGATGTTTAAAGGAAGGGAAAAAGCATTTATTAAACACTTATTATTTGCCAGATATTGCTTTTAATAATTTAAAGAAATATCTATTTAATCTTCACAGCAACCCTGTGAAGGAAGTGCAATTATTATCCTCACTTTATGCTTGAGGAAACTGGAGTAGTCAGAAATAAAGTGACTTGTCCAGGGTCACAGAACCCACTCAAATTGCACCTCCCCTAATAAAAATGTATCATGAACCCTAGGATAATTTAATATACTACTTATAAGATCCTTTTGGATTTATTCAGTACAAGAGTTATACTAACTACAATCATAACAAACATTGTTTTAAAAAATGTGCATGCTTATTGTCATAGAGGAAAAAATAATTGTAAAAATTGGATAATGATTTAGGCAGCCAAGATGACTCAGTAGATATAGTAGATGGAGTCAGAAAGACTTGAGTTCAAATCAGACCTCAGATACTTAAAGCCCTGTGACCTTGAACAAATCACTTAACCTCTATCTTCCTCTGTTTCCTCATCTGAAAAAAGTGATAATAATACCTACCTTCTAGTACTTTGCAAACCTTCAAGTACTACATAAATGTTAATTACCACTACCACCAACATGATTACTACTACTACTACTACTACTACTGCTACTACTACTACTACTATTACTACTACTACTGCTATTACTACTACTACTACTACTACTACTGCTGCTGCTGCTACTACTACTACTGCGACTACTACTACTACTACTATTACTACTACTACTACTATTACTATTACTATTACTACTACTACTTCTACTACTATTACTACTACTACTACAGATATCATTAATTTTTTTTTATCATGATCATCTTGGAACCATTAAGCTGGAAATGCTAGAACAAGGGATGAAGTCACATTTCAGATAAAGAGCAGAACCAGACAATAACTAAATAGTGAATTTTACCAAATCATGGAATTCCAGTTGGTACGTATTAAACTTGAGGTAGAAGCCCTACCCTGGCTCCTGTCCCACTGTTTACAAGTGGTCATCCAGTCTCTGCTTGAGGCAATAAGGATGAACATAGTTCTAATTGGTAGGTTCCTTACATCATTGAAACGTTATGTCAAACTAAAATCGCTTTTTGGAAGCTTCTCCTTATTCCTCTTAATTCTCTCCTTGGAGGCTAAACAGAGTTTTTTTTTTCTTTCACATGAAAATCCTTCAAATACTTCTAATACCTATCATGTTCCTCCTAAGTTTTCCTTACTATAGACTAAACACCATTTCCTTCAGCCAATCTTGATTTGGACTTGTCTATGGTTCTCTTATGCTTCTGACTGCCCCCTTATAGATGCTCTTTTTTTTTCCTAAAATGTTGACTCCAGAGATGAACACAATTTCCAGAGGTGATATGATCTGGCCAGAGTATAATCTCCCTTCTCTCTCCCTTTTTCTGATTACTATGCCTGTCTTAGAACAGTTTAGTTTAGTACTAATTTTTCTTGCTTTGTCTTGCCATATTGTTATATTGACTTATATTGAACCAGCAGTCCACTGGAATCCCCAGACTTTTTTCTTTAACACAACTGATAAATAATTTTTTTGTTAAAATCCTGTCTAGCCACCCCTCCTTGATCTATAATCTGTGATTGAAAAAAAACAAACTTTATTTATTTTCAGCTTTTAACATTCACTTCCATAAGATTTTTTTTTTTTGGCAGGAGGGAAGGCAGGCCAATTGGGGTTAAGTGACTTGCCCAAGGTCACACAGCTAGTAAGTATTAAGTGTCTGATCTGGATTTGAACTCAGGTCCTCCTGACTCCAGGGCTGGTGCTCTATTCACTGTGCTACCTAGCCACCCTCACTTCCATAAGATTTTGAGTTTCAAATTTTTTCCCCTTCTCTCTCTTCCCCTTCCCCAAGATGGCATGCAATCTGATATAGGCTTTTCTTATACATGCATTTTAAACATATTTTCACATTAGTCATAATGTAAAGAAGAATTAGAGCTGATGGGAGGAACTATAAGAAAGAAGAAACAAAACAAAACAACAAGAGAAAAGGAGAACAAATAGTATGCTTCCATCTGGATTCAGATTCCAAAGTTCTTTCTCTGGATGTGGATAGTGTTTTCCATAATGAGTCTTCTGGAGTTGTCTTAGATTCTTGCATTGTCTATCAAAGTCAGTCATTTCACGATGTGGTTATTACTGTGTACAATGTTCTCCGTATTCTGTTAATTTTGTGATTTTTAAAAATTCAAATATATGTTTTGGCTTTTAGTTCTATTAAATTTTATCTTGTTCAATTTGTACCATTTTTCTAACTAGCCTACTCAGATTTTCTATTTGATAGTACTAATTCTGTCATATAATGTGTTAGTTATCTAACACAGTTTTATGTCATCTACAAATCTGACAAGTATACTTCTAAGGCTTCAGCATAGTCATTGATAAAAATGTTGAAAAGTATAGATCCTTGGAACATTCCAGTAGGGACTTTCTAAGTTGAAAAAAGAGCTGATGATCAATATTCTTTGAGTTCACACATTAAATCAGTTCTGAATATACCTAACTCTATCAGCACTGAGCCCCCATCTTGTGTGATGATGAGAGACTTTGCAAACTGCTTTGTTCATAAGTTAAATTTCCTATGGACTTATTAATTCTTTTTAAAATTTTACATTCCATAGTCCACCTCCATGCTTTTGCATAGGAGAGTCCCCTTGTCTGGAATGTACCCCCTCCTTACCTGCATCTCTTAGATGGCCTAGCTTCCTTTAAGGCTCAATTCACTACCTCCTATGCAAAATCTTCACTGATACTTCCAATTGTTATTAATTCCTTAAATTGTCAGGTATTCTTATGTGTATATATATATATATATATATGCTATATCCCCTTCCCTCCACCTCTGGAGAACGTAATCACATTGAGGACAAAATGTATTTTGTTTCGTTCTTATATCCCTATTATTTGGTGCTTTGTGTATAGTAAGGGCATATAAAAGTCTACTGGATTGAATTAAATATACTACTTTAACAGTATACCAATGGTATGCTAGTTGAGTTACAATGAGGAAATTGTGATGATCAGGCATGACCTGATATTGATGAATACATGTTGGCTTTTAGTGAACCCTACTTCCCTTTCTCAATTGTCAAGAGTCACCTCAAAAATTATATGTTCCTAGATTTTTTCCAGGAATCAAAGTCAAGCTCAGTCAGTGGCCTATAGTTTGTAGTCTCTGGCTTTTTCCTTTTATTTTTTTAAAGGCAAGCTGAATGGGACAAAAAGAATAAATGATTCTCTAAACAGTTCTATGAGATCGATGTTGCAGGTATTTTTATTTCCCTTGTAAAGATGAGGATAGGTTAAGTAACTTGCTTTCCCTCATTTCATGTATCCAGTCAGTTGGTAAATCTTACCATTTCTGCCCATCTAAAATTTCTTACATCTAATTCTTTCTCTCCAGTCACACAGCTACTGCCTTAGTCAACTCTTTCCTAGATTATTGTAGTATCTTCCCAACTGGTGTCCTCGACTTAACTATCCCACCACTTCAGTCCATCCTACACACCGCTGCCAAAGCATCAGTTACTTGACAAGTATTTGTTAAGTATCTATTAAATACCAAGATTTGTCCTAGGTGCTCAGCATACAAAGAGAAAGAAGAAATAGTTCCTGCCCTAAAGAAGATTATATTCTATTAGGGAAAAGGAAATATCAGAAACCACAAGTACAAAATAATTTTTGAAGAAAGTCATTAGTGGCTGGGGAGATGAGGAAAGAAGGGGAGGTAAGCTGAATTTTGAAAGAAACCAGGAATTCCAAGAGGAAGAGTAGGTGAGGAGGAAAGAATATTCTAAGCATGAGGAGATTGCCTATGCAAAGACATGGACATGGGAAATGGAATATTATCAAGCAAATTGGGTTGGTTCATCTAGGTGGTAGAGCATGTGAAAGGGAGTCATACATAACAAGACTAGAAGACTATGTTGGATCAAGGTTGTGAGTGTTTTACCTGTTAAGGGGAGGAGTTTGTGTTTATTGAACAGTGAAGAGATGTGATCAGAGCTGTGCTTTTGGAAAAGCACTTTGGTAGTTATGTGGAGGCTGGATTGAGCAGGGAGAGATTTAAGGCAGGGAGGCTATTGAAAATGTCCAATTTAGAGGTAATCTGGGTCTGAATTAGAATGATGACCATGTGAATAGAGAGAAAGGGACAGATGGAGAGAGGAATGTCAAGGACTGGCAATTGATGTGGGATTAGGAATAGCAGAGAACTTTTAGGTGATGAACCTGGGTGGCTAGAAGGATAGTTATACCTTGATGGAATTAGGGATGTTAGAAGAGGAATGGGTTTGAAGGGAAAGGCGATGAGCTGCTTTTGGCTTTTGTGATGCTTACTAAACATCAGGCGTGTGCTGGATTCAGATACAAAGACAAAAATGAAATAGTCCTAGACTATTCAAGAACTTTTCATTCTACTGAGGGATTCACCATATATCTACATGATTAATTACAGAACAAATACAAAGTACTTTTCTAGTTCTGAATAATGTTACCAGCTCTAGGGCTTTTGCTTGAGCTAAGCCTTTGAAGGGAGCTAGGGATTCTAAGAGGCATAGGTTCACAGGGGAGCATTCTTGACATGGTGTGTGCATGTGTTAGAAGTGAGGGAGTGATATTAGAGACAGGAAAAGCCTGTGCAGAAGCAGAAAGAAGCTGAGATGACATTCTAGTGACCTGGCTAATAAGCTACTCACACTGAATTGGTCTTCAGGTTTTCCTTGACTGACATTTTTCTCAAAAGAAACTGAAATGTGCTTGGGGGCAGATGAGGGACAGAACCTGTACGACTGAAGTTGGAACAGTGAGATCAGGACAGTCATTGTAAAAATGCCCAAACTGTGACATGAAGATAGCTTGTTTCATTGAGTCTGGAGACTTTAAGGGATTAAGTTATTTAGTTATTTAAAAAAACCGTTTCAGAATGGAGTCACTAATTGCAAGTCCCAGTCTGGCTTCTGTGACATAGATTTTTTTTTTAAATCCACTTGGTCCTTCTTGTCAAAGTGAAAAATGGCCCCATCAGAACAGTGCAAGACTGGAAGAACCTGTCAATGCGTAAGCTCAATATCACAATAAAATGCTTTTCCCCTTTCTACACCTGGAATTTGATTTCTTTATGGAAATTGAGCCTAAAAATTACATTAAACCTAAAGATTGTGTATACTTGGATGGTCCTAAAAAGATGGAAATCCTCTTATGTTGATCAGTTGATGAAGTTTAATGGCCGTTAGATAGCTATTCTGTGGTTAGCTGTCTGTCACATCTTATATCAAGTGACTAGAAAATAGAAATATGCAATTCTAAAGAGACTTGGCTAGATTAGTGAGCATAAGAATACCCCAAATCAATTATTGAATACCCTTGAAAAGTGATTGTTTAAATATTTATTAGAGCTTTTACCCTTTAGCTATGGATGTATGTACTACATTCATCCCTTTATCCCTTTTCCTGACTTCCTTCTCCAGTAGAACTGGATGCCTTCTCTTTTTCTCCACTACCCTTTAATATCTTGTACTTTCCTGCTTTGGTGCAAGGCACAGCATTTGCCCTGACTAGTACTCACCCTTATCCCCATTTTTGCTTGTTGAAATTCTCCCCATCCTTCAAGACTCAGCCTAAATGTTACCTCCACAAAACTTTTCTTGCTTCTTGTTGTTTAAATTATTTTTCTTTCTTTCCCTCCCATTAGATTAAAAACTCCTTAAAGGCAGGGTATGTTTTTTTGGTCTTTTTTGTATTCCCAGTGCTTAGCACAATGCCGGGCACATAGTAGGTATTTGATAAATGTGTACTGATTGAGTGATTCCCTGCACCTCCATAACATGTCATTTAAAGTTCTATTTTGTACACTAGTCATGTGCATATGTATTGTGTCTCTCTAAAACATGACTCTATGAGGGCATGACTCAGATTTCTGACTATTTCTGAATCTCCCTTGCTCCCCACAATCTAGCCCAGAACACACACACACACACACACACACACATACGCACGCACGCACGTGTGTGTGTGTATGTGTGTGCGTGCGCTGAATGACAAAGAAGAGAATTCCATTTAGAGTCAAAAGGAAAGCTTTGTGACTTGAGAGCTGAACAGCAGACTAGAATGATAGTTTGGAGCCTCTGAAATCTGAATGTTTTCACTGAGAATAGGCAGTCAAGGTCTCAGTGGAAAGAGGGTTAGATCTGAAATCGGAAGACCTGAGCTCAAATCCCAGGTCTGCTACATACTGCCAGTATTACCTGTATGCACATCACTTATCTTGTCTGGGTTTTTGCTTCTGCAGCTATAAAATGGAGAGATCTGTTAGGTCTGTTCTGGTTCTATATCAATCTATGATACAATTGTTGGGCTATTTGGATAATCTTACAATCAACTATGAGAACTCATATCTTGTTTACTTCTAAGGAAAAGGAGAGTTTTTCTTTTCTGAGCTTGTAATATCTTGTGCTGTAGAATCAGAACCTGTCTTCCATAAATGTTTGTGGATGGGATTGTTGTGGAAAGAAAACTCACTGTTTATTATTTAGGATACAAGTCAGTGAACTCCTGTACTTTGCCCATAGTTCTGAGGTGGAGCAAGGACATGTATTAGTTGGTACCTAGAAAAAGGTTTTTCTAGGTAACACGGTAGATAGAGTGTTCAGCCTGGAATCTGGAAGACCTGAGTTTATATCTGACTCCAGATGCTCACTAGTTGTATGACCCGAGGCAAGGTACTCAGCTTCTGTGCCTCAGTTTCCTTAACTGTAAAAGAGGAATAATAATAGCATCTTCCTCTCAGGGTTGTTGTGAGAATCAAATAAGACAGTATTTGTAAAGCGCTTAGCACAAAGCCTGGCATGTAGTAGGAGCCTAATAAATGTTTATTCTCATCTCCTTCATGGGGAAAGAGGGTTTCTGATTATGAGCTATTTCCCTTAGGTACTTACAGTATATAGTAATAAAATAAAATAAAATAATAAAACAAAACCATAATCATGCTGAGTTTAAAACTGGGGGCAATTTATTCCATTTTGGGAGTGGGGGAAAAAAGACTTCCTAATCTAGTTTTTTTTCTCATCAGTCTGGGAGTCAGACAGTTCTGTATGGGTCTTTTATTTCTGAAAGGTCTAAGGGAGGCTGCTGCAGAACAAAGCCACATAACAGATAGTTTTGTATAGACCAACCTCAAACACTTAAGTGTGATGATTTCTGCTAAATCCCTTAGAAAGTAATTCTATCTTTATCTGCCTCCTAATTAGGCTCAAAATGCAGGGAGTTCCTTTTATCCCTATTGAGCTGTTCTTATCAGTTAGTCTACCGGACATCTCTCTGTACCATTAAACATCAAAAGTCCTCCCATTAATTGTTTAGCCCATTCCCATAGCCTGAGCTAGTTATCACTGGAGCTTTAATTTTCATTTAGCTAAGCTGAAGAATTAATTCTTTTAATCTTTCTTAGTGAATCACTCACTGCCTCTGGACTTTAATCACTCCTAGACCTTCAACTTATCTTGATCTTTGACACACTGATTTTTATAGGAATAGGGAGGCTATTCACCTTCAGGAATCCATCCATAAAATTCAATGTCTTAGGGGCTTCATAGGGAAATATATGAATGGCCAAGTCACTTATTTATGCATTGCATTTCTTCCTTACCCATGAAATACTTTTGTGATTATATCAGTAAATTTTTGCTAAAAGGTCCCCATGATAATTCATTATGCTTAAAAAAGAATTTATGTAGGCTCCTTTTATATCTCTTTTTAGTTTAAACCAGTTAAACAGGTTTGGATTATAATATGGTTCTTACATTGCTGCTCTACAAAGTGGATGTGTGACCTTGGACCTCTCTGGGTTCTATTTCCTCATCTGTAAGAATCAATTCAATTTAAGTCAATCAATATTTACTGGGGATGTACAAGGCTTCTTAAAAATGAAGGCTTTGGATGAGATCTTGAGTTTTTTCTAGCTTTAAAATTCTACATTTCTATGAGTCTATAACAATTCTTTCTTATAAAACATATTTCCTTATTGTTCTAAAATTTATTTTATTTTGCAAATGATTAGTTTTGGCATAAATGCCTTCAGGTTACTTTATACAGTTTCTGACACACTGGGTTCTCCCCCATATAGTTTAAAAATACAAATTAAATATCCTAGTAATTAAGTATTGAAAATACTAAATAAGTCACAGTGATTGGGCCTCTTTCTCAGGATATCAAGGGCTGCTCACTTCCAGGAGACATAGTTCTTTTCTGCCTTGACCCTCTAGTCCATTCTCCTTGTATCTTTTCAATTTTACATTATCTCAACTCTCTCACATGGTTCTGGGTTGCCACCCCTGACAGTCATATTGCTATGATGGCCTTTTCCCAGGGCACCACTGTTATACCCCAGTCTTCCTCTTCCCCATTCCATTAGACCAGACTTTATTAACTAGACCATAGAGGCTCAGAATAGACTTCTTGTGTGATAGGACACACCCTCTTCTGCAGTGACTGGGAGATTTACTAGGCCTTGAACAATTCAACATTTGAGGTTTTCAGAATTCATATTTTTTATCAGAGAAGGGGAAATTTCTGGACTATGCTAGTCTCTTAGGGAAAGAAGAAGGCTTTATTTATGGTCCCAAAGCATTAGGAATAATAGTTTAGGTCAAAATATGAGGGAGAAAGGAACCAATATTTATCCATCATGGCTATGAACTTTATAGAAGATATGGGTCTGATGGAAAGATAACTGACTTTCTAGCAATCCCAAGTTCATCTTCCTTATAAGGTAGTCTATGCTTTTATGGAAATACCATAAAGATGGATGCTTATAAAGAAATTTGTAGTGAAAAGTAGATCTTACCAGAATGTGAAGGGGGTTATCCAACTAACAATCCTAAATTGTTTTTGTTCATGGGGAGTCCAAACAATAGAGCGGTGCTATGAGTCTGAGTGTTTGCATATATTCCTGGGGAGAGGGAAAAATTCCTGGAAATGGAAGAGTTATTATCATTTCTTTATGCACTGTTAAATTTTGTGTGTTTTCTGAATTTTTTTATCACTATGAAAACTTTTCTATTTTCCACATTTTCTGTGCTGTGGAATACGTAGGTTCCTGATAGATGCATTTGTTACCTTTAGTGCTTATATGGGACCTATGGACTCTTTTACCTATTTTTGTGGAAGCCTAGATACAAGCTATATTTTAGCTACAGTTGGAGATTTCCCAGAGGGAAATTGGATAGGGGCATAAAGAACCAAAGAAAGTGATTTCTTGGAGGTGCTTCTGAGATTTGAACAAATGAAGTGCTGGGCCTGGGAGCTTATATTTCTTATTTGACTTTTAGTGTGTGGACAGCATACATCTTTGCAGGTATATAATTGATTGAGTGATATGGAGAATAATAACTCATTCAATCAATCTACAAGCATCTGCTAATTACCTACTGTGTGCCAGGCTGATAATGTGAAAACAAAAGACTTATAACTCCATATAGTAAAAGCAAGCCCTAATGGATCTTTGATGAAGTATCTTGGACAAGAAAATGAAAACCTTTGAAACATAGGTGGCATTTTCATGACTGTTAACAAATTAATGTAAAGTCCTCAAAAGAGAGGTAGATTTATGTAGTGAAGAGTAAGTGAAGAAGATCATGTCTGAAAATAAGATTTATATTTCTGGACTGTGGCTTAAAATATAAGAATAATGAGTTTCTAAAAAAGGGTGGGCTTATACACCTACCCTGGGGACAGTAAAACCATATTTGCCTGGAGTCTTTCAAACCTTATTTGAATGGAAATAAAGGGGAAAGGAAAAACAAAAGCCAAAACAATCCTACCTTAATATCTAACAGTTGAGTTGCCAAGGAGAGTAGCTATAATTTAGGAATTGCATAGTATTAGAGGCATGTGGAAATTCACCGGATACAAAAATACAAATAAAACCTATGGCTTGACTTTTCCATCTGTGGATATACAAAGTGTGGTCAATAGGCAAAGTGAACTAGAGATTCTAACACAGAGAGACTCACTTGACTGCAGAGGTAACAATGAGAATAGGTAGGATGGGACCAACAACTGGTAAATGGATCTGGAAGGGGATGCCTTACTCAAAAAGAAAAGATAGGCAAAAGAGATTGCATGCTAATAATGTCAAGAAGTAATGTTAAACCTCCCAGGACAGGGAAACATAGTAGGGGACATTTGGGTGAAGGTCAACAGAACCTCAAATAGAAGAGAGACTAAGGGATCATCTATCTTTCCAGATGCACTATAGTCCAGGGTACTGAAAGAGCTGGTAGATATAATTGTTGAGCCACTCTCATTGGATTGTGAAGAATTTGAAGAGGTAGTACATGTAATAAAGGGTAAATGCCTCCCTGCCTGACTTTGTTTTAAAAAAGAGTAGCTTGAACTAGGCTAGTGAAGTTCTTTTCTATTCCTTGTATATTTCTAGAATGCATTATTGAAGATGGCTAGTGAATAACCAGAAAATGAAGCAGTGATCACAAGTAGTCAGTATGGTTTCCTCAAGAACAAGCCAACCAAAACAACCTCACTTCTTTTTTTTGACAGGGTTACCAGACTGCGAGATTAAGCAAAGCATTTGAAAAAGTCTTTCATCATATTCTTGTGGACAAGATGAGAGGGTTGCATACTTGGCAATAGCACAGTTAGGTGGATATAAGACTGACTGAGTGGATAGAAGCAAGGAGGACCCATTAACAGTATAATACCAACATGGAAAGAAGTTTCTAGGGTAGTGCCACTTTATAACCTGCAGTTAAACATTTTTTAATCAATGATTTGAGTAAAGAGTACATGGCATGCTTCTGTCTCAAATTTTGAGATGATGCAAAGCTTGGAGGGATTTCTAATATGTTTGATGACAAGAGTCAGGATATAAAAAGCTCTCAACAGGCTAGAATCTTGAGCTAAATCTAAGCTGATAAAATCAAATAATGATAAATGGAAGCCTTACTCTTGAGCTAACCATTCACAAGTCTGAATTTGGAGAGGCACGACTAGATAGCATTTCACCTGAAAGAAAGATCTAGGACTTTTAGTGGCCAGCAAGGTCAGCAGAGTTCAATAAAGTGACATGGTGCCTAAAAAGGTTACATTTAGAAAAGCATTGTGTTCCAGGATTAAGGGGATTATTGTCTTTCTCTGATCAGATGGTATATGGATCACGGATCATAGAGTCATAGACCTGGAGTTGGAAGAGACTTTAAAGGTAACAAGTTCATTCTCCACCTTCACCCCTATTTTACAGATGCTTAAATTGAGGCGTAGGGAAATTAAGTGACTTGACAGAATCATATAATTAATGAGTACCTGAGGAGCTCTATCCTCTACCCCCTGCTGTGTTCAGTTTTGGGTGAGCATTGGTAAAACTGAAGAATATCAAGATCATTCTGTTATTAGAATTACTTGATGAAACTGGGCTAATTTATCCTGGACAAAAGAATACCAATACAACATGGTCTCTATCTTTACATGTTGGAAGAATTGTCACGCAGAAGGGAAGTTGTAATTTTTTTGCTTTAATATGTGAGAATAAAGAAAAAGGGAGAAATTGATGGAGGCTGCAAAGAGGCAGATTTAAGCTTAATGAAAGGAAAGGTTTCTTGATAATTAGAGTTATACAAGAGGAAAATGGTCTACCTTGGGAGTTTGTGGCTTCTCCATCTCTAGAATGATTGAATAAAGGCTGACTATTTGTCAGGAGTGTTGTGGAGAGGATTTTTGTGCAGATATGTGTTGGACAACATAGTCTTCTGAGATTCTATGATTCCATGTAATAATAATAATATGATTCTATGTAAATAGTAAGATCATATAGAATTCCTGTATACAATCAAGTTTTACGCCAGCCTTTGATTTAAAAAAATCAAAGGAGGCAAAACTGGGAGATACACCTGTCAATAGTTTTTGGCACTGTCATGAAAGTTGTTTTGTGCCAAGTCCAAATGGAAGAGGGATTCTCCAAGGACAGTAAGACTTTCCAGATGTTCTATTTGTGGATGGAATTCTGTGGATTTCATTAAGCCCTAGAACATTACTGAGCACTTGCTAGGAGTCCATGGACATTCAAAAGAGATCAGCCTTATAATCTACACACACACACACACACACACACACACACACACACACACACTAAATGGATAAGGATTATGTAAGTGTGTGTGTATGCGTGTATCCACACACATACACACACACAGATTGAGAGAGAGAGAAAGAGAGAGAGAGAGAAAGAGAGAGAGAGAGAGAGAGAGAGAGTCCAGATTGTTATATGTGGTTCAAAGTACAGGTCATTGGGGTAGTTCATCTGTACATTTATCCAGGACAGATACCTTATTGCAAATGGACAATGAACTGAGCTAAGAACTGAATGGGAGACAGAGAAGGCTGCATTTGGGAATTTGCAATGTGTCTTCAGTGATTAATTCCAAGATGTTTTCTGCCACCCAAGCTGATCCTTCTCATTCTAACATTCTTCCATTGATGCTGTATGGTTGGGAATCATGGAATACTAAGATGCTAGAAGAATGAGAATTTCAGGCTATCTATATGGTAATGGGAAGATTCATCCTGAAAGCAAATAGACTGTGGCATATTACCACTTATGACTTGGCACAAAAATGGCATAAAAAATATTATCAAGGACATCAAGAACCAGAAATGGAAGGGGGTTAGTCATACAGTGAAAGCAAAAGATAACAGCTGCCCAGGCTAAATTTTACATAGATGTCTATAAAATATAAAAAAAATATCTTGGGGAAGTGATTTGATTGAGGCCACACAGGTTATAAGTGGCAGAGCCAGAATTTAAATCCAAACCTTCTGACTCCAAATCCAATGTTCTCTTTTACTGTATCATGCTCTTCCTCCATCCTATTATTGTATTATATGCTCTTGAGTAGTAGTCAGTTTACTCTGTCTTTCCTAAAATATGGCCCCCGTAGATGCATATTTTCTATGTAGTTATGCAAATTATTGATAAAACATTAATAGGAGGTTTTTTTCATGTTAAGTTGAGATCTTCCCCCCTACCCCATAAGTTCCAGCATAGGGCTGCTGTTCTACTCTCTGAGGCTACACTGGATAATACTAATCCTTCTTGGGATGACAGTCATCCAAGTTCTTGAAGAGCATCTCCTTCTCTGTTCTACACTCTACCTGAGTAGAGTCAACTTAACTGAGGCACCAGATGAATTTTTTCAAATCTTGGACTCTTTTTTCCCAGCAGAAAGAATTGGACATGAAGCAAGGAGCATACTTTTTGTGTGCCATCCTTTCTGTAGTTTTTTGCTTTGGCCTGGGCTTGTTTCCATATAATTGAGAAATTAATTGATAATTTCCATTTATTTGAACTTGGAAGGCATTTGTTTCTGGGAAGCTCCATTACTTTCTTCTTCATAGAAATATTTTTGACTATTAGAGATAGAAGGGACTTTAGAGACCAACTACTCCAACTCTCGTTTTACAAATGAATAAATTGATCAGAGAGAGAAAGTGGCATAAAAATCACACAATAAAAAGTGACAGGGTAGTGATTAGAACGCTCATTTTCTTAATTCCAAATTGAGGGCACTTTATTTTGCATCATGATTCATCCTTTTTCTTGTGATCAACAAGAAAATAAAAATAGAAGCATATTTTGAATAAATAGCCAGTGCGGTTCAGTGGAAACAGTGATGGATTTGGGGTCTGAGGACGTGGAGACCTGGATTTGGAATCTGAGGAACTACTATCTATGTGACCTTGGGAAATTTTAGCACCTTCATTAGGCCTCAGTTTCCTCAACTGTAAATGAAGGTATTGGCATAGTTGACCTCTAAGAACCCTTCCATCTCTTGGCCCCCAAAAGAGTTACCTTGCTCATGACCCCTAGAATAAAAACTTACCAACTAAATCACCACTCTCAAGTCCTTATGAATCATGGAAATTCTTTCAAGACATTTTGACTGAGAAGAATGTGGCTAAAATGATAAAAAAAACTAGACATCTAGAATAGTGAATTATTGGGAGATTATTTGGATTATAACATTTTATTTGTTTATATATATGGGCAGTTAACATATTTGCTTCTTCAGTAGCAATGTACTAAGACTGAATTGTTCACTGGTTTCCTAAAACTCAGGCAAAATTGATAATGGGAGATAGCCAAATAAACATTTCCATCCAATTTTCAATGGAATGGTTCCCCTAAATGAGGCCATAGCTAAGTAAATGAGTAGCACATCAGGCAATGATGGGTAAGCAATTGGAAATGGACATCATGGCCTCAGTCCTGGATCTTGGCATGCAGTGGTGTCAGATAATTTTCCAACCTGTTATAGCTGAAATGCCAGACCAATTTTTTTAAAGACCCAGGTATAGTTTATACAAAAGGCAGGATAGCAGGAAATAAAATACAGTTATTTGAATTATAATCAGTGTCAAAAATCATCATTATGTGTTGGCAGTGGCATATGATGGAAAGAGTGGGAGATGGATGAACAGAGGTTAGATCCTGATGTTGACATTTACTATCTGTATGACCATGGGCAAGTCACATAGCACAGTTCTTGGTGTATTACAGGTGCCTAATGCTTATTGTCTCACTGAATTACCTTCTCAGTGCCCTCAAACAACTCTATAAGATTGTAAGTAACTGGAGAGTTGCTGATCTATACTGGTAAAGGAAGTTGCCACATTGGAACTTCCTTTCACTGGTGAAATCAGGAATCCAGACAAAAAATACTGGGGTGATATTTTTGCACTACCAATGTCCCAATATTGTTGTGATGCACAATGTAGATAAACAATCCTGTAAAAGCTATTTATAGCATTAGGAACAAACTGTTACTAACATTTCTAGGTTTAGGTTGGTATACCATCACAAATCAAGTACTGAAAGATTTCTTCCCAATTCTTGCAAAATATCTGCATTGTTTTGAGGGTAAATCTAGAAAAAAAAACTTTTTTTTAAAGAAAATATGCAAATAAGAGCTAATTAGAATATAGCCATAAGGAAGCTTTCTGGTTGGTTCAGAAAATATATTTGATGTTTTAATTTCCTTTTAAGTTATTTAGAGACTCCTTAACAAAACAAAACTAGATTGGGATCCCTGCAGTGAATAAAGGTAGGGCAAGCCTGATTTGATTTTTATTTTTAAGAACGTTTTATTTAGTAACACCTCTGGAAAGGTTTTTGCCAGAAAGGAAACAATGAAGAGAAAAAAATGTTTTCATGCAAATTTCTCCTTCCATCTGTTGGTATTTGTTTCCTATTTTTTTTCCTTGAGGGTTAGGTACCACTATCAAAGATAAGTTTTATAAACTAATAGATTATTAGGCCCAGGAAGGGCCTTAGAGATCATTTAATTTGCTCCTTTCATTTTACAAATGAGGAAACTGGTCCAGAGCGAAGTTAAGATTCTTTCTTGGGTTTACCTAGATAGTGAATAGCAGAATCTTTACAGAAACCCAAGACTTTTAACTCTAAGTCCATTGTAGGTTCCTCTAGACTAGACCATGGTGTTTTCATCAAGTATGTATTAGCATAGAATGATTTTTTTTCACATTCAAAACACCACAGCTTGTCATTGGAATCCACTTTCATAGTTTCATTCTATATTCCTCTTTGTTTGGGAACAATGGTGAAATTTCAGAAATTTACTGAGGCATCATGCCTCCATGAATTTCCCTTATGTTTAATGTATTTTAGAGTGGAAGAGAGCTCAAAAAGTCATCTAATCCAGTACCTGCTTCCAAGTAGGTGAATGTCTCTCCCAAATAACAGCCTCCCATCCTTCTAATTCTCCTTGATGTGGTCTCACTCTCTACCCTTTTCAGTTTTGACCAGATAGTTGACCAGTACTACTGCTCTTCTTGTCCCACCCAAGTCTGGCCAAATTCTAATCTTGAGTAACTCCCACCATCCACTTTTTCTACTTCTCTACATACAGTGCTGAGGAAAGTAACACAACTGTTGTCACTGAGTTCACTCCAGTGAATGTTATCTAATTTCAAATGGGGCCTCATTAATAACTCTACCATTCTTCCACATCATTTTTGTCTGTAACACCATCTTAATTTACATAATTACAGCTCTCATGCTCTCAATCTCCTCTCACCTGGACTGTTGAAGTAACCTTTTTATTGGTTTTCTTGAATTCAATCCCTCTCCTTCCCAAACCCCATCCTCTACAAAGATATTAAATTAGTCTTCTAAGAAAACACCTAATCTGATCATGTTGCTTTCTTTCTTAAAAATGTTGGATGGTTTGACTCCTTTTTGACACTGTGATAAAATACAGATCTCACAGCTTAATATTTAAAGCCCCTTATGGTCTAGCCTTAGACACTCTTCTAAATTCATTTCAAATAAGTCCATTTCATACCCTCCACCATCAAACAAAAATACTTTTCTTGTTTCCTAACCTCTGGAATTTTATCTTCTGTCTTCATATATTGGAATAGGTGACTGAGCAGTAACTGTGTTAAGAGGCTGGGGTTGTATCCTTTAAAAGGACCGAGTGGTCATCCTGAGGTTTTGATTGGTTAGAAGGATTAGGGCATGAGCTATTGACTTGGCTTAACTGTTACCTAAAAACCCATTCTATGGGAACTTGGTGTTTCTAAGGTTTGGCAAATATTCCACTCTCCTGTATCTTTCTTTCTAGCAGTTGCTGCCTCTGGGAATAAAGAGGCAAAGGGAGCAGTGTATATTTTAGTTAGTAAAAGTATCTTTGGAAGCTTATTGAAAATAAAGTGATTTTTATTAATTTTATGATCTAGGAGTATTTCATTATGTTCTAATTTTGAGATGCAATTCCTAGACTGGTTTGAGATAACCTCACTCAGAACATTTCCTATACCTAGAATTCATAACTTAAACTCTTAACCTTAACTCAAGTGCCAACTACTTCTTTCCTTCCTTCCTTCCTTCCTTCCTTCCTTCCTTCCTTCCTTCCTTCCTTCCTTCCTTCCTTCCTTCCTTCCTTCCTTCCTTCCTTCCTTCCTTCCTTCCTTCCTCCCTCCCTCCCTCCCTCCTCCCTCCCTTCCTTCCTTCCTTCCCTCCTTCCCTCCCTCCTGTCTTTCCCAGCACCAAGTACATAACCTTGCTGAAGTAATGAAGACTGAATGAAGGCTGTAGGGTCACAGATTTAGGGATGGAAGGGACCTTAGAGATACTTCTAATCCAACCCCTTCCTTTCACATGGAAGCAAACTGAAGACAAGCAATTTAACTAAGATCAGATAGACAGTAAATGGCAGAGACAGGGTTTGAATCCAGATTTTCTGTGTGCAAGCTGGGGATAGTAGTCCAGAGTGGGTGCTGCACTATATTTGTGTGTAATGACCAAAGTGAGTTCTATGCTTCCTCCAGAAACTATGTTAAACTTAGATCTCTCTACCTTGAGATTGATTCCATGCTATTTTCTAAAAATTCTGCCTTTTGAGAGACTTAGTCTATTCCAAAACTCCATTAAGGACTCACATCATTGGTAAGTGTTTCTTGTAGTGTTCATATTTTAAAGAACTGATTTATGTTTTCTCACTGAACTGTATCTAATGGTCTTTTGACTCAAAAGATTGAAATCAAAGAGAAGCAGCTTAAAACTCTGCTGGTCATTGTCCATGACTGATTTAATAGTACTGTTCCCAGAAGCAGATATGTGTTGGGGGAGTGTTCCTGGCATTTGGGGAGAGTCAGTCAGTTGGTGGAGGAAGAAAATTGAGCTCCAAGATGGCTCCATAGTATCAAAGTCATTTAGTATTATACGGTTGACTTAATAAAACAGTAAAGGTTTTCCAAAGTAACTAATTTTCATTTGTTTTCACCTGAGATCCCAATCACCAGGTGCTGGCTATCAGTGGATAAATTGGGTACTTACTGCCTCACACATGTCTAGCCTAGCTACCCTGTGAAGAATATCTGTTAATTTGAGCTGCCACAATTTGTAAACAAATTCTGTCTCATTCCTGTTAGAGAACAGGTACAAGTGTAGAGGGCTGCCAACAAATCTCTAATAAAGGGAAAAAGGAATGTCTGAAAAAAGGGGAGCAACATGTTAATCTTCTAGATATTATTTATTCAGGAAATTTTGATTATCCAGAACACTGAGAAGGACCTGGAAGGCATCAAAAGACCAAAAGCCAAAGGAAGGAAGCAAACTTGAAAGGAAGAAAAAAAAACCAAACAAACTATAAGCAGACTCAATGGAGTTTACCAAGCTCGAATGCTAAGATTCACGTAACTGTTCCACTGGAGTATTATGTAAGCCTTCATTCAAAGCCTATTTATTCTTAAACAGCCATCTAACAACCTTCAGGTCAAGGGCCACTTTTTTTTCTTTGTAATCTAGCATAAACATATAACTTGTACTTATTTGTTGCATGTTAATAAATGCTTGTTGGATTGGAATTGAATTAATTGCCTTCCCAACACACAGCCAACTAGAAGCAGCAAGGCAGAAGAGGAAAGTTATTGTTAAAGAGAGGTAAGCAAACTGTTATCATGACGAAATGGTACCTGGAATTTATAGTAGCTCTGTGTGTGTGTGTGTGTGTGTGTGTGTGTGTGTGTGTGTGTGTTTTGTGTCTATGAACCCTATGAATTACTTGGAGTAATACCTATTACTTAGAGAATAGTACCTATTATTGGAGAGTAGCTAAACAGCTTATAATGTGCGGCTGTTGTAATGGAATACTATGATGTTGAAGAAATGACCAAAGGGATGAGTTCAGAGAAACTTGGGAAGTCTTGAATGAATTGATGTAGAGGTAAGTGATCAGAACCAGGAGAACAATGTATATGATTACAATGACATTGTAAAGACAAGCAACTTTAAAAGATTTACCTAGTCTGATTTCATGAAAAAGCCAATTGTGGTTGGAGTTGGACAAAGAGGAAGCATGCTCCCCTTTGTCAGGTGATGGACTTAGGGTATGGAATGAGACCCATATTTTTCTGGACATGACAAGGGGGAAAATTTGTTTCACTTGAATATGCTTAATTGTTACAAAGGTGTTTTCTCCTTTTTCTAGTGGGGTAGTAGAAGGAAGAAGAAGTAGATTTTTGTTGAATGAAAAAAACAAATTAGATTCTATGATGCCAAAAACCAAACAAACTGATAACAAGCAAAAGGGGCAATACTTAGCACCCTCGCAGTGATGGAAGAGAGAGTAAATTATTTAAAAATGGACACATGAACTCAAAAAGCAAAAGCAAAGGTCTTATGCCCTTCACTAGGCTTTGTAAATACTTCATGTTTCTTTAGCACTTAAACATTTATAGAGCGCTTTTTATCACAACAACCCTATGAGGCTGCTAATGAAAGTATTACTATTTCCATTTTCAGATGAGGAATCAGAAGCTTAAAATTCTAATGATAACAATAGTTAATATTTTTAGAGCTCTCTAAAGGTGCTTTACATGAATTATCTCACTTGACCCTCAGTACCATTGCAAAATACCTAACGAATGCACTACAATCTCCATTTTTATAGATTTGGAACCTGTAGCCTACAGAGTTTTAGTTTCTATTTATTGATCTCACTCTTTTAAGTCAAAACACCATTAACAGAATGCAGTGAGAAAGCACAAACCATTCCTTTAAAACAGAAACACTGTGAGAGATACTTAGTGATACACAGGACGGTTCATGGAGGCTCAGGCAGTAATAACACCTGTGTCTAATATTTGCACAGCACTTTAAAGTTTGCAAAGTGATTTACATATATCATTTGCCATGAGCAACAACTCTGGTAAACATGCTTCAGGCATTGTTATCCCTGTTTCATAGATGAGTAAACTGAGGCTCGGAGACACTAAACAATTTGTCAAGCATCATGAAACTTTATATACTAGAACCCAGATCTTCTGACTTTCAGTTCATCTTTCTCTCCATCGTATTTCAATACTGCATTGCAGCATAATGCAAAAGCTGTTATTCACTAAATATCCAAGAAAATCAGAAGGAGTAACGGATAACGAATTGCTGACGCACATAACAAAACTAGCATGGAAACAGTACGTGCTTATGATGAACAACATATACTTGAGGTCCATCTCTGCTTAACACATGACATCTAATATAAAATCTTTTTGGTTCTTAAAGGCCTTCATGACCCAACCCTTCCTTCCTTTCCACTCTTCTCAGAACTTCCTTCCTTCCATGTACTTTATGCTCCAGTGGCATTGACTTTCTTGTTGTTCTTTAAACACAATACTTTTTCTCCTGACTCTGTGCATTTTCACTGGCTTTTTCCCAGCCTGGAATTCTCTCTCTCATCATTCCTGTCTTCTGGTTTCCCTGACTTCCTTCAGATCTCATCTAAATCTCTGTCTTCCTCAAGAAGCCTTTCTCAATCCCCCTTGATGCTAATGCCTTTCCTCAGAGATGATCTCTAATGATCTTGTGTATCTTGCTTTTACATAATTGTTTGCATCTTGTTGTCACCATTAGACTGTGTTTAAAGCAAGAACCACTCTTTTTGCATTATTGATGTTTAGTACAGTGCCCAACACATAGTAGGTGATTAATAAATGCTTGTTGACTTGATACATTCCTAACTTTTCTTGCTAACTATTTCATCTTTCAGAAGGAAGAAGAGGTAACCAGAGGTACAGCTATTCCAGATCCAGATCTAGTGAATAAGTAGCAATGGAACCAAAAGCATTGTAAGAAAGGGCCATACCTTACTAGTTTATGGAGAATGAAAAGACAGGATCTTAAGAGAACTCTAGGTTTGGGGAGGGTTTTGGAGAGAGGACCAGTAAAGTATAATACTCCGAGATTTTAAAGGCAAAGTCAGCTCAAGAAACTCACGCACACACACAAAATCTCAGGTCAGCTAGGTGGTTCAATGAATATAGCACTGGCCCTGGAGTCAGGAAGACCTGAGTTCAAATCTGGCCTCAGACACTTGACACACCCTAATAGCTGTGTGACCTTGAGCAAGTCACTTAACACCAATTGCCTAGTCTTCCCTCCTCCAAAAATTAAAAATATGATGTCACAAGAACAAATGATTCTGTTGAAAAAGAACAGGGATAGGTGTTGAAAGAATGATATGGCAACACAAAGAAATCCTGGTTGAAGTTTTAAAAATATTAATATCTTTTATTTTTATATCATCTTCATTTTCATATTTGTCTCTCCCCTCCCTTACCTAGAAATCCTCTCCCTATAACAAGAAATCATAAAAAAAGCAACCACCCCACCCCAAATTTCTCCAGTGAAACTAAATCAAACATTCACTCAGTCCCTGTTCTACCATTTCTCTGTATTCTTCATATTTGATATTTCTTATGGCATGGTAATATTACATTACATTTATGTACTTTTTTTGCTTTTTCCCCATTCAATGTACACCTCCAGTTATCTGTTACTGCAAAAAGTCTTGCTATAAATATTTTAGTGTAAATGGGACCTTTCTTTCTGTATTTTATTTCCTTGGGGTGTATGTTTAGCAGTGTGGTCTTTGGATCAAAGGATATGAACACCACACTCATTTCCCTAAAAAAATTCACAATTGCTTTCCAGAATAGAAGGATCACTTTGTAGTATTACCCACTTATTGGCCCCAGTATACACATCTTTCCTTAGTTCCTTCTTATTTTACTATTTCCCACTTTTGAAATCTCTTCCAATATGCTGGACATGAAGTTGAACATCATAGTTGTTTTGATTTGGAGTCATTTTTTGTAATAATTTTAAAAGGCATAGGAAAGGAAGATTGAAGTAAGGCCAGTAACTAAAGAGAAACATAAAAGTGCTAAATTCATGTCATTTTTTTCAAATATGCTAAAACTACTATGATCTGAGAGTGGTGTAAATGCTAAGGAAAAGGGGACAGGGGTTTACCAAAATGATACAGAAGGCAGATGGAAGAACAAGAAAATTATATAGTCATGTTTTAGGTTGGATAGGACTTTAATAACCAATTACTATTTTGATTTTATTTTCTCAAATAATTAGTATTAAATGAAACACATTAAAAATACTGGAAGAACTTGTAGACATGATTGCTGAATTCAGAAAAATCAGAAGAATAATTGAGGTACCACTGGACTGGAGACTGGAAAATAATATCCTAATCTTTAAAAAGGGAGAAAAGGTGAATTCTCCAAATTCTAAGGCAGTGAGCTTAATTATGACTTGACACAATTCTACAAATCATTATGAAAGAGATTGCTTCTGATTGTTTAGAAGGAGAAGTGGTTGTCACTACAAACCATCATGGGTTCACTATCCAATATCCTTTTTTGAGAGGGCAACTGATTATATGAGGAAAATAAGTTAACTGTGGTATGATCTGTGTTGTCTTTTTTAACAAGATGGAGAGATGTGGAGTAAAAGACCACAGAATGGTAGATACAAAATTTGTTGAATGACAACACCAAGACTGATGATTTTTAAAAATTTAATTTAATTTAATTTTTAATTAAATTTTGTTTATTTTTAATTTACACCATTCATTTCCACAAGATTTTGAGTTACAAATTTTCTCCTCATCTTTCTCCTACCCACCACCCCAAAACAATGATCCCACTATATACCTCCTCCCCCAGTCTGCTCTCTCCTATATCCTCCCCCATCCCTCTTCCTACTTTCTGGTAAGGCAAGATGGATCTCCATACCCTAGTGCCTGTATATCTTATTTCCCAGTTACATGTAAATTAATAATAATAATAATAATGATATTGAACATTTCATTTTATTTTAAAAATTATTTTATTTATTTTTTTGTTTACATCATTCATTTCCACGATATTTTAATTTACACATTTTCTCCCCGTCATTCCACTACCCACAACCCCAAAAGAGCAATCCCACTGTAAAGCCCTCCCCCCCCCATTTGCTCTCTTTTATGTCCTCCTCCAATGCCCCTCTAAATTTCTGGTAGGGCAGGGTGGGTCTCCCTACCCCAGTGACTGTATATCTTAATTCCCAATTGCATGTAGTTAATAATAATTATATATGTATGTATGTATATATAAAATACCACTGAACTGGTGTGTGTATATATTTAACATTTGATTGTAGAACTTTAAATTCTAGATTCTTTTGGTTCCTCGCTCGTCACCCACCTCCACCGGAAGGACAAGCAATTCAATACAGGCCGTACATGAGTACTTACGCAGGACATCTCCACAGTGGACATATTGTGAGAGGCTGATTATATGTCCCTCCTTCCTATCCCATCCCCCCCATTCTATTCTCTACCCTGTCCCTTTACTGAAGTGTGTGCTTCCAGAAACCCTCCCCCTGATCCTGCCCTCCCCTCTGTCGTCCTGCCTCTCATCCCCATCCCCCCTCCTCTCCTGTGTGGTAAGATACCCAGATTAGAGTTTTTGTCATTCCTTCCCTAAGGCAAATTCAATTAGAGTAAAGGAAAATAAAGTTGTAACAGTTATCCCTTGCCTCTTTTATATGAGATGATTAACCCTATTTTGTCTCTCCTTGTCTCCTCTCATTCTAGTCCTCTCCCACCTCAGAATTTCACCTTTTAAAGTATCATCCCTTGCCCATCAATTGGGGAATGGCTGAACAAGTTATGGTATATGAATGTAATGGAATATTAT
>CM053598.1:73629988-73656559 GCA_028646575.1 Pseudocheirus occidentalis | reverse complement strand
CAAGCCTCAGACCAAATCATTTCAGGCTCCTTTTGAATTCTATTTTTTTGTGGGGGGGATGGAGATGGAAAGGATAGTGAAATCATTTGCTTAAACAATCAATCATTGTTTTCTTCAGATAGCATTGTGATCATTCTGCTAGATTATATTCTGGAAAAGCAATCATTCAAATTGATTTTATCACCTTTAATAATAACACAACTTCACTGGAGCCCTAGTGGAAATTCACTGCAGCATTAAGTCTATCTACTAATGTGCAGAATTGTGCATTCCCACACGGGGAAGATTTCCTGGTCTCAAAACTGTGTGAATCAGAGAAACGTCCCTGGTCTTCTCTAGCAGTGATTTCCAGTTGGTTGTCTAGCCCCTACAGGACAGACTATGAATGAATGACTCCAGCTACATACTCTCTTTAGTTCATACTAGTACTCCCTTACCGGCAATGAGCTGTGAGCTAGAATGAGTATTGCCTTTGACACTGGAATACCTAGGCCCAAATCCTGATTTACCGCCTCTGACTTTAGGTTACTTGAACTCTCTGGTCTGAGAAGACTGGCTTAGGGGTTCTCTGAGTTTCCCTCCAGTTCTAGGTCCTGCACAATTATTTGACTTGAAAACAAATAATCCTAGTCTTCTTCAGAGTAAGAGTAGTGATGGTGCTAATACTCAAACAATACCTGGAGTATCTGCTCTGGGTGCCATATTTGAAGAAGGACAAACTGATAAGCATCCAGAATAGGGCAAAACAGAATGAGGAAGGACCTGAAGATTATGTCATGCAAAGACGGGCTGAAGGAATCCAGAAGAAAAGACTTTGTGCCCACCTGCTACTTGTCTTCAAACTTAGGAAGGTCTGTCACATGGGGAAAGGATTGGAAAAGTCTTCAAGGAGAAGCAACAGTGGAGAACCGTGCTTAGCACAATGCTGGGGATAGAAATGGGTGCTTGATACAATTTTTTGACTGACAGTATGGTAGGTCATCAGCCAACAAAGCTAATGAGATGATAAACTGCATAAAACAAGGCACGATGCCTAACTCGAAACTCTAGGGCTGTATTCAGCCACGTTACAGTAATGTTTTCAAAAGTTATAGAGCTGCTCTGCCCCTAACCAAAATACACTAGATCACTGTTATTCTAGTGCATGGGACTCCTCTCACTTCAGGTGGTGGTCTTTTGTTGCCGGGAGACCCTCCATTCTCTGGCCATTCTGTATCTTCCCATTTTTCCTCACCCCTGCTTATTCTCAGCTGTCTGATCCTTTGGTCTATAGCCCCCAACCCCATTCAAGGCATTTTCTGATTTTTCATTTCTTCTTTTTTCCTTATCGATCCTCCCATTCTTCTTGATTTGGCACCAGTCTCTCAGATCTTGGCTTGGATTGTCATCATCAAACAAAGAGAGGGACCATGCTCCAGGTTGTTAAGGATGCTAGAACATTATAGCCTAATAAATGAGGCATTGCAGCAATTCTTTTGCAGAGAAGCTGTCTTTCTCCATGCTTAAGTGCATTAGAAAATGTAATTTATCCTCAGAAGGCCTTGCTGAAGCAGGTATAAGATTTATAAACGATAGTGAAACATCAATGAATATCACACACATTTGTTTATTCTTCTTCAACATCTACCTTTATGCTAAACATACACACACACACATATTTGTAAATATGTGTGTGTGTAACAATTCCACTAACACTAGCCTGACTTAGTTTCCAAATCATTTGAAACTGTAAACTTGCCTTTAAAAAAGATGACAATTTTATCAGCACATATATCTGTATACCTACATATATAAATACCCATATAATGCATCTTATATATACATATTAATTTACTAATATTATAATTTATGCATATAATATATACACACATATACAAAATGAATATATGCACTTCTATAGTAGACGTGACCCACAGCTAAAACATTCCAGGACCAATATCACGTAGTCATAAAAGTCCCAGAACAAAGATAGCTCTGGTTTCAAAGCCTAGGTCCAACACCTACTAACTGTGTGAACCTGGGTAAGCCACTTGACTGCTCTGAATTCAGTTTGCTCATTTCTGAAATGTAGGTCCTAATGCTCACACTGCTATTGTAAGGAAATATGTTCCATAAATCACAAAGCACATAACATAAATGTAAGATTTATAAATGTAAATTGTTATTTTTGTTCTTTTTCTGACAGTGGAAGAGGAAAAGCTAAAAATTCTTTGCATCTGGACAAATGACTTGATGTGAACTATTAGCTAAGGGGAAAACAGATAGGGAAGGACCAAAAGGAATTGACTGCACCCTATCTTTTGGTACCTTCCAATTTTACCAAAATATTCTTGCTAACTAGGTGCCAGGCTCTATATCTATGTTGCCTGATGACTGAAAGTTCTGGTAAAAGCCTCTAAAATGCAACACTCTATGCAAAACCCAACCAACCCAGCCTATTTATTGTCCCAGACAGGTGACCAAGGAATGATTGTTAAGAAAGTGTTCTTGTGCCCACAGACATACCCCTCAACCCATTACAGGTCTAAGGAGACCTTGGACCTTGGAAATTAATGGGACCTTAAAGTCGTTTCTCCACATACTCCACAACTATCCTTGGCTTTTCCTAATAGTGAGCATCTATCATTCATGAATAAGCCTTTTGGAAGCTCTTTCTACTTTCAGCCCATACACTCAAGGTATGCAAAGAACTACTTCCCCTACATCTTTCAAGTTTCAGTAAGTATATTTTAGGATTTGGTAAAAAACTACAAATTCAATTCTTCCACATTCCTCTAATTTTCACCAGATTTTGGCCATATCTCCTAGCCTTTCTAGGTCCAGACTGGGGAATCCACTTGTATTTCCACTATGACTAAAAACAGTCCAGATTATTAATAACAACAACAATAACATCAACTCAGGTTTCTATAGTACTCTAAAGGTTGACAAAGTTTCCTTTATTACCCTTTGAAGTGAGACATAGGCACAAATGTTATTATCCCCATTTTACAGGTGAGAAAACAGCACAAGTAAATTGGCTCAAGATCAGTCAACAAAAAAATTTTAAGCACCTTAGTGTGGATACAGAAAGAGGCAAAAGACAGTCTGTCTTCAAGGAGTTCAAAATCTAATGAGGGAATCATACAGCTAGTAAGTGGCAGAGCCCTGATTTCAAATCCATCTCTTCTGACTCCAAAACAATCAATTAACAAGCATTTAATAAACACCAGGCCCCTGGCTAGGCTCAGGGAATAGCAAGATAAAAATGAAACCATCCCTGCCCTCAAGGAGCTTCATCCTCTCAGGGGAAGTGACATATACATAAATGTATACACAGTACATTCAAAGTAAACTCGAGTAAATGGGGGGAAGGAGGCTCTCCTTATGATTTCTGATTTATTTTAGCCACTTTCATTCTCTCAATTAAAAGAGGAGTTAAAGCCTGTGATTCTGTGAGCTACAGGTAAAAAATGAAAAATTCCTTCATGTGGAATGGAATAAACACATGAAAAATACCTTGCAAACTTTAATGCACAATATAAATACTAGTTGCTGTGGTTGCCTCTGCTGCTGGTTGTTGCTGCTGCTGCTGCTGCTGTTAAGTTATTGCTGTTGCTGCTGGTTGTTGCTGCTGCTGTTACTTCTGATTGCTGTTGCTGCTGCTGGTTCTTGCTGTTCCTGCTGGTGGCTGTTGTTACTGGTTGTTGCTGCTGCTGCTGCTGCTGCTGTTAAGTTACTTCTGATTGTTGAGGCTACTGCTGTTAGTTGTTGCTGCTACTGCTGTTAGTTGTTGCTGCTGCTGCTGCTGATAACAACAATGCTTGTTGCTGCTGCTGTTACTTCTGGTTGTAGTTGCTACTGTTACTTCTGGTTAGAGTTGCTACTGTTGCTGGTTGTTGCTGCTGATTCGTTGTTGCTCCTGCAGGCTGTTGCTGCTGCTCAAAATTTATTTACACATCACATGCCTTTCTTTATTGAAGAAAAACGCCCTTTTTTTCCACTGGGGTTCAGCTTGCTAATAGTACTGTTGTCCATTGCCAAAAAGACATCTCCCCCTCCCCCAAAAGGCCACAGTCCTGTAACTTTCTTGTGGAGAAAAAAAAAGGCAATGTTTTTCCAAAAGTCTATATGCCCTAGTGTTTCTAACAAGCAGATAGAACATCCTGACCATGACCTCAGAAGATTGATGATAATGATAATAATGATTATTGGAATTTATATAGGGCTTTAATTTATTTATAAACATTATAAAATTATATATAAATTTATAAATTATTTAATTTACATATAAATATGTAATTTATATAAGTGTGTTTTCAAAGCAGTTTACATATATTAACTCATTTGATCCTCACAACAAGAGGTGCTCTTATGATCTCCAATTTACATATGAAGAAACTGGGGCTAAAAGAGTTTAAATGATTCATCCAGGGTCACACAGCTGAGAAGCATCTGAGGCAGAATTTGAACTCAGGTCTTCCTCAGACAAGTATGACCCTGGGCAAGTCATTTTAACCCTGTTTGCCTCAGTTTCCTCTTCTGTAAAATGAGCTGGAAAAGGAAATGGTGAACCACTCTAGTATCTTTGCCAAGAAAACCCCAAATGGGGTCATGAATGAAAAATGACTGAACAATGACTTCATGATGCCAGGTCTACCACCCAGCCGTCTTTATAGTAATTGTTAACATTTATATAGATCCTTTGGGTTTGCAAAATACTTTGCACATATTATGTTGTCTGTTGTATTTTGTTATACCAATATAACAAAATATGTTTTTTTTGTTGTGGTTTTGGTTGTGGCTATAATATAGGTTCTTGGTACAAGGAGGGTTTCCTCCATCACTCTCTCCCCACTCCCTATCTTCACTTACATTCAAGGAAACCTCATCTTGATTTCTAAACTTTATTGATTGAGATTGCAATACAATCAAATCAGAATGGGTATTACTCTATGAATATTCTAGAGACATTATGCACAACCAGATTCCATGATAGGTTAGGGAGGGAGAAGTCTAAAAATGGGAAGTTAGATCAGATAGGATGTATTTATTTGGGACATGTTTATATGTTTTAGAAACAATAAAAGATTCTCTGGTTTGTTTTTTGATCGTTACAGGATAGATGTTAAAATCTGTTTGAGTAAACAGGAAATTTATGAGTGAGTGGGAGAAATATGGAGAAGGGGAAGAAAGAAAAGTTACTAAGTCATCATTCTCATGATGGTCTGCAGAAATCCAATTTACTTCTGAAAATTTTGAAAATAAAATTGAGCTCAAGACAAAGAAGAAAAACTACCTTTAAAAAGGAAATAAAGAAACAAAGTCCCTGAGAGCCCCTGAGACAAACAGCTGCTTTGCTTTCCCTGCTCTCTGTGCATCTTTGCAATCTGTGCACAACAAAATGCTGCAGTTGGGGGCTTCAGTGTTTGCCTGGCACTGAGCCTCAGAACTTTACAAAAGAAGCAAGAGAAAGATGAGTAACAACATTAGCAAAAGAGAAGATTGGCCAGAACATCTCACAGGGGAAAGAAACTGGAAGAGCTTCATCACCCCAGTGTTAAGCACCAATGTACAAGGGGCCAAGAGGGAGGCAGAGAAGGCAGATTTGAACTGTGTCCACATTATGCCAAAACATATGGTGAGAAAAAGAAACAACTGGAAGAAGAGAAATGCAGTGATTGATAGATTTGCAAATGGCCTACAGTTATGTAAATGGAAAGAAAATTTCTTGGCTGAATTCCACTTTTAAAAAAAAAATTCAAAACTAGTTTGTCTTTGTAAATACCATATACGTTCTCATTGCTTGAAACAGGCAGACCCTGCGCGACTCCAGCTTGAATTTTCAGCTTCCCTGTTTCTCCCCCACCCCTAGTTTTATACTAGATGAAAAGGGGACTTGGGTAGAAGAAGGCTTTGACTGACAAGTGTGAGTCAGAGGATGTTAGTACAGCTCCAGAAGACCAGAGTTGGACCTAGTGACTTGGGACAGTAACAGGTTTATACAGCCCTAAGATGGACATGTTGAATACTGTCCAAGAGCAGCCTAAGATAGAATTAGGAGGGTGGAGGATTGGTGGCTGCACTGTCAAACTGTGCATTCATGTTGAGCTTGTGGTCCATTCAGACCCTCCACGTACTTCTCCATCTCCTGACTCCTGGCATTTTCACCTGCCAGCATATTCACTGGCAAAGGAATATTCCCTCCTTGTCCCTGCCTCCTGACTTTCCTGGCTTTATTCCAGGCCCAGAAAAAAATCCTAACTCTATAGAAAGAAAGAGGAAGCTCAGTGGTGCAGTGGATAGAATGATGAACCCAGAGACAAGAAAACCTGAGTTCAGGTTTAGCTGTGTGACCCTGGGCAAGTTGTTTAACTTTGGTCTGCCCCAGTTTCCTCAAATGCAAAATGAGTCTAGTAAGAGCACCTAACTAGCAGGATTATTGTGAGGCTCAAACAAGATGGTATTTGTAATGTGTTTAACATGGTGCCTTTTGCATAGTAGGCACCTAACATGAGCTTGTTCTCTTCCTTCCCATTCCCCCTCACTTCTAGAGTCTTCTCTCCACTGATTATTTCCAAATGATTCTGTCTGTGGCTTGTTTGTACATAATTGTTTGTGTGTTGTCTCCCCTATTAGACTGTGGGTTCTAATAGGGGAAACAACACTTCTCATTTATACTTCTTAAATTTAATCAGATTTGATTTGGCTTACTGTTCTAGGCTGTCAAAGATTTCTAGGGTCTTTATCTCTATTATTATTCTTATTAACCTCTTTCCAGTTTGTCTCATCTGCAAATTTAATAAACATACACTTTATGACTTCATCAAAGCTAGTGATAGAAATATAGACTAGAATAAGGCCACAGATAGATCCCTAGAGCACTCCTCTATAGACTTTCCAAGATCACATCCACACTGAAAAATCGAGCAGTTATTGAAATGGATGTTAAGATGAAAGTTGTATGGAGGAAAAAAAAACTCCCTAGCTTCCATAGCAATAATGTACAAATGTCACCAAAGTCCATCACTAGTAAGTTTCTGGGCCCTGAATTTTAACCCAAGTGTCTCCTTAGCTCAAGTCTGGTGCTATTTCTACTTTGTTGTTCTTCCTCTATATCATTGGCCAAAAAAAAGCTATTTATTTTTTTAAAAGTTATTCCATTAGAATAGTTTATCAATTCTCTGTTAAAACTAGAACTCTTCTTGATTTGCAGTTATTAGGTGTTGTTTCTCATGAATTATTCATCCTTTCTTAGGCAGGACCCTCTCCGCTGTGTCAGTTATTCCATCATGCTACCAGTCTTAGTTGTTCACTGCAGGTCATTTTCTCCTGGCACCATCTTGCTCAGTTTAATGTCTTCTTGATCAGATTCACAGTACATGAGACAAATGTTTTTACTAGCCCTTGTTAGGTGTACTCCATCCCTGGTCAAGAAAGATCCCTTCTCAGAAATCAACTCCTTACTCAGTTATTCAATTACTCTTTTTCCCATGGGGCATGAGGGGAGAGAGACTGGGTCTCCCTATATCATCCCAAGCTAGAAATGTTGGGACTACTCACAGACCCATCCAACTACTGATTACCACAAAAGCTTTGACCTGCTCCTTTCTGAACCTGGACCAGGCCGCCCCTCCTAGTCATCCTGGTGGTCCTGCGTTCCTACAAACTCACATATTGGTTAGGAACTCACATATTTCAGACATCTGACTTACTTTAACCCTGCTACAGCTTGGAGTTAAAGCAATCCACCAGCTTCAGCCTATCAGGAGCAGGAATTAAAGGCGTTTTCCACTATAGCTGTCCACCTACCATCAATTGGCAGTAGTACTGAAACATTACCACTTGTTCCCCCAAAGCCTTAAATGTTTTTTTGCCCACAACTTTCCAATCCTTAGCAATGCTTTATAGGTTCCTTTTTATGATATCATCTATGGTCACATAAAGCACCAGAAGGGGTTATAGTTGTCAGGTTTGACAAGCCTCTGTATGCTCTCCATTATATCCTGGATACATATCACTAGAAGACAATAAAAACCTGTTTTTGTCAAGACGACAAGGAGCAGTCTCAGTATCCCTCAGTTGAAAGTGACCAACTACCATTATTCAAGATCACTAGACTGCTATACATCTTTTTTTCTTTTCCATTTCCTCTTTAAAGCACTTTCTCTATTTTTCCCCACATAATGCTTCATTCTCCTTAATAACCCAGAGCTGAAATTCTCAAACTTTCTGTTTTGATGATCCCTTTAAACTCTTGAAAATTATGATAGACTTTCCCCCAAAAAAGAGTTTTTATTTATGTGGATGATATTCAGGGGCATTTTGAAGCCAAGTTGTACCAGCTCTAAAGAGGTTTAGTTAAATTTTCATCATGAGAGTTTAGACCTCAGAAATTGGCAAACGCTACAAAATTAGAGCTTGATTTATTGTTCCATTACTTTTCTAGATTTAAGAAAGTAATCAAGAAAACATTAGTAATGCAGATTAAACTCAAAAGTGTTTCATATGTATATCTTTGTGATTGTTAAACATCCAGCAGCACACCATTGCTTATATCTATTGGTATTTACTTTATTAGACTTTGACTTCATGGATCCTCTGAAAGGGTCTGGGAAATCCCCAGAGATCCCTGGACCACACGTTGAGAACTGCTAATCTAGAGACGAGATATATTCCATCTTTCTTTTCACGTTCTCCTTTGGGAGAGAAACCAACTTGCACTTTCTGTATAGATGAACGATACTTGGAACTAGCTGAGAAAAAACCCAAATTTAGTACAATTTCAGCAAAAATCTGAAATTCTACCAAATATTAGAAAAATTCTCCTGATCCTCCATACTTAGAGTAACACCCATAATCCTTGGTCTTTTTATTAACTCTTTGTGATTAAATAATCGGCAAACTTATTGTCATACCTGTCTCCTGTCATGAGATCAGAGTTTCAAGGGGCTCCTGATCAAGGCTTAATTTATTTACTATTAGATTCTTTGACTTTCTGGCAATAAAATAATCACACATGCTTAGCTGCCTTTAATTTCACCTAGTACAAGAATCTGTACACGGTAGAAACATAATACATGCTTCGATTGTCAACATATACCTACCATATTCTGACACAGAGAAAAGTAAGTTGAAGCTAATACAAACAATAATTTAACTACCTAATTAGATCTAGCCAACATATTACTCATCGCCTCTGACTACTGGATGTCTCTTCCTCCTTCCTATTTCACTACATAATCTGTACTCACTTTATAGGTACGATTTCATTTATTTAACAGAGAAAAGTAAGAGGGAAAATCCTCAAGATAGAAATGCAAAGAAGGAAATCAAATTACTTAATTTCCATGAAAATATTTTATTTCACAATAATAATAATAATAATAAAGCATTTATATATAGTACCTACTATGTTCAGGCACATAATGCTAAGCTCTTTACAAATATTCTCATTTTGTTCTCACAATAACTGTGACAGATACTACTATTTTATAATTAAAGAAACTGAGGAGAACAGTTTAAATGACTTACTCAAGGTCTCACAGCTAGATAGGGTTTGAAACTAGATTTGAACTCACATCTTCTTGACTCTGAGTCCAATGCTCCATCCACTGTGCCACTTAGTTCATTCCTTCCACAAATGTATCATTATACCTGCCTCGCTACTAGACTTTCTTCTGTTCTCTTTGTGGAAATGGGGGAGTAATAAAATTAATCAAAGATCCAGAAGATGCAACTTCAGGTCCCATCTCTGACACATGGGTAAGCACGGTGAAACTCTCAAGGCAAATGTCAAAAGAACATAAACTGGGGCAGCTAGTTGGTGCAATGAATAGAGCACCGCACCTGGAGTCAGGAGGACCTGAGTTCAAATCTGGTCTCGGACACTTAACAGAAAAAACTAGCCGTGTGACCTTGGGCAAGTCACTTAACCCCAACTGCTCTACCTTCCCCCCCTCCAAAAAGCAAAAGATTAAAAAATTTTAAAAATAAAAGAATATGAACGCCTCGTGGGCAAGAACTTTAAAAAAAAAAAACATAAACTACAGATGAGATACTGACCAAAATCAATGGAGGCATTTTTCCACAATGGGAGTTCTTAATGCCCATGAAATCACAAATCCAGACACCTTTATCTCCTCCACAAAAAAAAGGGCAGAATTATTTTTAAATTGGCCATCTTTGTATTATACTGTTAATGCCTCTCTGTCAACCAGAATATTTTACTATGCAGTATAACAAAGAAGTTACTATATAACAGATTAGAATATGGAAATCAGTCCATTTACTTGCCCCCAAATCCCTTCCCACGCCAGCCTCCACTCCCAAGTCCTCCATTGTATCTCTAGCCTTGCCCAATAGAAGCCTTAAAGTTGTTTTCCTTTAGTTTGAAGGTGATGACAGCGTAGTATTTGAGGAAAATCCAAATTTCTTTAGAAATTGTGACTTATTAAGGTCACACTATGATATGAACGTAGCAATAGAAATGTTTACAATAGGCAAATAGGCCTTGGGGCCAAGCTACCTGCACCGACTTCCATAGCTCTACCCATCACAGTCAGAAACGTTATCTGTAACGTTCCATCACTCTAATATCTGTTGCTAGAGGGATATTCTGATACAAATTGCCTGTCTGGAGTAATTATTTTCAAAGGGAAATGTGTTCTACTCTTGGCCATTGGATGTATTTTGCTTTATGAAATAATGCAATTTCTGAGATTTCTCCTCTTCCCCTCTAACCTCACTTTTTAAACATGAATTTTTAATGAGTATACATGAAAATGACTTGTGTCAGCACAGTTTGAGGCCCTCGCCTCTTTGGAAAGGAAAAGGGCAGAAGATTTCTCAGGCTTGAGAAAAGAGAAGGGGACAATGGCAAAGTACAGGGATGAGGCTGTACCTTTTTCAGCTGCTCTGTCAGATAGAATGCCTGTGACCAAAAATATTTTCCACCCAGTGAAAAGATGTGACCGATTTTGCCTCAGTTTAGTGGTGAGATGCACATTTCCAGCTTCTCCTGGGCAGGGAAATGTAACTCATGATGATTATCTCAGAGACATTATGTTTAGGGACCAGTCCCCTGGGGCCCATGTGGCAGCTGCCTTAGAAACAAAGAGAAAACTTCTGATTTTAAAGTAGGAACAGAGTTTGGAGACCGGGAGGGCCATGGACTCTGCTCCCACAGTCAGCCAGTCTGCCCACCTGGCACAAAGCCTGCGCGGGCATCTGGGCATTAGAGAAAGCCACTACAAGGCTGTGGCTGCCTCTGAGTCGTGGGTTCAGAAATGGATCTGATTTTACATCCTAAAAATTCCGCATCGACACCACAGAGGTAAAGAGGACAACTCCAGGCCACCAATGTGGCTCTGATGGAGACGTAAACAGAATGTGGACTTGGCTTTGAGTGTCCGTCACAACATAGTGTATCACACAATGAGGGGCATCACCGTGTGTGCCTACAATGTGACATATGGTCGTCATGTGACATAGTGTGTCTGCCATGTAACATAGCATGTCTGTCATGTGGCATGGCAAGTCATCATACACATGGCGCATCATTACATGATATAACACATATATTGCATGATGTGGTATGCTGTGTTGTCTATCACATGACATGGTGTGTCAGTACATGGTGTGGTGTGTCCATAGCATGACATAGCATGTGGCGGGTATGCAATTTTTAGGAAGAGGATGTTTGCCTTTAGTCAAGTAGTTAGTCAACAAGCTTTTATTAATCACCTACAAAGTGTCAGACATGATGCTAAGGGGCTGGGGTTACAAAGAAAGGCAAAAGTCATATTCTAACGGAAGATACAATATGCTGACAACTATGCACACACAAGTTAAGTGCAGGATAAACAGGAACAAAGGGAATACGGTGACGTGGCGCGTCTGTCACATGATGTAGCGGGTTCATCACATCACATGACATGGCTTGTCATCCCACAATGATGTGTGTCATCAAGTGATAGTGTGTGCCCTTCGCATGACATGCCACAAGTATCACATGATGTGGTGTGACTGTCACATGGCAGCAAGCCATATAGCGTTCCAGCACATGGAGCAGAGTGCTCATGTGACATAACATGTCCATCACATGACATCACACGATGATTATTGTCACATGGTACAGTGTGAGCACCACATGGTGTAGGATTCTATTACATGGTATGTCCATCCCACAACACGACTGCGCCCAATAAAACAGCATGGTACATGTATCTGTTGCTGGTGTGGCTGTAAGCACATGGTGGGGCTCATTATGTAGCATGATATCTATCACATGCCAAATCATGCCATCACATCACGATCCCCACTATCACCTGATACAGGACACTTGCTACATGGCATAGCACGTCAGTCACATGATAGGTCATGTCTCTCATGTGGTATGATAAACAAGGTCATCACATAACATGGGCTCTTCACATGGCATGGACTCATCACATGTGATCATATAAAACACCATGGCTTGTAGCATTCCTTCACGTAGCATGTCTGTCACGTGACATGGTGTGACCATCACACAGCACATGGCACTTGATGGGACAATATTAAGAAGTTCCGCAGAGCACCAGGGTCACTTCTTTATGGCTTCTTGGACAGCCATGACTCTGTTTTCTTCTCTCACATCTTCTCTGTCCTTGGTTCCCATTGGGAAGTTACTTCCCAGTTACTTCTGCCAGTAACTGTTGTTCTAGGGGATGATTCTAGGGGACCAATTTTGTGAGATGGAAGAATTATTAAATTTTTTGCAGTCATATAATTTGGTATCTGCCACATCAAATGGTTAATAAGATATTTTGATTCAACTCTATGTTTTATTGAGAAGCGACACTTCATTATATTTAGGAGGGATAATGAGATAGGAGGGATAATTTCAGGTAGAACCTGAAAAATTCTTCATATTATATAAATTGTTGGTGATGTGTTTTAAAGAGACAACAGTTGTCCACAGGCACATCAAACACTCTAATGTTCTCGCCATGCTTGGATCTATTTTATATATTTGCAACCTATGAATAAGCCATGAGTGCAGAACTGAGTCAAAGGCATGGTGATAATTACAAAGGCAGTATTAATGTGATGGCACTTTCACACCAGTGTTTTCAATAATTATCAACTACCTAATAAATTGTTTTTTTATGGCTCACCCTTTTTTTCTTCTTAGACAAGATATCTTTTCCTAGTCAGTGTATATAAATTTTTCATGCTATATTATTAACATTTTGTATCAAGTACAAATACATAATTGTTTTATATTTGGAAGAGCCATTGTTGTTTGCATAGTTTGATAAGAAATATGAGATTACTTCAGTTAAGAAGGATAATACTTATGTCTGAGAGGAAGTTAATACAGTTCCTTGCCACTAATTCCTATACACTGTGAAGTATTTGAACCAATATTACTAAAGAGAGTCTACATGTCCACTCATTTTCACTCAATTCATCCATTAGTCCACCTACAGTCATGAAACATCTAGAATTTACAAGGTTGATCTAAGGGGCCTAAGAGAACACAAAAATGTAGAAGACAAAGTCTCTGTCTTTAAAGCACTTGTGGCTTAGAATATTTCAGGGCTATGACTTGATATTTTCTGCTTTATCTCCTACTTAGGTCACCTGCTAGTAGAGAAGGACGATTTTAAACAGTTCCAGTTTCACAATTCTTTCTATGGGACAAATGACAAGGCAGGTCAGCCATGCTGCTGATTGCTTCTGGGCCCTTTTTATTCTGGAGTCTCTGCCTTCACAATGCTGGCTCTTTCATCTTCACCTTTCTTTTTGTGCAAGTAAATCAACTACTTTCAGACACCTGGTAATTGGTCCATAACTAATTCATCTCAACTGTGCCATAAATGGGATCTTCACGGATGTAACTGGGGTGGCCTGGGAGGCAGCTTTGGAGTCTCATTAAGACAGCTCTGTGAGGACCTGGTAAGGAACACAATGGAATGCCCATTTCTTGAGATCTTGGACTTTTGTCTTTGTATCCAAAGTACAGTGATATGTGCAATGATATGTGCTTAATGAATGATAAATTAAATTTAAACCCAGATCATCTGATTTCACCTTCATGGTCTTGTTCTGCTAATATAATAAACTAATCAGTCATAATGTTAACTGTGGTAAGTTTCTCCAAGTAACAGAATTGGATTTTAACTGGGACCTTATGGAAATGTCACCTCAAAATAATGGAGAAATTCAAAGGGTGAGAATTTCAAGGAATATAGCAGCAGAGATATCTTGGGATGACTGGTGCCTTTGAAACTCAAAAGAATAAGCATCTTCCTATTTTCCTTTATGTATAGGGATATAACTCCAGACGGATCATTTTCTCACTACCTAAAGCTATTCCACTTTGCTTTTTCTACAGCATCATAAATGTTTCATATCTAGAAAAATCATTATTCGAAGGCAATGTAGGATAGGATCTTTGGAACTCCTAGTCTTAAAAGACCCTATGACATTTTCCCACTAGGGACTTGAATGTCAACCAAACTTATTTACTTGATAATTCCTGGACACAATATTCTATTTTCTTCTCAGACCTTTTCAAAGTCTGTCTCCCATCTATGAAATGCTCTCCCTTTCTACCTCCATCTCTTATGAAATCTATTTCCTCTCAAGGCTCAGCTCAAGCGCCAATCTATCAATATTTTTAAAGTATCTTCTAAGAGCCAACTGTGTCCTAGATTCCTAGAAGCTGCTCCCTCCTATAAGAGACCATCCTCCCAACTGCTCCCCACTCCCTGAAATTACTTTGTCTATATTCTATATTTATTTAACTGGGTCCATGTTGCTTCTCTCCTACCACCTGAGAGTACAGATGCATTGAAGATAGAGACTAATTTCTTTTTTTGTTTTTGTATCCCTGAGTGCCCTAGAATGATGCTTGGCAAATGATAGGTTCTTAATAAATGTTCATTGAATTGCTTTGGATTGACTGCATCTATCTCACCATTGATGATGAATCAGGCAAGAACTCCACTTAGTCAGCTCTCTAATTCATTGAGAGAAGCAGCTAGTACAAGAAAAAGAGTATTGGTCTTGGAGTCAGAGACCCTGGGGTCAATTCCTGCTTCTTATTACTCGTGTGACCTGGGGCAGGTTACCTAAGCTCTCAAGCCCTCATCTATAAACCCTGGACAAGTCACTTAACCCTGTTTGCCTCAGTTTCCTCATCTGTAAAATGAGTTGGGGAAGGAAATGGCAGACCCCTCCAGAATCATTGCCAAAAAGACTCCAATGTACTAGAAAGTACAAGGTGTCCCAAAGAGTCAGACACGACTGAAATGACTCAATAGCAGCAACAAAATGAGGGATATTGCATTATTGACCCCTAACACTGTTTCCAGCTCTGAATCTATGATAGTATGATAAGCTGCAGGTGAATTGTGGATCAAAGGAAGGAGTTTCCACACTGGAGGTTCCCTATGCCAACGAAATCGTAGGTGCAGAACTAAAAACAAACAAGCAAAAGACCATCACACTCACCTCCCAATCCTGACTCCCTAAAGAAATATGTGTTTTCCAGAATTTGTGGCATTTTTCTTTGTGTTGGCAATATATTAGTTTAATGACTGTATCTTAATATTCCAGTGCAAATGTGTAGCATTACTTTTCCAGTGTTGTTAAAATGAATCCTAGGGGCAACTGGGTGGTGTGATGAATAGAACGCCAGAGTCAGGAGGGCCTGAGTTCAAATTTGGACTCAGACACTTAGCACTTATTAATTGTGTGACCTTGGGCAAGTCACTTAGCCCTAGTTGCCATTCCCTCCCCTCCAAAAAGCAAAAAAAAAAAAAATGACTCCTAACTTCACTAATAAAGCTAGAAAGTACAAGATGTCTTTTTGTAGTCACTGCTATCATTTTCTTTTTTAATTTCACTTCATGATTTGAATGAATATTCAGCACATTTGGATCCCTTTCCATTTTTTGATCCTCTCCATTTTAATCATCAAGACTCCCATTTGCATGGTACTTTACGGTTTATAAAGGACATTCACATTCATTATCTCATAAAGTTCATAATAGCCCTGTGCCAGGATAGTAGGAGAGAGAAAGCAGAATGGGGTTCAGAGGTAGAAGAGAAAGCAGGTGGTCCTGGAAGGGCTCTCAGAACTACAGAATATTGGAGTTCGTGAGGGATTTCGGGTCATCCGGGTCCAGCTCTGTCATTTTACCCATGAAAAAACTAAAGGTTATAGTGGGAAAATGACTTGACAGGATCAGAGAATCATTTAACAGTAGGTATGGGGTTGGGAGGTTGGTGTCCTATGCTATTTACAGATGAACACAAGCGCCTGATAGAAATTACCTTGAGATTGCCACCATGGCTACTGATAGCTATTGAGGCAAGGTTGGCTGATTTTATGGGTATTTCTCAAAGTAGCCAGGGTCAAAAAAGGAAAGCATATGGAATGAATGCTCAGAAGATTGACTTTGGACAATGCTGTGAATTTAAAAGAGATTGGGAAAAGAGCAAAGTAGAAACCAGGTAAAGTTTTGGGATGTGGCCAGGAAGCACTGATAAGTCGATCAGCCCTGCAACCCTCCAAGTAGCCAGGGTCAAAAAAGGAAAGCACATGGAACAAATGCTCAGAAGATAGACTTTGGACAATGCTGTGAATTTAAAAGAGATTGGGAAAAGAGCAAAGTAGAAACCAGGTAAAGTTTTGGGATGTGGCCAGGAAGCATTGATAAGTCGATCAGCCCTGCAACCCTCCTATGTATGTATGGAGGTTTCTCAGACCACTCTTTGGAAAGTATCTGAAACTGGATCTGAATCCCTTAAGGGTGTGTGTGTATGGATGTAAACATGTGTGTACATAAATGTACTAATGCCATATGATGCTTTGTAGCCAGTATATATCTCTGTATCAACGCAAGGGACTAAAATGGAAAGAAATGTTCTAAAATACACCTTTTCTATTCTGCTCCTCAGATATGAGGGCTACTTGTGACAGAAGGAGACTATAAGGAGCCTTGGAACTCTTAACACACTGGATGTAGGTAGTGCACAGAATCATAGTATCAAAGATTAGGGGCTGTAATGGATCTTAGAACCTATCTGGTTCAGTTTCCTTTTTTAAATGAGGAAGTCATGTATTATGTCCATTTTTGCAGATAGAGAATTTTGGAGAGCTGAAGTGATTTGTTGCACAGCTAGATAGAGGTACAGCCAAGCTATGTCAGCTGGGTAACGCAGTGGATAGAACACTCAACCTGGCTCTAGGAAGACCCAAGTTTAGATCCAGACTCATACACCTACTAGCAGTGTGACTGTGGGTAAGTCACTTAATTGCAGTCTGTTGTTGTTGCTGTTCATCCTTCATTTTCAAAGAGGAACAAAGAACATCATGGGGTGATGTCTTGACTCCCATGTAAATTGGATGAAAATGGGGCAAAGTGGCACAAAGTTATCAGCCTCCCTCTTTCTTCTTCTTCATTGGAGTCTAGTGGCAAGACAAAAATCAGAATTTCGGATGATGGCCCAGGAGGCAGTGGATGACCTTGGCATCTTCAGTGTCTGATTAAGTTCTAAGTGGTCCACAGGGCCTACTTCTGCCATCTTCATGGCCATTGGAATAATTTTTCTCATCCACCCATCCACTGGAGGAAGTCTTTACATGCTTGGAGTAGACCTCCCCCTAAATCAACAGTTGGTTTGAGATCTGCTGGTTGCCTTCAACCTGTTTAAGCCCCTCTACAGAGATGGTTTTATTGGGATGGCACATGCTACAGCCTCTTGGAACAGCAGGTGAGAGTTTGACTCTCATCTGTAAAAAGTAGATTATGATCATATTACATAACTCCAAGGATAAAATAAGATAATTTAAAAATACTCTTTGCAAACTTTAAAGAGCTATGTACATGCTAGATACTATTATTATAACTGAAGTCTTTTAATTCTGTTGATGAAAGGAGAGGGGGGAGAAGGAGGAGGAGGAAGAAGAGAAGGAGAAGGAAGAGAGAAAAGTGGAAGAGAGGGGAGGGTAGAAGAGGGGAAGGGAGGGTAGAAAAGGGGAGGGGAGGCTAGAGAGAGGGAGACAGAAAGGGAGAGAGACAGGGAGGGGGGAGAGTGGAGAGAGAGAGAGCGAGAGCAAGAGAGCGGGAGCAAGAGCGAGAAGGAAGAGAGAAGAGGAAAGAATTTCTTCCCTATTTTATGAAATGTTTTTACACAACTGCCAAAATCATGAAATAGATCTTCCTAAGCCATTTTCCTCTACCTAAACCCAATGTATCTTTATTCATATTTTACATTATTCTATAATCCCAAAGGAGGTTGGTAATCATCATGTTATCTCTTATTTTCTATCTCTGATATAATGAGGCATAAAACCATAGTGACACCCAGGTCCTTGCCCAAATTGAATATTTTTCAGCCTAATTTATAAAAGATGTGAAATGCAAAATAAAATAAATGCATCTCAACCAGACTTCCTTTTCTAATCAGCCACACAGAAAAATGAAGCATACTCTTAATGAAATATTTTTATTTAATTTTCCCTTTGAAGAACAAATTTTCCAAGTTGTACCTTCAGAGATATAATCTATTTAATCCAGAAACTTGAGGTCTGGATAGCTATTATTCTTTGAGAATATCTGAAAAAATACCACATACACGGTATGAGAATATCAGTAATACAGCTTTGGCTAAGTCACTTCCCTTTTCTTGGTTCCAGTTTTCTCACCTTAATAATATGTAGGGGATGAGATTAAAAGATCTCTAAAGGCCCTCCTAGTACTAAAACGTTCTCTAAATATTTTTATTTTCACATGTGGGTTTTAAAACTTTTATTCTGATTATTCCAGTAGAATACAAGTGACTTGAAGACAAGAGACTTTTTATCTTTGCCTTCCTATTCCTAGTGTCTAGTGCAATATCTGGCATATAGTATAAACAAAGTGAGACTTAAATGAGATTTGTTGTAATTAAGTGACCTTACTAGGGTCACACAGTAAGTTAAGGGTAAAAACAGAGGCAGAATGCAAGTGCTCTATTCTTTCCCATATAGTCAGACTTTATTAGATTATAATCATCATCACCACCACTACCACCACCACCCCCTCAAAGCCCAAGACATTGGCCATGGCTTACTTACCATGGGGTAAGTAGGAAATAGCAAAATAGCCAACATGCTGCAGCACAGGGACTTTGTGCCTCCTACGACTGGAAAAGTAGGTGTAAAAGAACCCTGAAAAACTGGACAGCCGGACTCTGCTGAAAACATTGATCAGGCTAGCACTCCGTTCCGTGTGATATGATCACGTTCCTTAGAACAGTGGTTCTCAACTTTCCTAAGGCCGTGACCCTTTAATATAGTTCCTTATGTTGTGGTGACCCTCAACCATATAATTATTTTCTTTGCTACTTCATAACTGTAATTTTGTTACTGTTATGAATCTATCTGATATGCAGGATGTATTTTCATTGTTACAAATTGAACATAACCCACAGGTTGCGAACTGTTGCCTTCAAAGTAAAGGAACAGACCTGGTAACCTGGGTTTTCAGGCTGATCCTACCTGTAGCCATCATGAGGGTCAGATTAACATTGGAGCAAGTGGTATTCCTTCATTTTCTGGTAGCATGAAAAGGTAAGACTCAAAGCCAAAAATAATCCCTAAATAACAATGCTCCACCTGAGAGAAACACATCATTGCAGATGTCATTGAATCACAAGTATATGTTTGAAATGGAATAGACAATTCCTCAAAGAATTACCATTTAATGTTGTATCTGTGTATGGAGATAGGACTTCTGTTTGGTCAAGAGACTGAACCTGTGATATAACATGTGAATGCCACTTTAAATCATTAGAGAGACCAGAGAAGAAATCTAGAGAAGTGGAAATAGAGCCTAGAAGGAGCCCCTGGAACTACAGGCATGTGGGAAAGTGAGTGCCCCCACCATCACCTTTGATTCCCAAAGCCTACATCACCCCCCAGAGACTGCTAAGGGAAACTTCTTGGATGACATTATTCTCTCATGGGTTGAGTTAAAATTTCAAATTGCTCCCGAGTTGCAGAGTCTTCTGACTCTTCTGTATACTATCACCTAACTTAATATGTATAACTTCCCCAATTATTGTGTTAGGGTTTGATTAGATAAATACATTTGCTTACCATCAATGACTGTATTTTGTGTAACATGTTTAGATAGGAAAGGAGCTGAGCTGGTCAAGACTAAGCTGTTACTCTCCCAGCCTGGGCAGGACTACTTCCCAATCAGAGTAAATGGGGAAAGTTACTTTTATCTTAGGCCCCAAAAGAGCACTGAACCCCTAAATTACAAATATGTTATTTATGATAGACAGATAAATGACAGATAGATTGACAAATGATCAACAGAGATAAAAAAAAACATTTCTGCCACCAATACCTATTTTGAAAATAGGAGAGAAAAGAAGTAATCTCTCAATCACAGCCATCCTCTTGCTTTCCACCAAGGCAGAAATCAGTCTCCCATGGAGATGTAGACTGGGACATTACACATCACAGTCATCTAATTAGATCCCTGTAGGACAGCCCATCTCTTAGAGGACTCAAGACAAGAATCCCTTTATTATGCTCTAATGATATATCATAACAACACTGGAAACAGATCATACCAGTTCTAGGTGAGGGCTTCATACCACTTTTCATCAATGATACAGTTAGCTCTAAGTAACACAACCATGTAATAAGGATCAGTGCAGAGGAATTATAAGACATAACTTCATTTCTACACCTAGATTAAACAAAATGAATGAAAATTGAGGAGTTAATAAAATCGGAAGACGGAAAAGTTGAAAACTCTGAAGACACTGCAAATCTTTATGTAACACCAACTCCAGCAATTCTATCTAATAACAAAACAGATGATAAATGCAATAGCTATGCCACAAATGATTTTCAACAGAAGTGGTTATACTTAGACTAGATTTTTTAAAAAAGCCTTTCTTAAGTTTGATAACATATATCTAATTAGTAAGACAACAATACCAAAACAGAGTAATTCAAAAAAGCTGATGTTTGCCATAACCATCATGAACAAATGCATTCTCTCACAATAGCTGACAGAGAAAATACTAAAAAAAGAAAAACTTCAGGGCCTGTACATAATCGAATAGGCAGCATCTACTGCAAGCAGAAAAGTAAAGCTGAACTATTAAGGAATACTCCTATTTTATATTTTATTTTTACATACATTTAGTATCTCTCCTTCAACTTCCTCTTGTCCAACTAAATAATACCCCCCCAAATCCTCATACAAATATGCATAGTCAAGCAAAACAAAATCCCCACATTGACCATTTCTAATCTGATATTTTAAGTTCACCACTTCTCTGGAAGAAGATGGATGGCATGTTTTACCTTCAGCTCTCTGATATCCGGGCTAATCATAGCACTAATTAGAGTTCTAGAATCTTTCAAAATTGTTCTTTCTTTATAATTCTGTTGTTGTGTAAATATTCTCCCAGTTTTGCCTCAGAGAGGTCATAAAGGTCGTCCCCCTTTCCTCGGAAACCATCTATTTTGTATTTGCGTTTAGCTTCATAATATTTCATTACATCAACATGCCACAGTTTGTTTAGCCCCTCCTCAATAAGTGAGCACTCCTTTAGGTCCCAGTGCCATATATAAAAATGTGTATATGTATATGTATATGTATATAAGTGTATGTATGTGTGTATGTATATGTATATGTATATAAGTGTGTATGTGTGTATAAGCCCATATACAAATATATACATATATGCACATGTGTATTATAAAGTATATAATTAATATAATATGATGGGATGGGATGGGATGGGATAGGATGGGATGGGATGGGATAGGATGGGATAAGCTAGGCTAGGCTAGGCTAGGATAGGATTAATATATAATAGATATGTCCTTCTCTTTAGGAATATTGAAGACAAATATCAAATAATCATGGAAGAAATGACTTGAGAAAACTATTAAAGGGGTGCAAAAGGAAACATTGGAAGAGTTTGCCAGTATCTAGCTAGTTTGCCCAGTAGAAACTGTGATCATATAGCTGCATTAAAGGCAAAAAATGAAGGAAAATACCAAAAACAAAGGTATGCCACAAATTCTAGATTCCCAAAATTCACAATTAAAAACAAAGCTAAATTATTAAAGTGAGTAAAGTAAAAGGAGTCAAGTCAATTAAAAAACAAAATAAATACTTGAATATAAATTTTAAAAACTTTACAAGGGATTGAGAAGCAAAAAAAAAATCAAAGGAGAAAGCAAATGCCCAGAGAAGAGGGTATAGAAAACTGCTGATTGTCTCTATGTGGTTGTAAGAAATCCAACATAAAAAAAATTCAAAGTGAATCAAATGAAAAATAAAAATACTATTAATATGGCTAATGAGAGAACAATTACATCAAGGAAGGTGACAAATTATTTTATTAGCAAAACCGAGAAGTGGCAGAATCAGATCAGAGTCATATTTATTGACTCAAGTGTTTCACAATGGCACATGAATTACTTGAAGAGTATTTCACCAGCTTCTTCTTGTGGCAGCTAAGGGACACTGAGGATTGTGTACTGGACCTGGAGTCCAACCTTAAAGTCCTTTATAAATGCTAGCTACTATTATTAGACACAAATTTGATTCCACCTTTCTTATCAGAAGGGGATCAGATACTTACTAACAAAAATGCAAACACCAATGTCTCTCTCAAATATAGGACAGTTGTAAGTTTAAAAACTTTGTACAAAGCATTCACAACCTGTATGACTAAAAAAGTCTATAAACATTTATAAGAAAACAATATATTGACTGAAGAGTAAAAAAAAAATGGGTGGCAAAAAAATCTCAAGGGCAGAAAGTGGTACTCCTCATCAATTCAGTGCATTTCTACAGCAATCATTATGGCAGTCTTTGATTCAGTTCTGTAGTGATGGCTTATTCACATTCTACATATATATAAAATGCACCCAAGTATAGTGAGAACCGTGGAGCATTTTATGTTCATTGGGAGGACAGCTGTTATCTATTTAAAACATCACCAATACAATAATGCTAAGTACAACTGGTATAAAATATACAGCTTATTTTAAGGCAAAAGTTTAAGCAAATTTATAGTACTACCTTAAACCCATCATCATTTCTCCTAAGAGACAGCATTTCTCCTGAGACAGCATGATATAATAGAGTACCTGACTTAGAGATTCCTGCTTTCCATTTACTGAATGTGGGATCATAGGCAAGTGACTGAATCTCTCTGGGCTTTTGCTTTCTTATCTGGAATATCAGGGAGTTGGATTTGATGATCTCTAACGTTGTTTCTAGGTCTAAATCTATGATTCTATGAGTGTGGCTTCCTAGTTGAGGAGGAAGTCATATCAAAACATTTTATTCACTACTTATTAACATGTCATTGGTTTCTATCCAAAAATAAAGCAAAGCAAAACAAAACAAAACAACAAAAACAGCACTTTGAAACAGCTTCTTGTGGAATCTTTCTGCAATCTCAAAATGTCTTTTGTACTCATTAAGGATAAAATTCTCAACCTTTTATATGCCAACGAGAGATTGAGAAGTTTGAGTTTGAAGCCAGAGGTTAAACTGAACCAAAGGGTAAATTTGGAATTGTCTTTTCAGGCAAGATACGTGACACAGAGTTATCAAGAAGAAAGCTAATTTGTGGTATCCTGATATCAAAGTTCAATGGAAAAAGTAGGCTTAAAGCAATGTGCAACAATAACTGTAATGTATACTTTTCAAACAGTAAAATGAATGACATCAGATTTGGAGAACATATTAACAAAAACTGTAATATTATGGAAACACATGATGTATTTCTCTAATAAAACTATAAAAAGATGAGTATCTCTTCATCAGTAAATAGAAAAGGAATTAATATGTTGGGGTTTTTTTCAGAGCACGTGATTAACCAGTTAAAACTTAGAAAAATACTTGTGTGATAATGGGAAACCAATTCACAGTCTAATAGTAAAGGTTGAAAATAGATATATGCCACTAGATTTGTTGAATCTAACTGAAAGTGCTTTCCCTCAGTTAAAGGCTATGAAATGACTAAGATCAAAGAGTGGGATAAAAAGGTCTTCTATGGGCAGTGTCCACCTAGACTCAACTAACAGTTTGTCAACCAAAAAAAAAATTGAACAAAATAGCAGTCATAAAGATTTGTTTATAAAACTGGAAGGGCTAATAACAGCAATTCAGGAACAGGTCATCATCACAAGAAATTATAGAAAATATATCCTTAGTGAGCTGGGTTTTATTGATAAATTCAGATTATACAAATTATATAAAATATATAACATTCATTGCAGTTTACAAAACTTTATTACCTAGAAAGCATAAGACATCTAGAATTAAGTCCCAAAAGCTCGCTATCCTTCATAAATGAACAGATCACATCTCCATACACCAATCCCAAAATACCTTTAAGAATTCAACAAATAACCCATATTGAAATTAAAACGTTATTACAGATAAAATTATCTCCCACAATCCTTCTGACATAATATTGACCCACAAAAATTTAAGAACAATATTTTAAATAGATGTCATGACATTGAATAGTCATGATTTCCAAGCATGAAAGGAAAAGTCTTTGAATTATAGACATTTAATGAAAGAAATCTAAACTATAAGAAAATAGGATGAGATGCACATCCTCCCAGTAATCTAGGCTACTACTGGAGATGCCTCAAAGATTCTTCTGATGAGCCTTCAGAAAATGTTTATATCGCAATACTTTTATTTAACCAAATTTCCAATCTGTACACTTTAATCCCTTCCACATCCTCTATGATGAAGCAACACCAGCCTTCTTCCTATTCCTTACACAAAGAACTCCATCTATCAACTCTATTGCCTTTTCTTGCCTGTCCCTCATTCCTGGAATGTTCTTCCTCTTCCTCCTCACCTCTGGACTTTCCTAACTTCCTCTGAGAATAAGCTTAAATTCTGTCTTCTAAAAGAAACCTTTCCTATTTGTTTAATGTGATTTTACATGTATCACCTAATCAGACTGCTTGCCATCTTGGGGAAGGGAGAGGGAGGAAAAAAAATGGAACTTAAAATCTTCTAAAAGTGAATGTTGAAAACTGTCTTGGCATGTAATTGGAAAAAATAAAATACTATTAAGTGGGGGGAAATAAGCCTTTCCTACCTCATCAAGCTTCTTAGTCGCCACTGTTATTCCCTCCTCTTTGAAGTTATTTCCAGTTTGCTTTCTATATATCTTGTATGTACATAAGTTCCACGTTTTTTCCCCTATTACAGTATGAGCTCAGAAAACCAGACTGGATCCACTACAAATTTATGTTTCATAATTGCTCTGGTAAAGCAATCCTTTAAAATTTCATAAATCAATTCACTAGCCCACTTACCACAGATGTTTCCCGAATTTTTTTGTCCCATCTCAAACTTTCCATGGGTCTACTTGCCTCCACTGTCCAAACTGAGAACCTTGATTTATTCATATTTCACTGAAAAAAAATGAGCCCATTAAGAGAGCAGTCCCTCTTCTACCCTTGTCCTCATCTCACATCACTCAGGTGCTATCTGCCTCTATTTCTGCCTTCACCCATTTTGATTGAAGAAGTAGTCTCTTTGCCAATGCAAACCTCTCTACAAGCACAAGTGACCCCATTCCATCCAGTCTTCTCCATCAGATTGCCCTTTCTGTCTTCCCTACTTATTCACTAATCTTCAATCATTCCCTGTCTACCGGTTGCTTCCCTATTGCCTACAAACATGACTATGTCTCGTTCATCCTTGAAATTTCTTTTTAAATAACTTCACTTGGGGGGGGGGCGGAGCCAAGATGGCATCGTAGAAGCAGCAAAGGACCACAGCTCCCACACAAACACGCTGAAAAACTCATAAAATGGGAAACTAAACAGATTTTCAAGCTCCAAAACTCTCCACAAGACAGAAAGCACATCTGTTGCTACAGGCAGCACAGCAGGCAGGGCTCTTCACAGCAGTCTGTGAGCCACAGCCAAAACCCAGCTGTCTCAGGCCCTGGGGCATCGGGCCGGGAGCCACGACTATAGGAGAGCAGATCTGCTGCACTGGAGGCAGAGTTACCACATTTATCAGGCCAGAAGACAAAAATGCTAAGAGAAAGGTCAGTGGATTTTGCTAACTGGGGAGGAGAACCGACCAAACTGCTCCCAGGGCAAGGAAGCAGTGGGAGGCGGCTGTTGCAGCAGGAACAGCTGAGAGCTGCAGAGGCTTCCAATGGGCTGCTTCAGAGCCCTCAGCCTGCAGAGAGCAGGGGAGCTGACGCGACCCATCAAGGCCAAGGGCTCTTGCGTTGAGAGGCCTGGATCTGGATCGGGGTCTTGAGTGGTGGTCCTGGGGTGCGCTTTCAGTGAGCCGAAGCTGGGGGGGGGGAGCTGCAGCACCCCACTAAGGGCTCCGGCAGCTGAGAGGGCCCCAGTGATTTGGTACAGAGCTTTCCCCCTCCAGGAAGCAGAGTTCCACAGAGATAAAAAACCAAGCAATTAATAGACTGGCCAACATGAGAAAAAGGAAGCAGGCTAGGAACAGCAGTAAAACTCTAGAATCCTTTTTTATGGACAAAAAAGACCAAAGT
>CM053598.1:73610282-73629488 GCA_028646575.1 Pseudocheirus occidentalis | reverse complement strand
TATATATATATATAAATAACTTCTCTTGATCTATCCACTCCTGCTAGCTAGTTTTCTATCCTGCTAAAATCCTTGAAAACAATTCTACAATAGGTGCCTGTACTTCCTTTCTTCTTACTCCCTTTTTAACTCTTTTCATTATGGCTCTGATCTCATCATTCAACCAAAATTACTCTCTCCATAGTTGCCAATACTCTCTTAATTGCCAAATCTAATAGCCTTTTCTTGATTTTCCATCCTTCTTGATCTTCCTGCAGCCTATAACATTATCAATCTCCTGAGGGTTTCAGAAAAACCTTGAAAGATTTAAATGAACTGATGCTGAATGAAGTTAGCAGAAGCAGGAGAACATTATTCGATGATCAACTATGATTGGCTTAGCTCTTCTCAGCAATACAATGATCCAAAACAATTCCAAAAAAACTCATGATGGAAAATGCTATCCATATCCAGAGAAAGAACTATGGAGTCTGAATGCAGATTGAAGCATACTATTTTTACTTTTTTAGAGTTTTTCATGATTTTTTCCACTTCTTTTTTCACAACATAATCAACGTGGAAATATGTTTTACATGATCGTACATATATAAACTATATCAGATTGCTTGCCATCTTGGGGGGGGGGAGAGGGAGAGAGGAGGAAAATGGAATTTAAAGTCTTTCAAAAAATGAATGTTGAAAATTGCCTTTACTTGTAATTGGAAAAATGAAATACTATTAAATTGGAAAAAAATGTTATCGGTCACCCTCTTCTCCTTGACACTCTTTTCTCTGAGTTTTCATGACACTGCTCCCTTCTGGTTCTTCTCCTACCTGTTTGACTGCTTTTTCTCTGTCTCCTTTGCTAGATAGTTATCCACATCACACCTACGGACAATGGGAATCCTTTAAAGCTCTGTCCTCAGCCCTCTTCTCTTCTCCCTCTATACTTCTTCTCTTGTGATCTCATCAACTCCCACTAATTGAAATACCATCACTACGCAGAAGACACTCAGATCTACTTGTTCAGCCCTTACTTCTTTACTGAATTCATCTTGCATTGCCAATTGCCTTTAAGACATCTCAAACTGGATTCCTTTAGACATCTTAAACTGAATGTATCCAAAATTAAATTCATTTCCTATCCCACAAAACCTCCTCTTTTTCCTAACTTCTCAATACTTCCAAGGCATCATTATTTTCCCAGTCATCAAAGCTCAAAACTTAGACATCATCCTTGGCTCCTGACTGTTTCTGACCCATCATATTCAAACAGTGGTCATCTTGTCATTTCTACCTTTGTAACATGCTCCCCTTCTCTTTTCCAACAGTGCCACCACTGTCGTTCAGACTGTCATCACCTCACTCCATTACTATTGCAACACCCTCCTACTTGGTCTCCCCATTTCAAATCTACACTCACTCTAATTCATCTTCCATTCACCTGTTAAACTGTTCTTCCTAAAGAGCAGATTATGTTACTCCTCCTCTTGAGAAACTCCAGTGATTCCCTATTACCTTCAGAATCAAATCTAAAATCCCATGTTTGGTTCTCAAAGACCTCCACAATCTGGTCCTTTTCTTCATATCTAATCATCTTACTTCCTTCTACATATTCTGTGATCCAGTGACCCTGGTCACCTTGCTGTTTCTTGCACAGGATAGTCCATCTCCTGACTATCTCTGTCTCTGGAATACTCTCTCCCTCCTTATATCTGCCCCTTGGCTTCCTTCAAGTCCAAGCTAAAACCCCATGTTCTATGAGAAATACTTCCCAGTCCTTTTTGATCTTAATGCCTTTCCCTTTGAGATTAGCTTATTTATTCTGCATGTATCTTGCTTGTACATAGTTTTTACATGTTGTCTAGACTCCCCAATTAGATAACGAGCTCTTTGAAAGCAAAAAATGTCTATTTTTTGCCTTTCTTTGTATCTCCAGCATTTAGTACAATGCCTGCTATATAGTAGTACATACAGCAATAAATGTTAGTTGACTGACTCTGTGAGACTAGGTACAGACTTTGCCTCTCTATATTTCTAGTATTTAGCACAGCAACTGGCACAAAGTGCTTCATAAAAGCTTGCTGACTATAAGAGGAAGTTACTTTATCTCCCTGTGTAATAGTCCACAGAAGACTAAAGATAAAAGAAAAACAGGAGCATAATACCTTGCCTCAGGACCATTTCAATCTGAACTCCATTGAAAAGATGGGAATGAGACAGTAATAATAGTTCCCATTTCTATGATACTTTGTGGTTTACAAATCACTTTCACAGAACCTTAGAGCTGAAATGGTCAATAAAAATGACAATGAGATGACAATCAAGGCCGTATATTCAAATTACTTACTGAATTATGAATCTGCTCTACAACATTTTGACAATTGTCTTTCAGCCCCCCACTAGAAGATCTCCAAAATTAAGAAACTTGCTACTTATAAAATCAACCTACTTCACTTTCAGATAAATCTAATTAGGAAATTTTTCCTTACATTATTCAAACACTGCCTCTTCCAGGACCTTCTACGGAATCAACCTAAGTCTACCCCTGTAGCAAAGTCTACTTCCTTTTCCACATGACAGTCCTTCAAATTGGCATTGTTCATGTTTACCCACCTCCTTTTCTTTAAGATAAGTTCCTTTAACCAATTTTATGTGATGTAATTTCAAATTCTCCTCCTCTAAAGTTATTCTAACCTATCAATGTCTTTCCTGAAATGTTATACCCAGAAATGAATTCCATATTCCAGGTGTGTTCTAACCAGGACCAAGTATAACAGGTCTATCAACTATCTCTAGACATTATATTCCTGTAAATGATTATTATAGACTACATATATCATTTCCTCTCTACCATAAAATTTATTTGTTTTTTGTTGTTGTTCAGTCATTTTTAGTCATGTCCAATTCTTTGAGACTCCATTTGGGGTTTTCTTGACAAAGATACTGGAGTGCTTTGCCATTTCCTTCTCCAGCTCATTTTACAAATGAAGAAACTGAGTTAAGTTACTTGCCTAGGGTCACACAGCTAGTAAGTGTCTGAGGCTAGATTTGGACTCAGAAAGATGAGTCCTCTTAACTCTAGGCCCATATTCTATCCACTGCACTACCTACCTGCCCAAGCTACTTGCTATATATAAGCAAATTATTCTAATAGTATAATTGCAAAAGGAGAAAAATAGTATTCTTACAGACAATTGGGGAGAAAACATTTTTTTCATGGTGTTAAAACTTCAGCAATTTGGAGTCAGGGAAGTGCCCCCAAATGTCTATTTGTTATCTGGTTCTTTAATGTCTTGTGAGATATGTGATAACTTTAAAATTTGAGGGAGTTATGTGGGAGAAACCAGAAAGACTGTTCTAGTCTATCTCTGAGATGTCATGATAGTGCTTCTGTCAGGGTAAATTATAATTCTTTCTGAGGTCAAACTGATTACCCTGGTCCAGCTCTGAGGAGCCTTTGGGAATTATTTCTATAAAACAATCAACAAAGTATATTTTCCAGAAAATACTGTCAACATAGCTCTAGTGTGACATGAGATCTTAGACATTACTATCAAGTGAATGTGATAATTGATAATAAGTGCACCCCATTACCATACACTCCCTTCCACCTAGCTGGACTTTTACTCCCAAGGAATTTCCAAAGCTCTAATCTAGAACAAAAAAAACTGTGTATCTGGATCTCTAAGTGTTTCAATAGGTCATACTAGAGAGTAATTTCAACAACTTTTCATAATTAAAAAAAAACACTTGATAAATCCATTGGTTGGTTACAAACCAAGCACTGGATCACTATCAGACTCATCAAAAATATACATATGTAATGTTAATGGAATTTGAAGATCTCTCATGCCCCTTTGTATTGGCAAGTAAGAAGGTACTTAGCACCTTGTTTCTATTGCATTATTGTTACAACATAACAATAAGCTATTGGTTTCTGTCATTCCTTAGTAAAGCTGTGCAGCAGGTCATGTCTCTACCCATGTTTCACTTGGAAGTCTGCACATAGTGTCATAGCAGTGTGCTGCTTACATCAATTTCCTTAACACTAAGTGTGAACTTAGAAGACCTGGTTGCTGGTTACATAATATTAGCTAAGTCACATCCAGCTAAGTAGCAATGGATGGAGAGCTGGACTTGGAGTAAGGAAAAGCTGAATTTGAATCCTGTCACAGAGAAGTATTAGCTATGTGGCCCTGATCTAGTAATTTCATTTCTCAGAGCCTCAGTTTCCTCATCTCTGTGTAATCAGAACCTAGTTCAAGTTCTAGTAGGACAGGGAATAGGAAAGAAAAAATATTTTTAAAAATGAACATTTGTATAATGCTTTAATGTGTGCAAAGAGGATAATACGTAGTTTCATTTAATTCTCACAACAAACCTATGAGGTAGGTGCTATAATGTACCCATTTTGTAGATGAAAAAACTTAAGACTATGGAATGTTAAGTGACTTTCCCAGGATCATACAACTAGCAAGTTAGGATTTGAACTCAGGTCTTCTTGACTCTAAGTCCAGCACTATATCCACCATGCTACTTAATTGCCAATGGAAAACTGTAATCTTTGTATATAGCTAGCAACTGACAGTTTATAAAGTGCTTTCTTACATGTGGAAGGTAGTACAAGCATTATTATCATAGTATTGCAGAAGACAAACAAAGTTCAAAGGGTTAAATTACTTGACCAAGGTTGCAAAGCTGCTAGTTGAGTTGCACAGTGGAGAGAGTGTTGAACCTGGAGTCAAGAAGACCTGAGTTCAAATCTCCCCTCAGATGCTTACCAATCAGATGACCCTGGGCAAGTCAGTTCCACTTGGTTGGCCTGTTTCCTCATCTATAAAATGGCAATAATAACAATACCCATTTCACAAGTTTATTGTGAGGATCAAATGATATAATATTTGTAAAGTGCTTAGCACAGTGCCTGGCACAAAGTCAGTCCTGTATAAATTCTGCACTTTATTATTGTTGTTATTGTTAAGCGTAGTAGCTGTCATTTGACCACAGAGCTTTTTTAATTTAGTCATTGATCTTTTGACTAAACCAAAACTTCTCCCTCCAAAGCTGCCAGTGAAGTCCTAGTCGACATCTGTACTGTCATTTTCTCAGTCCTCATTCTCCTTGACTTCTCTGTAGCCTTTGACTCTGTCAATCACTCTCTCCTCCTTGATACTCTCTTCTCTCTAGCTCTCTCCTGATCCTCCTCCTGCTTCTCTGACCACTCCTTCTTAGCCTCTTTTGCTGGATATTTATCCAGGTCACTCCCACTAACCATGAGCTTGTCAGAGGGCATGTCTTGGGCCCACTTTCCCTCTCCCTCCATACTATTTCCTTGGTGATCTCATTAATTCCCATGATTTCAATTATCATGTCTATGTATGTGATTCTCAAATCTCCTTATGCAGTCCTAACCTCTCTGCTGACCTCCAATTTCACTTTTCCAACTTCTTATTAGACATCTTGAACTGAATGTCCAGTAGACATCTTGAACTCAATATGTCTAAAGCAGAACTCATCTTCCCACTTAAAGCTTCTACCCAACCAAACTTCCCCCATTACTTCAGACAGCACCACCCTTCTCCCAGGACATTATACTCACAACCTGGGAGTCATCCTGGACTCCTCACTCTTTCTCACCCCAAATCCCACATCAGATACTTACTAGCTGTGTGACTTTACACAAGTCATCTAACTCCTCTGTCCCTCAGTTTCCTTATCTATAAAATATGAGGGTTGTATTCAATGGACTCTAATATCCCTTCAGGATCCAGATACGTGATCCTATATAATCCTTTATTTACTCATCTCTAAAATGGAATAGGAATTCTAACAATGAAAATGTCAAATTGACTGGGTCATTGTAAAAAAAAAAGCTGGTACATAAACCTTGAGGCATTCCACAATTATGAGTTACGAGTGGTTCCTCAAAGTTGTTCAAGAGTAGATATTTTTAAAGTTTCTAAGAAAACCAGTCTAACATTAACCATCTATAAAGACATCATGCATAGCTAACACTTCAGAAGGCACATGGATCAATCCTTAGGGTTTACTCAGTAAAAGGTGCTCTTAAAAACAAGTCACAAAGAAAATACAATGCAAAGGTTTGCTGAAGGGATAATTTTTATAGGAATAATATTGCTAGGCTCCCAGGCATATTGCCACTCTATGATCAAATGGTTTAAAGAGGAAATGTTATTATAAAGCCATTAATTTTTCATTTATTTCTCTCATTATAGTGAATAAGAGACAGAACATGGAAAGGCTACTGCTGCTCAGATAATGACCTCTTCCAAATCCCTTAACCTTGTGGTAAGGAGTCATCAAGGCTGATCGTGGGGGTGGCTTCCCTTGCTCTTCTCACTGAGAGGGAGAGGAGTACTTGAAAACTTGGGAAGCCTTGTTAGTATGAGCAACAGAGTAATACATTCAGGTTTGCTGACCCTTAATACCATACAGGGCAGATGCTAGAGGCCATCATCTCCGCCCATTACACCAACTAATGAAGCCCATTAATCAGTTCCCATTGCTTTGGGGAACACTCAGAAAGCATTTGTTGACCTTTGGACTGAAGCTATAAGTTATTTTTAATGTTCCCTTTTATCTATCATCTACTTAATGAAGATGTGTTATTTTTGGAACCTATTACTGTAATCAGATGCTAATGCTTCCATTATTCCCCCACCCCATTTTCTGAGTCAATCCATTGCTACGCAGAATGGATAGTTTGAATTTCTGCATTGACTTAAGCCAAATATTAAAGAATTTCTTGGATTTATGAAGAGTCACAGCTCACAAGAAAATGATATCCACAATAACATAAGGGAAACAACGTTCAAAAATATTGAAATTCAGTTAAACATAATGATCATCTTTGATTCCAAGGGACTAATAATGTGCAGTATGTTTCTTTACTTCCAAGAAGAAAGTGGTGGGCTATGGTTCTGGAATGAGGTACATAGTGTCAGACATCATTGATGAGTCAGTTGGTTTGCTTTGCCCAATTGTCTCTCTGTGTTACAAAGCAACTTTCTAGGTAGTAGGGGGTGGGGCATTACTAGAAAGTAATATAAATAAGCATCAATATAATATTATTTTTAAGAACACTTTATAAGCAAAACAAAGTGACTAAATTAAAACCTATGTAATAATGAGAAAGGTTGGCTCCAAAGAAGAGATGAAAAACTGTATCTCCTCACTTCTACCCCCATTTTTGCATAGGTGGAGGAATTATGGGTGTGAAACACTCATATGCTGGGTGAGTTTTACTGAAATGTTTTTTTTTGTCATCTATGTTTTTATTTTTTTCTACAAGGGGTGGCACCAGGTAGAGGGAAGGAAGCATGAAAAAATTAAGTTGATATAAAAATGAAAACTATAAATAATTTTTAAAAGAGTCACAGTTCAGTCCTTTTGATGGGGTTTGAAATGTGGAGGATTCAGGGACCCCTCAAAGGCTGTAGTACAAGAAATGATCATCTGGAATGAATTCTCAGACTCAAGCACTCTTTAAGTCAATGTGGCAAAAATTTATTGTTACTTTTTCAGTGGACAAGAGTTCTTAGGGAACTTTAGAGGGATACAGTTAAAGTTTATATAGGTTAAACTGTAGTAAAACATGTGCCAAATATGCTAACTAGGTGAGTCATGGCAGGATTAGAGAGTGGTTAAGGAGTGGTCAGTTATTAAAGGAACTTGCACTTTTGTATCTACTATGTGGGCATTTTACTTTGAGCTCACTGGGAAATAGCCCAAGAGAGGGATACACGGAGGGATGGTTTTAGACCTGCCATGTCTCTAAGTCAACAAGCCATCAGGGCTGACTGAGAAATACTCAGGCTGCCCCCATCAATGTATTATTGGACAAGATAAATGTAAGGGAGTATGCATATGTCTACAGCCTAAGGTATATATGATAAGTCTAGAATGAATGTAACAAGGAAGGGAGCTGGCATAGATAATCCAGTGGAATTCTTGCAGGCGGAGCTTGTTACTGTACCAGGAAGAGAGATAAGTACTTGGTTGGAATTCACTCATGAGTAATTGTTAGGCACAGTGTCCTTGGGCTGGGGAGAAACTGCCTGAGACAGTGTTTTGAAGCTAGGGAGAAATATGATTTTGGAATTGGGGTTCAAGCACAGGCAGTCAAGCACCCCATCACTTTCAATGTGAGACAAATATTCTATATACCCTGTCAGTTGTCCTTTTTAAGTCCCGAAGGGGAGAGGGTCAGCATCCACGTAAAAGAAGATAATACACTAGTATACAAAACAAAGCTTGTCATACAATAATTTTCATTGTTCTGTTGGCAAGTGAACCTAGTCAGCTATCCCAGAGCTCTCTATCCCAGAGCTGGGCTCATTTGGAATTTTTTCTCTGGTCAGACAAGAACTATTTTCCCTTATTCCTTTGAAGCAACCAATGCTTAGTCTTTCCTTCCACCCAAACACAGCAAATGCTGATTTAAAAAAAACACTACCAGCCCTATCCCAAATAGAACAGGTAGATCCACAAGAATAAGTGGCTTCTATAAATGAATGGCAAGCACTATGATTTTTTAACAATCAATCATACCCAACCTAAGGTAGAAGTTCACATAATTTGAGTTTATCAAGTGGTTCTAGGGACTGAAAATCTTTCCTTCTATATCTCAAGTTTCCTGACACAATTTTCCCTGGGATGGCAGCTTTTTATTTATCTTTCTAGGTTTAATATTCAAGTCAAATCTGAGTGTCTAAGGTTAATGTGCATAATTAATTGGGCCTTTGTTCAAAATAAAACAAATCCAAATTACAAAAATGAAAGGTTAACTTTGGTCTGTCTCATCTTCTGGTAAGTCCTTGAAGAAGAGAGAAGCTTTTTTGTCTCAAATCCTAAAAGTAGGAAAGGGTTGGCCATGAATCCTAAAATATTAGAGCTGAAAGGGATCTTAGTGACAACTAGACCAACCTCTCATTTTACAAAACTGAAAAGAGATATTCAGGAGATTTATCCAAGCCTATATAGTGCCATTATCCTTGAACCCTGAGCTTTGAACTCTCCTAATTCTTATTTCAGTTCTCAAACACACTTCCTCTCATGACCACATTGCCCAAAGGGTTTCCTTTGGGCAGTAAGAGAAGATGAGAATGAGATAGAGTCATGGGGTTTTTTGGAACTCTCTTTGTGCAAAGAACCCTCTTTATTATATATTTTTTGTTTTCCTGTCAGGAACCCACCCCCACCCCCACCCTTCAGTCTGATTCTGATTGTAGCCTGTCAAATTTAGGAGAAAAATATAAGATGTACCGAGATCCTTGTATGTGAAAGTAGAGCTTGGATGAGTTCCTATCTGGATCCCCTAATTTATTTTTAGTTGTTCATCTTATTAACCACCACAACCTTGGAACTGTCTACCTCTTTCCTCTACTTCAACCCCTATTTCCAATCATTTGACAAGTCTTATTGATTCTATATACACACCCCCTTTTCTCTCCTGACACAGATTCTACCCTCCTTCAGATTCTTATATCCTTCACCTGGATTATTGTAATCACTTCCTAACCAAGATTCCTGTTTCCAGTTTTTCCTACTCCCCAATCAACCCTCCATATATCTGTTAAAATGGTATACTTAAAACATATTGATCTGATTATATAACACACACAGTCATAGACACATTAGTTACAGATATACACTCAAAAAAATATTCAGTGCCTCCCTATTGCTTCTTCAATAAAATATAAAATCCTCAGCCTAAAATTCAGAGTCTGCTACTATCTGGTCCCCACCTACCCTTCTTGCTTTATTTCATGTTGCTTCCCTTCTCTAGTCTAGTGAAACTTGCCAACTAGCTATTCCCAATAAGTGCTATCCTATCTTCCATCTCTGATTCTAGACAACTAGCTCCTTCTCTGAAATATACTCCTCTTCTTTACCTCTATATCACAGAACTCGTAGGTTTCTTCAAGACCCATCAAAAGGACCACCTCCTACAAGAGGCCTTTCCCTGCACTCTTTCCCTCTTAGAATTCCTTGCAGTACTTTATTTAGCTGTGTGTGTACAGCATGCTACCAGAGGAGTGCTAGAGTTAGCTCCTACCAAGAGCCAATTGTTAAATTTTCAGTATGAGCATTTACACCTCAGAAATCAGAAATACTACAAATCAGGACTTGATTTATTATTTTGGTGATTGTCTGGACTTAAGAAAGTGATGGAGAAAATGTTGATTGTGCAGATTATTCAAACCTCCAACTGTGTCACTTTTGGAGAGCCAGTCATTAAACATTTGTCAGCATGGCCCCTGAATGCCACCAACAAAATCTAAGTTCTCTATAGACAGAGACTGTTTCATTTTTATCCTTGACCTTCCCAAACCTAGCACAGTGTCTTCCATGCAGCAAGGACTTAAAAGATATTTGTTGAATTGGGTTGAAAGCATTTTACTTTCCTTTAAGAATGGAAGGAAAAGAAGCTATGTCCTGGGAATGGGAGAAAATGGTATTTTTTGTGAAAATAAAACTTTTTGCCTTGAGATGATACTACAAGATCAGTCTATTAATAAATAAGGACCTACTATATGCAAGATTGTATGCTAAGAACCTACAAGTGATATACAGAAGAAAGTTCTTGACCTTGAGTGATGCACAACATAATTGAGGAGATGAAGATGTGAAAAGATAACTAACAATACAAAGCATCAAACGATCAGTCAAATAAATGACAAAGTCTACAGGAATTCATAAGGGTGACATAATTGTGGGTTGGAGTGGTCAGGGAAGGATTCATGGAGGAAGTATTGTTTTAGCTGGGCCTTGAAGGACAGTACAAGTAATTTTGAAAGAGGGAGAGAGAGAAAATGAGGGAGAGGGAGAGGGAACAAGGGAGAGGGGGAACGGGAGAGGGAGAGATCACTGAGCAAGATGAGAGTTGGAGGGGGTTAAGGTATCAGGAATGGTTCTCACGAGCAAAACCAAAGATAGGCTCCCAAGTATTTAATATTATTTAGAGTTATTTTACATTTTAATAGGGCATCTTTTATTATCTCTTCTTTCAGGGTTTTATTTATGATATTATAGGAATGCTGATGATTTATATGGATTTACTTTATATCCTGCTTCTTTGCTAAAATTATTGTTTCAGAACACATGAAGAAAGACACTATCTACAACCAGAGAAATAACTGACAAATAGAAGTATGTATAGAATAATTTGTGTGTATATGTGTGTATGTGTATATGTTTGTATACATATATGGCTAATGGCAGACAAGAAAGAAAAAGAAATTTACACAATAACTTTATTATATATTTAAAAGGAATAGTGGGTTGTACATAACAAATTTGCAGTTTTATGTGTGGTTCTCTTTTTAAATATACTATGTTATGGAAATGCTTGTTTTATTCCATAAATTAAAAATAAAACAAATAAATGTGAAAAAACAGAGATGGAAAAGGAGAGAATATGTTCTAAAGATAATGAGCAGGACAGTTTGACTGAAGCTGTGGGAATATATATAAGAAAAAGTCAGCCAACTAAGATCAATCAAGCACCTACTAGAAAGTGGAGGGGGGGGGAATTGTTCCTGCTTTCAATGAGCTCATGGCCTAACTGGGGGAGAGAACATTCAAACAACTATGTACAAACAAGTTACATTCAGGAAAAATGGAAGATCATCTCAGAAGAAGGCACTGAGATTATGGAAGAGTGGGAAAGGCTCCTTGAAGAGGGAGATTTTAAGTGACATCTGAAGGAAGCCAGGCAGACCAGGAGGTAGAGACAAGGAAGAACAGCATTCCAGGTTTGGGGAAGAGCCAGTAAAAACATTCAGAGACAGGAGATGGGAGTGTCATGAGTGAGGACTAGCAAGAAGGCCAGTGTCTGGAGCGGCTAGGTGGTGCAGTGAATAATTCACCAGCCCTGGAGTCAGGAGGACATGAGTTCAAATCAGGTGTTAATAGTAATATAATTAATTAATATAAATATAATTACTGGCTGTGTGACCTTGGACAAGTCACTTAAGTCCAACTGCCCTTCCTTCCCCCCTCCAAAAAAAAGGCCAGTGTCCACAGAGTGTAGGTACAGTGTAAGAATTCTAGAAAGACAATAAATAAGGGACCAGGCTGTCAAGGTATTTAAAGACCAAATATGTTTGATTCTGGAGGTAATAAGGAGCCACTGAAGTTTACTGAATAATGAGCCAGTATGGTCAGGTCCAACCAGAGAGGTGGCGTGGTGCACAGATCACTAGGTCTGGAGTTAGGAAGACTCATCTTCCTGAGTTCAAATCCAACCTCAGATGCTTACTAGCTGCATGACCCCGGGCAAGTCACTTAACGCTGTTTGCTTCAATTTCTTCATCTGTAAACATGAGCTAGAGAAGGAAACAACAAACCACTCCAGTATCTTTGCCAAGAAAACCCCAAATTGGGTAACTAAAAATGACTGAATGACAACATCATCTCACTTGCTCTTAAGGAAAATCAGCTTGTCAGCTGAGAGGCAAATCAAATGCAGAGCAGTACAAGATGAATCTGGAAAGGCCAGTCCGGGCCAGAATGCAGATTAGGGCCAGAACACCAAACTGAGGAATACGACCTGCCTTCATTAAGCAGCTGGAAGCAGGTAAGCATTCTCGAACAGGGCAGTGCCACATTATGGATGGAATATTATTGTCAGAATAATCTGGCAGTGGCATAAAAAAAAAGATCAAAGGGGACTGAGACTTCAGCAATCCCAACAATTAAGGAACTCTTGTAATACACAGAAGAACCTCAACATGGGCAATGTCAATGGGAACTGAGATCAAGAAACAGATGCAAGAGATACAGTAAATTGGGGTGAGGGAAATGGCGGTTCTTAATAACTGGTTGAATATGAATGGAATGAAGGATGAAGGAACAGGAGGAGTCAAAAGCAACTGAGGTTTTGAACCTCAGTTCAAACTAGAGTGATGGTGTGAATGGTGAAACCATAGGTTGTAATAAGAAAATAGCATGGCGTATATTTGGGGGGAACAAGATGATGTGTTGAGTTATAAATATATTTTGGTTGGGTGGGACAATACCATATCCAGTATGAAAACTTAGTAGTAAATGGGTGTTCACCAGGTGAGGAATGGATAAGTAAATTGCGGTCTATAAATGCAATAAGATACCGATGTGTCACAAGAAACAAGAGATATGAGAATATCAGAAAACATGGGACTATTGGGATAGACTAATGCAGAGTGCAGAAAGAAGAACCAAGAAGAACCAGCTTCCATACTAAATACAATCATGTAAACGTGAACAACATGAAAAGGCAGTTGAACTCAGATTCATTGAAAAGAGCATATACACATTCTAGGTAGAGAGGTGGAGGACCATGTTTGCAGAATGTAACAGCAAACACTGTCAAACTTGGTTATTTTATTGATCAATTTAGCCTAACTGCTTTTTTGTTGTTGTTAATAAAAGAAATTCCACTGAGGAGGGGTGATTGTATAAGGAAATTATTTTTACATTAAAAAAAATTCATTTTTAATTGAAACATACAGAGAGCAGACAAAGATACAGGACAGGCAATCAAAAAAGATGCCAAAACTATAAAGATTCAAAGATCATCTCTCTAGAGATGATAGACAAAGTCATGTTTGTAGATGAATTACAAAGAAAGAAAGAAATGTATGAAGGCTGAAGACTGAACCTTTGGAGAATATTCACTTATAGAAAATAGGAAGAAAAATAGGAACCAGTCAGAGACAAAGTCAGAGCAAAGAAATATAATAATCCAACTAATGGAACAAGATAGAAGACAAGAGGAGAAAATTGCACAAAGGAAACTGTTTCAGAGGTAGTGGGGGCTCATGAAAGAGAAGAGGTGATAAGGCTTTAAATGATCATTGAAAAATGTAGTTTTAGAACTGCATTAAAAAAAAACTTGTCAGTTATCTATCCATACCCAACTGAAAGTATACCATTCCAGAGTTTTGATTTTAATTTTAGTGGAATGCCCTTCCTAATTTAAATCTTCAGTTGCAATTTACAATGTTTAATTACATTTTGAGTTCTCACAAGCTCTTAATATGACAGGCTACATTAATAGCAAAGTTCTTCTTGACTTCAAGAGGCAATAAAGACTTTTTTCCTGTGGTGCAAAAGACTAATAAATCTCTTGATCTATGTTTGACTTGCTAATTTTCAATACTGAAGAAAAATAAGATTAAAATCAATATAAAATTTTTAAGATCTACAATGCATCCAGATAAAAATGCAGCTGAATATAAATTGGTGGTGGTTCCTAATTAAACAATCTGCATTCATTGATGTGTTCATCCCATTTTTAAAAAATAAAGATTTTACAGTTTGTCATTGAAAGTTCATTAAAATGAAACCCATCCCTTCATAGCAAAAGTGGAAATGTCTGAGAGGAAGGAGGCTAATCAGAGCCTAGACAGCTTTGCTGATGTTCATCTTGTCATTTCACTAGGAAAACTGATTTGATTGGATAAAATTAATAGTTTTATGTTCCTCTACAGGAATTATCCACTAACAACCTATTCCAATACCATCACCAAGGTAGGAAGGTAATCCATTAAAACACAAGCCTTAACAGATCCTACCAAGCTGGAGAGACTTTGAGTATAGGTCCAGTGATAGACTGAATGTCACCCAAAGACCAGCATTGTTAAGTTTGGAGAGGCTTCTCACTCACTAGAATGCTGGCACACCAGAAGTATTTATCAGCTACAACAACTGACTAAGACATGTTATCAAGGCATGGAGAGGTTGGAATATGCATTTGCCAAGCAGTAACTAGAGTGAGGTGACTAGAGTTTTGCCCCAGGATGGAAAATTTAAAAGTGGGGCTAACAACAATAACCCAGGAGGCTCTTGTTCTCTTGCCTGCCCCACAATAGCAGCAACAGCCCAATCCTAAGGACATTTGCTTTCATTTCAGCCCTCAAAGATGCTTTCCAGGTGGACTCTTCCAACCATAGTTATTAAGTGACAATGAGAGAAGTGAAAATCATCAGTGAAATCATGAATCCTAAAACACTGACATACACTTCAGGAATACATGCCTAAAGATAAAGTGAATTTGAAATTATTTGGGATCAGAATTTCTAGAGACCCCTGGAATTGAGCAAATCCCATGGGATAACAGGAAAGGGAAAGAGGGGATGGGCGGGATATTACTATAAGTACACTTTTTAAAATCAATGCCCATTATTTTGGTGACTTCTCCTCCTGAATCCCAGGTTGTTGTTATTGTTCAGTTATTCCAGTTAATCCTGACTCTCTGTGATCCCCTTTGGGGTTTTCTTGGCAAAGACACTAGATGCTTGATCTTTACTTCTCCAGTTCATTTTATAGATAATGAAACTGAGGCAAACAGGGATAAGTTACTTGCCCAGGGTCACACATCTGGTAAGTGTCTGAGGCCAGATTTGAATTGAAGGTGAATCTTCCTGACTCCAGGCCCAGCACTTTGTCCGCTATGTCACCCCCTGGTTGCCCCTGGGTCCCAGCTACCCTATCATAAAATGAGGGCACAAAACTACATGATCCCTATAATCCTTCCCATTTCAGATGTTCTATATTTTTGTGTGCTTTTTGTGATTCTTTCTAGTCCTGTACACATAAGAAATACTGTAGAGAAAAGATAATCACAGGTCCAGGTCCTGTCCATATAGTAAGAGTATACAGCCTAGTATAGTATGGTATACAGCCTCAGAGAAGTAGAGTCAGGAAGATGTCAAGTCAGGTCCTGTCATTGATAACATTAGCTGTGTGATCAGACACAAATCACGTAACCTTAAAGTATCTGAAGCAGTTCTCTAAGACTGTCATTAAGTGGTGCATTGGATAGAGTGATGGGCCTGGAGTCAGAAAGACTGGAGTTCAAATCTGGCCTCAGACACTTACAAGCTGGGTGACCCTGGGCAGGTCACTTGCCCTCAGTTAGCCTCAGTTTCCCTCAACTACAAAATAGAGATAATAACAGCATAGGGTTGATGTGAAGATTAAATGAGAATGATATTTGTAAAGAGCACTGGATATGGTACCTGACATAGAGCAGACCCCAAATAAATGCTTGTTCTCTTCTTCCCTTCCTTGTTGCAGAGGAGTTGCTGGTCTACGTTGGTAGGGAGATTCTCCATCCTAAGAATTCTCCACAGTGATAAAAATCATATATCCACACCTCTCTTTTGCAAAGAAAAAGTAAAGCTTATGTTAAACTTAATCATGAAAAATACTAATTCTGCAAACATTTCTAAGTTCTCTGTGCCATTTAAGGCTGGTTCAAGATGGTAAATTCCTAAAAGCAAATAATTTTATAGCAGAAGATGAGCCTGCTCTTGTCAGTTTGTCCCTAAGAGGCAAAACAAATTTTTTTTTCAAGAAACATAAAAGGTAACAAAGATTTTTTCTACCATTTCTAGAATGTATAACCAAATGAGAGCCTAGCAAATATTTATGAAGATCATGAGCAGACAATTAATATTTGAGTTCCAGTTGTTTAAAGACTATTAAAATGCTATTTTGATGGAAGTGATAACACTTTAAAATACCATAAACACCCTGACTACAAAAAGGTGTATTTATGAAGGAAGAAAACAGTTACAGTTTTTTTTAATAAAACGATTAAAAGGATTGCAACATTTTGAAGACGTATCCAAGAGATGCTACTTCCTGCATTAAAAGGCTAGAAGCAAAGAATTTTAGATAAATTGAACTAAGTGGTGACAAAGAGATAATTATGATTTTTGTGTAAAAATGCAAGAAACTAAGAGGAAGAACAAGAAATCATAGAAACTATAATTTACGTTCAATGTTTACCAGGGTTGGTTGGTTTTTTTTTTTTACTGTGCATTACAACTGACATTTTTATTTCAGAGTTAATGATCTTCTGCCTCTAAAAATAATTCAAATTTATATTGCTCTTTAAAGATTATATTAAATTCTGTGAGATCCAGAGTAGAAGTATTATGATTTCTACTTTAAAGATGAAGAAATTGGTGTCATGGAGTATACATGCTATCCATCAGATTATTCCTCTTTTTGAATCATGTAGTTCTATGCTGATATTCTTACTGGGCTTTATGGCATATCCTCCTTCTGATAGAAGTAGGAAGTGTAAAGACAATAAGGGAAAGAAAAGACCTTCAAAATCTATACACTAAATTATCTACCACCAGGAAATTCCAGAGTTGGCTACATTACATGAGTATATCAGGCCTTAAGACTACTCCCACCTGCTCCACACAGGGAATCATTTTTCTTGGAGGGATTAATTCTAGGGATTAATGTGGGAGCAGGGAGAAGAAAATAGGGGAAAGGCTACATGATAACTTTATTATAGATTTAAAAGGAATAGCAAGAGTATATAATAGACCTGAAGTTTTATGTTCAATCTTTTTTTTTATTCTACTATGTTTTGGAAATACTTATTTTATTTCACTAACCAAAAATAAATAATTTTAAAAGAATTTTCAGTTATAATAACACCTCACTTATACAGCATCTTTGAGGAATGCCTTGTTCTACGTAAGTAAATTTTCCAAGTCCCTGTTTGTCTGTTTGCCTCATTTGACTTAAAAATCTGTCTCAGATGTATCACACTGTTTTCTAAATGGAGCATATACAACACAATTTTAACGATTTTTTGAAAATTCTGAGCTATTGTGCCAGATTTCAAACTGTATTATTAAAATGGTAATTATCAAAACATTCTGGTAATGGTGAAGAAATAGAATGGTGAATCAGAGAAATAGAATAGGGACTCATTACATTATAGCAAATAACCACAGTGATCTAGTATATAATAAACCCAAGGATCCAGGCATTTGGAACAAGAACTCATTATTTGAAAAAAAAACTACTGGGAAAACTGGAAAACAATATGGCAAAAACTAGGTACAAACCAACATCTCACACTATATGCCAAAATAAGGTCAAAATGGGTACATGATTTACACACAAAGAGTGATACCATAAACAAATTAAGAGAGCATGGAATAGTTTATTTATCAGATCTATGGATAAGGGGAAAATTTAGGACCAAAGAAAACATAGAGAGCATTACAAAATGTAAAATAAATCATTTTGAGTAAATAAAATTTAAAAGTTTTTGTACAAACAAAACAAATGCAACCAAAAAAAGGAAAGCAAAAAACTGGAGCAGGGGAGAATTTGCAACAAGGATCTCTAGTAAAAGCCTCATTTATCAAACATATAGAGAACTGAACTAAATTTATAAAAATACAAGTCATTTCCCAGTTTATAAATGGTCAGATGATATCAACAGGAGGTTTTTAAACAAAGAAATCAAAGCTATCTATAATCATATGCAAAAATGCTCTAAATCACTGTTGAATAGAGAAATGCAATTTAAAACAAACTTGAGGTACCACCTCACACCTATAAGTTTGGCTAATATGACAAAAAAAGAAAATGATAAGTATTGGAGATGTGGGTAAACTAGGATACTAATACAATGTTGGTGGAGTTGTGAACTGATAACCATTCTGGAGAGGAATTTGGAATCATGTCCAAAGGGCTATAAAACTGTATTTACCCTTTGACCCAGTAATACCACTACTAGATCTATATCCCAAAGAGATTTTTTAAAAACAGGAAAAGGGAAAGGGACCTATCTGTACAAAAATATTTATAGCAGCTCTTTTTGTGGTGGCGAAGTATTGGAAATTAGAGAAGATTCCCCATCAATTGATGAATGGTTAGACAAGCTATGATTGCTTTGGAATATTATTGAGCTATAAGAAATGACAAGCAGGATGATTTCAGAAAAACCTGGAAAAACTTACATAAACTAATACAAAGTGAAGTGAGCAGAACCAGGAGAACATTGTAAATATTAACAACAAAATTTTATGATGAAGAACTATGAATAGCTTAACTATTCTCAGCAATACAATGGTCAAAGACATTCTGAAAGGACTAATGATGAAGAATGCTATTTGCCTCCAGAGAAAGAACTGATATTTTCTGAATACCAACTGAAGCATACTATTTTTCACTTTATTTCATTCTTTTTCTTTTATATGAGTCTTCTTGTATAAAACTGCCAGTATGGAAATGTTTTGCATGACTACATATATATAACCTATATCAGTGTGCTTGCTATCTATGGAAGGGATAGGGGAAGGATGGAGGGATAGAATTTGGAATTCAAAACTTTTTTTAAAATGTTAAAAATTGTCTTAACATGTGTTGGGGCTCTTGTTGGTAATGGGTTGAACC
>CM053598.1:73584521-73609782 GCA_028646575.1 Pseudocheirus occidentalis | reverse complement strand
CACTTTTCTCTGAACCTTGTTTTCTCTTTGAAAGAAAGGAGTAATAGTATATGTACTGACTCTCCATAAAACCAATAAGGTGATGAGATTAGATGATGAAAGACAATGTCCTTTCTGGCTCTCTGTGAATAATGGGCATAAAGCACTCCATAGATGTGAAATATTCTTGTTACTAATGGTATTAATAAAGACAATTAAAAGATATTTAAAATAATATAATTATTATAATGTATATATTTTAATATACTAAATATTGTAAATAATGATTATTTACAATAATAAAGGTAATTAAAGGTATTAATAAAAAGGACCTGTATACTTGATATTGAAAACAGATAACAATATTTCTCATTATTGACACATTTTAGACAAGCTGGATGGATTATAAACTCCTTGTGGGTAGATCCAGAATGCTAACTGCATATTTAGAAACTTGACAAAGTTTATGGATGGATTAGAGACAATCAATGTTCATTGATAAAGTTGGTTGGTAGCCAGATCCTCTCTCAAAACATCCATGAATCTAGGAATCAACTTAATTAGATAATTAACACTTGGCCCCTTGTGGAACTCAAAATTAAAAAAATAATGTTCATATATATGTATGTATATATATGGAAAATATTTAATGAAATTAATAAAAGATATTTTTAAAAGATCATCCATTCTGCCATCCCCTAACCCTAGGAAAGTTGGCATACATGATCCATTAAGCCTGTTCAAAGAACTAAAGAGGAAACTTGGGCAGGAGACAGTAGATATGGCTGCTCTACACATGAAGAAAAAAGAAGTAAAATCCACGTGGGGTCAGCCTTATCTTCCCAGAAGCTACTTGGGGTAGGGACCAAGTCTGGTGAAAACTGAAGAAGGATAAAATAACTATGAAATTCATAAGACAGGGGAGCACTTCAGGGAAAGGGAGGGGCAGGGAAATCCACCACTAAAGAAGAAGACAGTGACAGAGGAATATAAACGAAGAGACTAAAACTACCTAAGATCTCAAGAAGAAAATTTAGGGAAAAATCCAGGAGATAACAAAAGTAGAAGGGACAATAATTACCAAGATTTCTAAAAGATGTCCAATGTCTCAAAATAAATATTCGAAGTGAAGGAAAGTTAAGTAATATCCAATGAAACACAGAACCCTGCAGCTGCCCAAGAGGTAATAGAACCACAGTGGGAGGTTCAGAATGGTTCAAAGAAATCAGAATCTTGAGAAAAGAAGATAGAAGGAAACAAATGACAGAATTTATGGTCTGCAGAGCATAAATAATGAGCAGAAGAGAAAAAATATGAATCCATGAAGTCAAGTCTCTTCAAAGAAGTGAAAGAGAGAACAACAGACTGGAAATACTAATGTTCTAAATCAAGGACAATCGGAAAAAGAGAAGCCAAAAGTAATAATGCTTTCTGTACAATCAAAACGCAACCATTTCAAAGACAGAATTCGCAGCGACAACTTAAGAATCAAAGGTCTCCCAGAAATGTATGACAAACTAAAAAACCAGAATACCATAATGCAAGAAATAATACACAAAAATTACTTCCAGATACAGAAGTTCTAAATACAGAAATGTGAGCCAGTGAAAAGTGGCTTCACTGGTTTGGCCCCCACCCCACTGGACATATAAATGTAAAGCTAAAAAAACCTCTAGTCTCTTGCTTGTATGACATAGTTAAGAATTATTTCCTGGGATCCTGTCCATCATTCTTTATTAGGCAACTGAAAAAATACCCTCCTTTCACAGATCTAAATCATCCTATTCTCTTCTTCCATAGGTAACAAGGCAGTGTCCTATTAGGAAACTGTCAGTTCTTCATTTAAAACTCTATATAAATTTAAGCCATAAGGAACTTTGGCCTTTTTACCAGTGTGAATACCACTGCATAGTTGCATATTCCAAAACATCCATTGTGTGTTTCCCTTGGATTAGAAGTAATGTCCCCCACTGAGACTATTCCCCCCTCTCAGACATCTGTCTTGCTCTTTTCTGCCTTGTGAGTAGCAATAAAATTTTAACTTCTATCTTTATATGGTACTTCATTTCCTGGTATGTTCAAGTCACTCCCTCCTCTTTCAAAATATAGAAAATAAAACACCCCCCAAAATCAACTGACTGATGAGATGGGAGTGGGGAGGAACAACCTGTATTTCACACTCTAAAACTTATAGTGATTAAATTTAAAGTTCTAATGACAGCAAATTCTGTAAACCACCAGAAGAACGGCCTTCAAATATAAAGAGAAAAATATTTGAATAATATAAGACTTTTCTGCACCCACAAGAAACTACAGAAAGGAATGGAAGAATTTATTTTGAAAGACCTTAAAAATCTGAGGTTAATCATCCTTCATTTCTCACCTGGTTGCACTCCTTAGACTGGATTCTTCCATGCCCCCAGAAAAACTCCTCATCAGGAAACTCATTCTTTGTAATTGCATCAGCTCTGGTACTCACATCCCATTAATACCCCTAGTAACTTCTGTGCCTCTGATCAGAGGGTTGCAGGGTAGATCAAAGAACTCATCTCAAAGCCTGCATTTACAAAGAGCCCTCAGGCCAGCCAGTTCTTTATTTCCCACCAACCTGAACTCCTTTAACTGGATTCCATCATACTCTCAAGATGAGCTCCTGCCACTCCTCAGGTTCTCTTTATGTGTTTTCCCATTAGATTGTAAGCTCCTTGAGGGAAGGCACTCTTTATCAGATTTGTGACCCCCATGCTTAGAGTGGTGCCTGCCACATAGTAGGTGGTTAAAAATAATTTATTAACCAAATGAAAATGAACAATGATGGCTATTCAATAAAAGAGAAGCATTTGAAGCCATACTTTAAAAAAGGATGAAAGCTGTATCATGATTTCATCAATATAAAGCTAATGGTGAGAAACTATCCATTGATGTAGATTGGCAATTCCTCCATAATTTATAGTTTTATACAGTTGTCTGAGGCACTGAAAAGTTAAGGAACATAGGTATAATATGTTCTGGAGACAGGAATTGAACCCGGGTCAGCCTGAATCCAAAATCAACATCTATTGGCATGCCACCCTCAAATGCAGGATATTCCATCCCTTATAGTACTCCTGTTTCATCTCATTCTGCTAGAATCTTTAGCTTCCCTCAAAGCACATTTCAGCTGGCACTTCCCCCCAAAATGTTTTCCTTATTCCCCTCCAGTTGTTAGTACTCTACCTTTTCTGAAATTACTGTCTTTACTTACATGTATATGTTGTGTCCCTAGTCCAACCCCAGGAGAATATAAATCCCTTGAGGACCAGGAATGCTGTGTTTTATCTTCATATTCCCAGATGTTAGCAGAGTATCTTGCACAGAGGAGGTGCTCAATAAATGTTGTTTGTGTTAAATCACCTTTGTTGGCTTGGACAGAGCTGGACAACAATAGGTATTTAATATTCTCCACTCTATATCCAGAATGTTCCATACCAGCTCTTACCTTGTAGTGAACATGCAGGTGCCTCCATCTCTCTCTCTCTTTCTCTCTTTCTCTCTCTCTCTCTCTCTCTCTCTCTCTCTCTCTCTCTCTCTCTCTCTCTGTTCCCGAAAGCCCTGTGATTAGAGACCTATTATCTGCCTAGTCATTTCTTTGCTAGAGTGTTTATTAAGACTAATCGGTCCAACAGCAGTTGTTGTTTGGATTTCAACCACTAGTTTCCCATTGAAACATCAATTTGCAGGCATGTCGCTCTTCTTGATAGCTTGAACAAGGGAAAGAAAGCAGCCCATCAATACTTACCCAAAATCGCATGTTCTCTTCTTTCAATATCAAAGATTGCCTGAATTGTTTCAATTCAAACATCAAGTATTTTATATAGTTTGATGTAGTCTCCAGAGACATCTGGGGGGGGGGGGATGCTATCAAAAGCATTAGGCAACAGATGGATGAGGGAGAAGAGGAATATCGTAGAAGAAGTGGAGAGATAACGGCTGCACCCAACCTAAATTAGCCTACAAAGGATCTGTGACTCTAAGAACAGTTTCTTCAGATTTCCCTTTTGTGTCACCACTGACAAATGAGCTCCCTACTTCTCAGGATCCAAGAAGGAAACAGCATCTTTAGAATTTAAGACCTTCTTCATAAAGATAACAAAGGTTCTAGATAGAGTAAATCATATGCAAAAACTATTAAACATTAAAATTAATGTTGCCATTAAATAAGGCAAAGCAGGAGGGGTGGTCATAGAGCTACAGAGCAGCACAGGAAAACACAGCATTATGGGTGGCTAGGTGGCACAGTGAATAGAACACTGGCCCTGGAGTCAGGAGGACCTGAGTTCAAATTCAGCCTCAGGCACTTAACACAAAAACTAGCCATATGATCTTGGGCAAGTCACTTAACCCCAACTGTCCTCCAAAAGCAAAAAGCAAAAAAACCCCCACAGCATTGGACACTTGTTAAAGGAAACTAAGTTGATGCTCTGGATTTCTCAGGGTTCCCTCACCCTAGTCTCTCTCTTCTTTGCTAGCTCCACCTAACTTATTTATATTACCTAAGCCTCCACATCAATACTAAACCTCATAATATTCTCCCTTTACACCGATTTCTTTGAGAAGATCATCTGATTCAGTGATTTCAGCCATCATGTACTTTCTGATGACTCTAGAGCTACATGTTAAGCCCTAAATGTTGTAATTCCTTTTCAACCTTGTATCTCTATTTACCTAAAAAATTCAATGTGTTCTTGTATAGCTGAGGTGGGGGCAGAACTAAAAACAATGTAGAGAAACTATCAAAATGAAGATATATAAGAATTAGAGCTATTTAACAACAAAGCAGGCAATTTGTTCCACCACAAAGGAGGCAGGTTCTAATTCAATTTAAGTTCTTTCTTTTTTCCCCTAACAAATTGGAACAATCCAACAATGAAAGAATTGCTTCATGAGGCAATGTGATTTCTGGTGAATGTTAAAGATGAATGATCATCCTGGAGAGAAGACTGAGGGAAGCTTTTTACATATGTGGAAAGTTGTACTGAATGACTTCTAAGGCTCCTTCCATCTTTAAGATTGCATGCTTATATTATGTCCCTCACCTTTGCTCCTTTACTGCAAGAGATACCAAACTGGTCTCTCAGCCTCCAGTCTGTTCTATACATTATACCAGTAGGAGTAACTTCGTTCTAATACCACCTTTTATCCACCTTATCCCTATTGAAAACTACAGTTTCTATTACCTATTCCATTAAATCCAAACATTTTTCCTGGTCTTCCTTGGTCACCCATCTTTGCCTCCCCATTTCACAAACTACGTTGCTCATGACTTTTATTATCTGTTCCGTCCAGACAATTATATCTGGCTGCTCCTAACCACAAATTTTACCGATTCCTGTCTCCTTGCTTTGCCAGCATGTGGGATGCCCCCCATTTCCTTGATCTAGTGGATACCATAATACCCTCCTCTTCAGAATGCATCTCAAAACTCACCTCCTCCTGTGAAGCTTCCCCTTCTACTCTTCATATCAGCAGTATCAACAGAGGAAGCGTGTGTTACATTAATTCACACTTTTTTACATAGAAATAATAGAATTTTGACTTCAGGAAGAAATTCAGAAATCACCCAGTATAACTCCCTCTGGTCTTCTTATGGCCTAAAAATGTGGAGTTACTTCCATGAGGTAACAGAGCTACTAACTAGAGTAGCCAAGAATAAAATTGAGACCTCTTGACTCAGTTTGCTACATCTCCCATGACCTTCACTGCACTAAACATCCTTCTGTGATTACAGATGCGCTCATTTTTTGTCTAGACAACTAGAATACCAATTCCCTGTTGTAAGAAGAAAGCATGGTTTTAGATTCAGAGAGCTTGGTTTTGAATCTTGTTGATATTAGATATTTGAAAGATAATTAGAATATTAGATAATTTGAAAAATTAGGTATCACTTTCTACCACTTGGCTTTGGGTAGGCCCCTTCTCCTTCCTGGCCTTCTGGTCTCCTCTTCTATAAAATGAAGGGATAAAAAGAACTCTAAATACCCTTGTAGCTCAGATCTTAATATCCTGGATCATTCTGGAGTAGTGGATTGTGAAGGATATATGGGGTTTTGAAAAAAATCATATTCTACAGGACGTTCTGAACAGTAGAAAAATATACCAAAAAGGGGAAGAAAATAGACCAGTACATCTGCTATTCATGGCTCAGCCCTCCTTGTACTCCAACCCTACTAGGGGTGAAGACCTTTTCTAATACCTAGTACAGTGCCTGGTATATAGCAGGCACAAGAAATGCTTATTGATTGTTTGCTTGATAGACTCTCTCAGTGGAGAATTACCTATTGGTAGCCCAACTATCCTGCTATCCTACATGAAAAACAAGTCAAGGTAGCCAAGACAAAATCTAATTGTCCATTCTTCCCTATGTGAGAAAGGAGAAAGAGGAAACTCCAAAGAACTGAAAAAAGACAGAGATCCCACAAACATAATTATATTAGAAATGGGCACAAAGATGGATGACATCCCTGCACTGAAGGTGAACATCAAGGGGTCAGTATGTAGAAGCTTTAAGCAATAGGCTCAGAGCATTGGAGTCTAGCTGGAAGCACAATGCAAAGATAAACCAGGGGATCCCCTAAGCCCTGGTAGGGATAGAACAAGTATTGAAGCCAGCTTTGAACTGTCTCCAAGCCTAGTTTACTCTTGTCATGCCAGTTCAATGTTAGTAAGAAGCTCTGCATACTTCATCAGGAGAAAGTAGACAACAAAAAAGGCTCAGAGAAAATGGCAGCATGCCATCTGTGGTGGTCTAGGGCTTTCTTTCCTGCATTCTTGGCTGTAGTGACGTGTGGCCCTTCCTGCTGTAGCAAGAGAGAGATGCAGATGCTTGAGTTACATGTCTATTTTTCCACAGCTCATTTTTGTGGTTTATAGTTAATCAATTAGCAAGTATTTATTAAGTGCTTACCATGTATCAGGTATTGTGCTAAGGAATGAGGATGCAAAGGAAAAAAAGCAAAAACAGTCCCTGCCCCTAAGGAAATTATATTATAATGGAACCCACTACTACTTAACTCCTATATTGCCGTGGAGGCGGCACAGAGTGTCAAGTATAGCTATGTAGTGATGATATGTCTGGTTCATTCACCCTCAAAAATCTTTGTCTATCCAATGATTTATCTATTGCTAGAAGTATCTGTCTATAAATATATAATATATAGAGATGTAGTTGTGTAGATATAAATACATGTATAAATATATACATATTATTATTTTATAGATAAATGAGACAGACAGACAGACAGACAGAATATAAAAAGCTTTTACTACTGAGCCAATCCTCCATCTCTAGGGGATATTGCCCACCAGTGGACATCTTTATGACAGATTGAGATAAGGAATAAGAATGGTCCCTGTAAGACATACCAACTGAGCTGTTACTAGTTTTATTAAGATCTTTATGCTTACTTTCTAATTTTTATGTTATTGTATTCTGTCTTATTTTTGTTTTTCTGTTTGTTACTCAGTAAAACTGCTTTTGAAAAAAATCTACTTTCTGTCTGCCAGAATCCTGGTCACCAAGCTGTGGCTGCCCTCACTGGTCCATGACATCCAAAGAAGACATTAAGTTACTCCCCCTGCTTCTTGGACAACTTGTCTCTCTAGCGGCCCATCCTTATAATTCCCCTTTGCCTTCTCCTTGACTTTGCTCCAGATTGCCTGTGTTCTTATTGGCCCGTTTTGTACTCTGCCAGGCTCGTGTGATTATGACTCAGCTCAGATCCTCATATCTGCCTGTGTTTGTGTCTTCTAGCAACAATGCTGAAGTTCCTCATTTTGAGCCTACACTTGATAATGAATAGAAGAGAAGCGGTCTACATGTTAATGGATTGAAGTAGATCTGTGAACAAGTTCACCTAAGCCTCTAAGAGGTTGGTCATTGGCATTAACTCTTCACTTCCCATTGGACTTTCACAAACTTAACAGGAATAAGGGCAGAAGAACTCATCTACATGTGGTTCAGGATAGAAAGGGAGCTCCTAATATGCCCTACACCTAGACGCTGGTTATAGAGGAGGACAGTCCCAGTCATATTTGATAAAGATAAGATGTTCTAATAGAAGAGTCCCTTCAATTTGGCTGTTCAGTCATGACTGACTCTTTATGACCCCTTTTGGGGTTTTCTTGGCAAAGATACTGGAGTGGTTTGACATTTCTTTTTTCAACTCATTTTACAAATGAGGAAACTAAGGCAAACAAGCTTAAGTGACTTGCCCAGCATCACACAGCCCAAGTGAACCCAAGAAGATGAGTTACCATGATTCCAGACCTGGTATTCTGTCCAGTGCACTACCTAGCTGCCCTAGCAGGAGAGCACTCTTCCCTTATTGCCTGAGATGTTACCTGACATCTTTATCACCATATCTGTATCCAACTGAAAGCTGGTTAAAATATTAAATTGGAAAAGAGGGAAATGTTACAAAAGAGGAATATTCAGTAATACACGTCATAAAGGAGAGGAGGAAATATTTTGTAGGAATGATCATATGTGTGTGTTTATGTATGTGTGTGTATACCAGAACTTTTTAAGTACCACCTATCCTGAGTCTCCTTTAAAGGACCTTAACCTTGACTAGCTCTACCTAAAAGACAAGGCAAATTTATTGTCCCCACCATCTTCTAGAGTGCCTAAAACAGTTCTCAGCACATAGGAGTATTTGATCATTTTTATAAACTCTTAGAAAGCACCATGGCTGAAAAATTAGATCTGATTGCATTTCCTAGAACATAATTGGAGATATAATTTAGAGATTCTTTCAGATGGCAAAATGGAGTAGAATCCAATCATTGTTTTGGTGGTAAGGGTGGTGGTAGCATTTTAGGACTTGGGAAAAGGGGTCACATGAATAATGTTCAGAATAAATTTTTTATTAAGTATTATCTTAACAAGAGGGAAAGCTTTAAACTCATACCTCTTGGACCACAAATGAGGTGAACCTCTGGCTACTGCTCATCACAGGTTAATTCCTGTGGTGATCTCTAGTGCCTGGTCACATTCCCTGGTTTACTCCTACTACTTTCATACCAACAGCACAAATGACATCCTCTTCCACTTCCAAATTCAGTTTTCTTGAAACACAAAAATATGTGAGGAACCCCACGGGTTCTGGAAAGAAACCTATGGAAACTCCAGTGAGCCACACAAAATCACATAGGAACACAAAGTTGGACAGAATGAGTTCACATAAAACCACATATCATTCTTCTATGTAGCAAATGCACCTCCAAGTTACTTACTCTGGGTCCCCAAGAACCAAAGTGGCTGGGGTCAAGATTACCAGTATTCAGCCTATGGTTGAATTAAATGGGCCTGGCTTCATTTCCTCATACAAGGAAGGACTGAAAACAGCTGAGTCTCAGCAATTGTCTGAGAGCATCTGTTCCACCTGCATCCTGGATTCCCAGTTCCTCATTCCCATTCCTAATGTATTTTCATCATGGAGGCATGCTGACTTCTTCTTCCTGCAGCTGAGCTTGTGGCAGGAGGTATGGCTATAACCATATACACTGAGTCTAACTTCCACTGACAAAAAGCTCTCTCATTATAACAGCAAACATGACACACAGTAGTTCTTTCACTGTAGCCCATAGCTGTACTGAGTAATGCCATTTCAATTGTATATTCAACAAAGTATACCAATGGACTTCAAAACAAAACAGCCCATGGTAAAATGGACATTATTATTGATTAGATATATCACTGCAGAATACTAAAAAGTACCAATAATATGTCAACACACTGCTATCAGAAATCAGTGCAAAACTCAATACTTTCCTACTTTGTGAGGGAGATTGCTTTGTATAAAATTCCTCCTTAGGTACTTCACAGAGAGAGAAGCATTCTGATTAATCTCAACCAGTCCATGGTTAAACAATTCCAAATGTAACCACTCTGGATTATCCAAAAAGACTTCTGGGGAATCTGCAATAGTTATCATAAGTTCTTATTTGGCTTCTGAGATTTTGCACACTACTGAAAATTTGGATAATCAAGTTTGGGAAAGAGCGTAATCAAGCTGATTTATCCACAATTATCCTACCCTATTATCCTCTTTGTTACCCCATTCTGCAATTATTTGCACGGAAAATTTTTATGTAATAGAGACAAAGAAGGAAGATAAAGTGGATTTCTTCTGAATATTATAGGAAATATGTTTGGCAGTCACCAGTCAGTTCAGGCTCAGGAAAACACAAGGTGCATGAGCCATAGTTGGTTGGTTGGTTCTTGTCCTTCATTCTCAAAGAAGGCCAAAATGACATCACTATGCCAGAACTAAGTTTCAGTGTGTCCAACTGTAGCTTATCAGATCAATATGAGCTCAGAATGTTCTACTACAGGCTGGGCACAAAGGAGCACAAGAAAGAAGGGGAGAGAAAGTCGGAGGCAGAAAACTCCATAGACCTACAAATAAACTTAGGATCATAGACTTAGAGGAGGGAAAGACCTTAGAAAACATTAAGTTCAACCTTCTTATTTTACTGATGAGGAAACCAAGACACAGAGAAGCGAAGAGAGATGTGCAATGTCACAAAGCCAGTAAGTGTCTGAGGCAGAATTAGAATTCAGATCTTCCTAACTCTAAGTCTAGCGCTCTCTCCACCATACTATTCCAACGTGTCTAAAACAGCTATAACATGAAAGCAACAAACCCATGCTATAGGAGGCAGCGTGTTATAGGAAAATATTGGCACTGGGAGTTTGGAGATCTTAGTTCAAATCCTGGCTCTGCCACTAACTTATTATGTGACTCTAAGCAAATCACTTCTATCTTAGTCTTAGCTTTTTCATTTGTAAAAGTGAGAGAGCTAGACAACCTCTGAAGTAATCTCCAAATGCATTGCTCAAAGTCAGGTGACCCTTCCTGTCCGAGTCAAAAAGTCTAAGTGTGAAGAACCCTTCTCATACATAACCAATTGTCTCTAAAGAAATGGACGTGGAACAGCAATGGTGAAACCATAGAACAAGTCATGTGTTTTTAATGTACTTCAATATCCTCTAAATAAACAAAAGTAGAAATTGTATAAGAGGGTCCTCATGTTTTTTCCTCTTGCCAATTAGATAAAGATGGAAAAGCTTCTATTAGATCATTGCTTTACCCTTTGTAAGAGACCTGACTTTTCAAGAACTACATCTCAATTCCAGAGAACAAGAATTAGCACCCTTTAAAACATACTCCATTCTTCTTTATTAGTTTACTGATATCATTACACACCACTGGCATGCCTTCCATCTCTCTCTGCTCACGTCCAACCAATCCTTCAATGTTCAATTCAAATACAGCCTCTTCAACAAAACCTCCTAACTCCAGAGCTAGAAGTGATCTCTCCCTCGTCTGATCATATTGTACTCTATACTTCCTATGCACGAGCAGCATTCTAATTTATCTCATATCCCTGCCACCAAGAACAATAACTGGTGTTTTACATAATGCATTAAAACTTTTAAAAAGCATTTACCTATGTTATTTCATTTGATTACTCCTATATGGATAGAATGCTAGATCTGGATTCAGGAACACCCAAGTTCAAATACAGTCTCAGACACTTACAAGTTTTGTGACCCTAGGAAAGTCACTTAATTTCTGCCATTCTCTCTTTCTCCTTCTGTAAAACAGAGATAATAATATAGCACCTACCACCAAAGGTTATTGTGAGGAAAACAAAAGAAAATATTTGTACATCAATTTGCAAAGCTTAAAGGACTAGATAAATGCTATATATTGATGCTATTAATATACATTATTAAACCCATGTTACAGATAGGGAAAATCAGATTTAAAGAGGCTAGCTGAAGTCAGCAAACATTTGTTAAGTTTCTAATATGTTTAAAATATTGTACTAGGCATAAGAAATACAAATGTAAAAACTTGTCTATTATAAAGGAGCTTATATTTTAGGCATTTGTTATACTTACAGTATATATATATACATATACATATATTATGGTGTGTGTTTATATATATATACACACATACAAGCATACATATATACATATGTACATGTATGTATATGTACATACACATTGTCTCTGGTTGATAGTATGTGAATTCCCTGCATGTAGAAAATACTGCTGTCTTTTTGATTTTGTACATCCAATACCTAGATCTGTGCCTGACACATAGAAGGCAATTAATGACTGCTTTCTGACTGATTTGGTTTATTGGTTGATTGAAATAAGTAAATACAGTATAATTTTCATATGGAGATGGTATTAACTGGAGCATTCAAAGAAGCTTTGATGTCATAGATGGCATCTTAGCTATCCTTTGAAAAAACCAAGAATTAAACCAGCGGGTAGTAAAAGTAAAACATATTTAGCCCATTAGGGACTCTGTTGAATATAAAGAAATGGAGATGGGATATCATGCAATGGAAAGATAGTACAGCATGGGAGTAATATTGTAGAAGCCTTGACTCAATCATGTTTATGCAACTAGTAATTAACAGAGGCAAGATTCAAACTCTCACTCCAGGATCTGTGATCTTTTGCCTAAATGACCTCAGTTCCTATAACCAACTTGGGAAGAGGGACCCAGCCTTATTTATCTTTGCATCTCCCTTAGTGTTGAGAATGTTACACTGAAAACAGATGTGCCATGCAAATGTTTCTTGGAATGAATGGATGCAGGGGAGAGAAAAGGGGAACAGACTGAGGATATCTGTATCACATTTAGTAATAATAGGTAAATATCCCTGAAAAGGACCACATACTTGTTTCCTAGTTCATGGAACTGTGGGGGGTAGGGGGGTAAGAGAGAGGAAGGGAAAGTCTCACTTTATCCAAAATGGGAAACAACAACAACAAAAAAAAAACATATTAGGAAGAGCACAAAGGAAAACAAAGATGCAGGGAGTTCATGGATTTTTACTGGTTAAAAGACCACTGCTCTGAGGGTGGAGGGGAGGGAGAAGCTGGTATCAGATTCAAAGCGGGAAGTAGAGAGAGGAGTAATTATGCTCCAGCTTAGCTTTGAAGAGGAGAGAAAAGCAGGAGGCAACCAGTACACCAGCAGGTTAGGTCTGCTTAAGCCCTTTCCCCTTTCTTGCTTTTCTCTTAGGATTTCAACTTCTCTTTTATTCTTTCAGGCTTTGCTTCAGTTCTTCCCCTATTGAATAAATCAATAATGTTACTTTAAAAAAAATTCACCAAGCTCATATTCAGCTCCCTTTGGGGGAAAAATGTGCTAGAGCTAAATTCCCTTGGGAAAAGAAGTCCATTTTCAGAATCTCTACTAGCCACACAATACCTCAGAAGGCAAATGAAACTAAGGCTAGGGACATGCCCCTCCAGTGTGTCTTTTGGGTCCAACTGATTGGAAGTTGTTCTGAGTTTCTGTCTCCATTCTTGAAAGTAGTCAATAAGGTCAAAATAAGAGGATAAGAAAGAATAAAGCAAGACAAAAAATAGTGTTTCTTTGGGCATTCGAATTACCCTCAGCCAATTAAATAATTAAAATTATTTTTAAAATTCATTTAAAATCATATATTAAATTCCTAAGTTAATATAGAAATAATTTAATAAATTCATGTATTCAATATAGTAAATTCACATGTTATTTATTTCTATGTAAATTTATTAAATTATGTCTTTACTAGAATTGTAAATTATTATTAAATTAGCTATGCTCAGATTCTGAGTGAATGCCTGTGAAATAATAACACCTCATATTTCAGTGGGTCTTTAACAATATACCAAGTACTCTCCTCATAACTGACCCATAAAAGATCACAGATTCACAGTGTTTTAGAGTTAGAAGCCTTCTCAGTGACCAAATAGCCCAATATGTATCCAAAAGGAAACTTTTATTTCATTCCCCCAAAGTCATTGTCCAGATTTTGTCAGAAGCCCTCCAATGAGAGGGAGCCTACTGTTTCTGAAGAAAGCCCATTCTACCTTGGGCAACACAAATTGTTAGACAATTTTCCCCCCAGCATCAAGTTCAAACTGGCTTCTTTGCATTTTTTCTTTTTTAAAGACATTTTTATTGATATCTTTTGTTTTCAACTTCACCTGCATTTCCCAATGAAGCCTCTCCTCTCCCTCTCCCTGAGGACGATCACTTTTAACCAAGAATAAAACAGAAAGATGAACAAATGGAAGTCTAACCAAAACACTGTAAAAGTCTCACATTCTCTGTAGCATCCACAAGCAGAGTCCCTTGGCTCTGGGAAGAAGTAGGGGGAGCTCTCTCTTTGGAGGCCAGTCTTGTCATTACGATTCTAGCTTGTTGTTATTTTTTCCCTTGTGGTCATTTGTGAATTGTTCTTCTGATTCTGCTATCTTCACTCTGTATCCCTTCAGAGGAGTCCATGGATCTCTGTATCTGTCATACTCATCATTCCTCCCTACACAGAGGTTTTCCATTGCATTCATTCACTTGTGGAGTCATTCCCCAATTGATGGGCTCTGCTCTGTTTCCAGTTCTTAACCACTATAAAAAGTGCTTGGGTATCTTTTTTTTTTGCATTTTCTACCACAGGAAAAGTCTAACCCTCTTTCACAAAGTAGCCCTTTAAGCAATTAAAGCCAATTCTCATTTTCTTCCCCTCCACACCCCCTCAAAATTTTTCTTTGGGTTAAATATCCCTTGTTGCTTCAAATGAACTTCATACAGCATGGACTTAAGACCCTTGAGCAATATTGTAGCATTACTCTGGGAGTGTAAGTATTAATACTCCCATCTAGTATTTGAGGAATCTCAAGCTTAAATATCAAAGCCATAACTGCCAATTTTGACACCTCAGATAAGCAGCATAAAATGGCTCCAAGGGAAGTAACACTAAAGACACCCTCAAATCACCCATGGGTTGGAAAGACATTGACATGCTGGCCTATGAATATGAGACTAAACCCTGGAATATCTTGAGGATGCTACTAGTGTGGGTGGTGTATGGAAAAGAACAGTATGAGCCCATGTGGGTTTCTGCCACTGAAGCATTCCTTTAGTGTTCTAATAGAGAACACTATTCTGAATAGAGAATAGAGAAAATATGCCATCCTATTTCATATATTCTTGCTAACATTTGTTGTTGTTCAGTCAAAACTGACTGTTCATGACCCCATTTGAGGGTTTTCTTGGCGAAGATACTGGGGTAGTTTGCCATTTCCTTCTCCAGCTCATTTTACAAATGAGGAAATTGAGGCAAGCAAGGTTAACTAGGGTCACACATCTAGTGTCTGAAAGCAGATTTGAACTCATGAAGATGAGTCTTCATGATTCCAAGCTCTATCCACCATGCCACCAAGATGAACATTCTTACTAACTAGTTTCTATACTTTGGAGGGTATAAAAGTACTATCAAACTGCCACTACAACAAATGTCAAAATAAAAGTATTTTTATTAAATCTGTTTTACTCTTTTTGCACCTTCTAATTTTTTTTGTCTGGTGGCAAAGCCTTGATTGCCCTGTCCTAGTTACAATTTTGGAAAAAAAAAGTTCAGTAAATAAGTTTACCTAAATATCACACAGAAGAACCAGGAACTGAACCCATGTTTCCTAAATGCCACCAGTGAGCTTTCTGTGCACTTTCATATACATTATTTCACTTAAATCTTAGGACTAGCCAGTGAGGTAGATAAGACTTATATTATCTTCATTTTGTTGATGAAGAAACTGAGATTCTAAGAGATGTAGCCATTTTCTCAGTGGTACAGAAGTAATACGTGACTAGGCTGGCACTAAAACCCAAATTCCCTGAATCATAATCTAGGGCTTTTCCCACTACACAAGCTGCTTCTCATCATTTATTCTGGTCTGGATCTGGAATTTTTTTTTTTTAGCATTTTCTGGATATTTTCCAGAATTAAATAGCTTGGAAATATACAGGAAGGCACCACACAAACCATTCCATGCTCCTTGTCAGAAGCACTCATTTGGCATAAATAAGATTTGCAAAAGCACTCCTGCCCTTTTGAGTAGGACTTTTAGGGTGGCTTGGCACAGCAGAACACTATGAATGTTGGGAATCAGACATCAGGGGCAAGAAAAGAAGAGAATGAAAGTAAACAGGCTATGGTTTTAGGGGGAAAGAATCTCTGTTTCCATTACAGAGTTCTCTATCTATAGTCTTTGTAATTTTTTGGTTTCATTTGTTAACTATGAATGAATGAGAGGCATAATTGTACCTTAGGGTAAATTAATGCATTGTGGACAGTGAATTGTCATAGCCTCACTTATAATTATGTTTAATCTCTATCCACTTAACAAAAAGCTAGGTGGAACAAATGGAAAACAGCCAAAAAGTAAAACAAAACACTGTCAATACGTGGTCATCAGTTACTTGTATTTACCTTTCTACCATACTTAAATTAGACCATGCTTTGCCAGAAAATCCATCTTTTCCATTGCTACCACCTTACCTCAGGCCTCATGGCTTGCCTAGACTATCATAAGAGCCTCCTAAAAGATCTCCCTGCTTCCAATCCTATTCATTCCCAAACAATCCTTCCCAGAGGTGCCAAAACATTCTTCCAGATGTACAGGCCAAATCACATCACTTTCCTGCTCAAAAACCTACAGTGACTCCCCTACTGCCTTTAGGATGAATAACAATCTTACTTTGGCATTCAACAGCTTTTGTCTCTACCTCATCATGCCCATTATATTCTGGGTCAGACTTGTCTAGCCCCTTTCTCCTATTATCATCTTTCCCCCTCCTGTCTCCAATCTTTGCTAACAATTCTTTTTTTCTACACATGGAGGAATTCTCTCCTTACTAACAATAATTCCCATGCATAAGGCACCTTAAAGTTTACAAAGCATTTTTACACAAATTTTTTCATTTGCATCTCACGATAATCCTATAATCTAGATGTTGTTATTGTACTCATTTTACAAATGAGGAAACTGAGGCTCAGAAAGGTATAATGAGTTATCTAAGGTCACACAGCTAGGAAAGATCTGAGGAGAGATTCAAACCCGGGTACTACTGACTCCAAGCTCAGCACTCTTGTATCACTAGACAGCATCATCCCCTTTAGAAGGATGGCCTGAAATCTCAGTTACCTACATGACTTTTTGCTCAATAGACCCAGTAATTAATCTACATTTTGTGACTTCTGATATTGGTTTGTACATAATGCCTTACTCAATTTAATTCATTTTAATTACCTACAATGTGCACAGTATTATGTTATGAGCTGGGTGGGGACAGAAATGTCTATAAGATCTGGTCCCCGTCCTCATAAAGCTTGGAGTCTGCTGGGGAATATGACACCAACTCAAATAATTATAACAGAAAAATGAGGCAAGTGTATAAGATTATAAGTTTCAGAGAAAATAACTGACTATTTGGAAAATATAGCTGTGAGGGTCCAGTCTTGCATATGGGTAGAAATGTCCTATAGGACACAGAACATGAAAATCTGAATCCTGGAAGAAAGGTTAGGGTTGGAGATAAGAATCTAAGTCACTTGCGAGGAATGACAAAATGAGGCTCTCTGAGGGAATAAAATTGCCAAAGGAGAAAATAGAGAGAGAAAAGGAAACTGAGAGCAGGAATCTGTGTAACATTTTCCCCCTCCACAATAAGGAGTCAAGGAGAGTCAGGGAAAGCAAGGAGAAAAGGAAATAAGCAATTAGAAAGGTGGGGGGCAAACCAGGAGGATGCAATATCTATTAAAGTTATGGTAAGAGAATGTCAGTCAATAAGCATTTATTAAGCTCCTACTGTGTGCTGCTAGGCACTGTACTAAATGCTAAGAATACAAAGAAAGACAACAGGCCCTGCCCTTGAGGAGCTCACAGTCTAATGGTGGAGAAAACAAGCAAACAGATATGTACAAACAAGCCCCATACAGGATAAATAGGAAATAATTAAAAGGAATGCACTAAAATGAAGAGGGCTTTGGGAAAGACTTCCACATGAACTGGGATTCTAACTGAGATGTAAAGGAAACAGGGGAAGCTGGGAGGCAGAGCTGAGTAGAAAAGCCATATCAGACATGAGGGACAGCCAGAAAAAGATGTCCAGAGTCGAGAGGTAGAGCGTCTTGTTCTTAGAAAAGCAAAGAAGTCATTGCCACTAGATAAGAGAGTATATGGAGGGGCATAAGGAGATGGGAAAGGACTGGGGGAGAGTTACAAAAACTTTTGAATGAAAAATAGAAGATTTTGTATTTGATCCCAGAAGTGATAGGGAGCAACCAGAATTAACTGAGTAGGGGGGTAATGACGTGGTTGGACCTGAGCTTTGGGGGCATCATTTTGTTGGCTAAATGGAGGATGGAGAGATTTGTTGCGGCAAAGCCACCAGCAGCCTATTGCAACAGTCCAGACCTGAGGGGATTATCAGTTTTACCAAATGTTGTAGAAAGATCAAAAAGGATAAGGACAGGAAAAAGGCCTTTGGATTCAGTAATTAGGAGGTTCTTGGCAATCTTTCATCAGGCACCCTCAGAAAGATGAAATTGGATTCACCAATTTTATATCCCTTAAAAATGGAATCCACTCTGATCTCTCTTCCTAAGCAAAGCTCTTGGGATCCGTGTTCTCAACACAGTAAGGAAATGTAAAAATAAGTTTCTATCTCAAATGTTTTAGAAACAAACAAATAAAAATTGATAATGGAAACATTTCTTTTCAGAGCAAATTCTACCACATCCTTTTTATTTGGAAATAATTAAATTTTAGCCCAGAATTATTTGACATGCCTTGAGAGTCTCAGTAAAGAAAGAGAAGTACAAATCTCGAGCAATAATTCTAAGTGCTGACACAGCAACAGGAAGATTTCTTAAAACATCGTTCTACTGGGCTAATTCAAGCAGGCGGCTGAGTTTCTTGAGAGGAAAATGAAAACCATGACTCACGTTTTGGGCATAAAGTACAGTGATAATTAATCAAGCTCTGTCTGAGGCTCCTGATGCCTTTTATGTTGGCTACAGCAGACACTGTTTTCAAACAATGGCTACTGCCATTCAGGGAAAGGACCCCATTTGTTAGGAAATGTGATTATGTTTCAGGGATGGAGAGCTTTGAGGGAAAGAGAGATGGATGATGCTTCTGACCCAGTAACTAGCTCTCCTTGTGCAAACTGAAGTCAAAGTAAGAAGGTAACTGATGGAAAAAGACAGAAAAATGGTTGTGTGGGTATTGTGTATAGTACATTCGTGTGTGTGTGTGTGTGTGTTAACATGAAGGCTAAAAGGAAGGAATCAGGTGGGTAACTGGACCTGTGGTTTGATTGGTGCAAGGAATTCCCACTGAGAAACTCCCTCCTCCAAGGCAGATTGGCATCTTCATGGCAACTTAGAACCAAAGTGCTTTCTAGAGCTTTGAGAATTTGAGTCACTTGCCCAGGGTCATAGAGTCAAGTATATATCAGAAGTAGGACCAAGGTGTTCTTGGTTCCAAGACCAGAAGTCTAATTATTATATCACTCTGGCTATATGGGGAAAGTAAAAACGGGGCATTGAATTAAAAGAGGTCAAACAACAGTTGTGTGTTCCTTGCAATTATTAGTCAAAATGGAACGTGAGTGATGGTATGAATGGAAAAATTATTTTAGAAGTGCATGGCCCCAGAATAGGGTGCCAATATGAATATAGTCATATGGAAAACAAACAAAATGGTACTTGGTGACCCTGTTTACTTTCTCTCAATATGTTCCTCTTTTGGAAAATTCCCATGGCTGCAGGACCTTGCCACAACTCCACTAGTGCATCATAAAAACCATGATTATCCATGCTTTAGGTCAGTGGTTCTCAACCTTCCTAATGCCTCAACCCTTTCATACAGCTCCTCATGTTGTGGTGACCCACAACCATAAAATTATTTTTGTTGCTACTTCATAACTGTAATTTTGCTACTGTTATGAATTGTAATGTAAATATGTGATACGCAGGATATATTTTCAATGTTACAAACTGAACATACCCCACAGGTTGAGAACCGCTGCTTTAGGTAGACCTTTCCCAAAGCCTCTCCCCAAATCAACATTTACTCACCTAAATCTCATTACAGTGATAATAACAATTCATTTTCATAGAGTGCTATACAGGTTGCAGTGTTTTGTATACATTCTTTCAAGTGACCCTCACAAAGCCAAATCTAAGTCATCTGTGTTTCATGGATGGAGATTCTAAAGCTAACATAACTTGTGTCAGTTAGTGAAAGCATAAGGTCTTGAGCACAGGTCTCCTGACTCCTAGGTCAGCACTCTTCCCACAATACAACACTGCTTCTCTAATATTTAGGTTTTAGGAACCATGGATGAAGGGTGGCATAGATATTTCATGGTTGTGGAGAGAGGGAAAGCTTCCTCCAGACCAGTGATTCTCAAAGTGTGCTCCACAGACCACTGGGAGTCCCTACAACCCTTTCAAGATGTCCTTGAAATAAAAACTATTTTTATAATAATATTAAGGTATTATTTGTCTATTAAAATATGCTTCCCTTTTCCAACTTAATAGCTATGTCAGATCAGATTTTCTTCATACACTTCAACCAAAACAACATATCACAAAAGAGTGAATGCAGAGGCAGATAGAAGGATTCATTTATCTTAATTAAGCCAGACATTAAGGAGATTTGCAAAAATATCTAAAACAATGCCACTCTTTTCACTAATTTTTGTTTTAGAAAATATAGTAATGTCCATCAAAATGTATTATATGTGTGTTAATATATAATGGATAGATTGTTATTTTAATGAATTAATAAATATTTTTTCAAATTGTACCATTTGATATTGTACATATCGACAGAAAGAGTGTAAAGGGGTTCTGAAAGCAAAATATTTTATAAGTTCATTTCCAGACTTGTAATTACTTTTCCAATTAGGGCCAAATCTAACAAAAGATAAGGAATCATCAACACATTATCAGCTTCTGTTTCATTACTTTGACAGATCTCATTGAAAGGTAGCCTGACATAGCTAACAAAAGTATTAAGGTTGGTGTAGGAAAGACCAATGTTCAGCTCCTGCTCCTGACACATACTAGGTATGGGACCATGGACCAGTCATCTACCATTTCAGTGTCCTAGGCAACTCTCTCAGACTGTAAATTACATATCAGTTGCTGATCTGCTTCAGATAACAAGGAAACACCTGACTGGTGCCCAGTGTCTAGTTTTTGTTCAGTTATTTTCAGCCGTGTCTGACTCTTTGTGACCCCATTTGCGTTTTTCTTAGCAAAGGTATCAGAGTAGTTTGCTATTTCCTTCTCCAGCTCATTTTACAGATGAGAAAACTGAGGCAAACAGGGTGAAGTTAGTTGCCCAGGGTCACACAACTAATATAACTAAGAATAAGGCCAGATTTGAACTTGAGAAGATGAGTCTTTTCTACTTCAGGCCTGGCGCTCTGTCCACTGCACCACCAACCCAGTGACAAAAGTGATACACCAAAGATCATTGGGAACTGACAGTCAGCAGAGGACCAGGCTCTTGAAGTGAAACCTCGTTCTACCTCCCAAAATGCATATTTTTCCTGAGGATTCTTCCAGTGCTTTTCTTCTCTTTAAATTCCAGAAATGCAGAATGAAAGACTTCTTACTTTTATAGAGTATAAAAAGGGAAGATTCCTCAACAGTAGCCCATCCCCTCCCTCCTTCCCCACTAATAGTCACCAATAATCTTTGGCACATCCCTAGTCACTGGGGACCAATCAGGAGTTCCCATGTTATCTCAGTAAGGGTCTCCTGATCACTCTTGCCAATATTTAAGATATCCACCATAACACTGGTAAATATCTTTGATGAACATGTGTCTCCCTGTTTAATGCCTCTCCTAACATTGACAGTTAGAAGATTATTAAGTAAACTTATCTAAGCAGTCACATCTATCAAAGAAAGTGGTATGATATTAATATATCCATGAGGTATATCTTATTAATAATAGTCATCATTGGGGTGGCTAGGTGGTACAGTGAAAAAAGCACCAATCCTGGAGTCAGGAGGACCTGAGTTCAAATGTGGCCTCAGACACTTAACACTTAGTAACCATGTGGCCTTGGGCAAGTCATTTAACCCCAATTGTCCTCCCTTCCCTCCAAAAAAAGCAAAAAATAATAATAATAATAATAGCTAGCATTTATAGAGTACTTTAAGGTTTCAAAATCACTTTTAGATGATAATCCCTATTGCATAATTTCAATATATTGTTTCCTATATTATCACATTTTAGCCTCACAACAACCCTGGAAAGGAAGTGCTTTGCAACTTGCCTAGGTCACATAATTGGTCATCGTCTAATGATGGATTTTGGACTCAGATTGTCCTGATTCCAAGTATAAAATTCTACCCATTGTACCACCTATAATACCCAAAGTAAGTTCAAGAAGATATTGATATTATCACTTACACAATTGTTGAGGAGTGTGTACATGTCAGTTGCTTGAACTACCCAAAGACTATAGGAAATGAAAGTGGGGCTGGACTCATTCAAAGCATTAAAATTTTAGGAAAATGGACCTTTCAAAAGTTCATTGTATTAAGGTCAGAAACAGACCTGGTAGCACTGGCTTTCTTTGTTCGGTTGGTCTTAAGGGACTCATGCATTTTGGGGCAAAGTACTATGATATTAATTGCTATTTTTAAAATTTCATCATTCTTTAAAAAATAGGGAAGTATTTTCCAGGAAACAGCAAAGGAACAGATGCATGATACATGAAACAATTGTGGATCTCAGTAATTCTATGTTCAAAAACTCTGTGTTATCTTAGATTCTTTCTTATCTCTTTTCTCTCACATTCAGGTCATTTCTCCGTTTTATTTCCACAGTATCTTGGTTATGAGTGGAAACATTTAAAACTGTATGCTGTTAACCAAATCAATTTCTGTTTTATAAGTAGCATCATATACTCTCCATACCTCTAAAGATGAGGTCTGGTCTAGAAAACCATCTGCAAACACAAGCTTGTTTTCTACCCATCTTTACATCAAGGATGCCCTTAATATCTGTGTAGAACAATTTCAAAGATATCATAGAGATGAAAAATAGCCCTAAGGTCAGCAGTTGCTGTATCTTTTCAGATGCCCATATATGTGCATGCATGCACATGTCAGTCTGTGTGTATGTGTAATTATTAACACTGCAAGTGAAATTTTTCCACTATTCTGAAATCTTCTACTCTTTCAGATATCATGAATATAAATTGCTCATTATCTCAAAATTCTTTCACCGCAACATAAATCATTTGGTCAAATCAAATAGATTTTCTTGAATTCATTCTCCTAAATGAAACTGATATGTTCCCATATATCACATTAAGAGTCCAAATGTGCTGCATCCATTGTCATCCTTCTTGTAAAAAGATAGAGACATGTCAATGAATCTGTGATCTCATCAAAATGGGTACTTCTTCCAAAGCTAGAAAGTGCATTGCATCACAACTTCTCATGTCATGTGACTACCACCTATGATCTCTCATAAATTCTGCATGGGGGCACCCATTTGACTTTCTGGGGCCTTAGAATAGACTTTTAACACCCTGTAGGGATGAGTACAGCATATGAACAAGTCATACGCTCTTTCTCACTCTTGTTACACAAATAGCCTAATTAAGTTTTTAATGATTATTCCAAGCATATCTTTTATACCTCTTCTTTTGTGCAAGTTACTATTACAATATATTGTAGCAGATTTACATCCTATTTTTCTTTTGCTGACCTCCAATTTTATGTCCCCATAAACTATATGTTATGATATGTAATCACAAACATCACTAAGAGGATAAAAATGGAAGAGTTGCTTAATTCCCTAAAAGTGATTTTGCCAAATTTCTTTGTCCTATTCAAATCCTGGTCTACTTCATTGTCTATATACAAAATCTGTCCGTGCAGTAATGGGCTAGCTCAATGAGCAGTGGTGGAAGACAATAAATGGTATTGCTTCATAAGACAGTGAAAAATAGTTGAAGGATAAAAAAAATCCATCCAAATGCATATCTTATTCCAAGAAATACATATTCTTCAATCACTTCTTTTTTCCCTTGTGCATTTGTTAGGCTAAACTTTTTTTATGGTTGAAAATTTTCCTCAGGAGACCCTATAAATTCCAAGACTTGATATAATCCACAATGTCATCTTAGAACAAAATGTGGGCTCTCACATCTTCCATGTGGACTCTGTACTGGATATCCTCTGTGACAGTGGGAAGACTTTTTAGTGATAATTAATATATTTTAAAATTTAACATGTGTACTAATGGAGGATTGTTAACATTATCTTTTTTTAACTAATGAATGTCATTTTTGTTCGGTCCTTTCAGTCAGTGTTTGATTCTTCATAACCCCATTTGGGGTTTTCTTGGTGAAGATATTAGAGTAGTTTGTTATTTCCTTCTCCAGCTCATTTTACTGATGAAGATGCTGAGGCAAACAGAGTTAAATGACTTACCCAGGTTCACATAGCTACTAAGTGTCTGAGGTCAAATTGAACTCAGGAAAACGGGGGGCTGGCATCCGATTCACTGTACCACCTAGTTGCTGCAAGTCATGTCATAAGATCTTATTATATTAATGAAAAACTTGTAGGAAACATTGACATAATTCAGCAGTACCTTAAACTCTCTTATCTTTTAGGCAATTATACCACCTAAAATTTGTCCACCAGAGAATATTTGTGCAGTCCTGGCTATTCCCTTCATATATTTTCATCATGTATATTTTCAATACAAATATAGACAATTTTCATACAGAATTTATAGAACTAAAAAGTAGGCAAATGGTTGAGGTAATTGATATTCTCTCATCTGTCATATTTCAAGAGCAATCTTAAACATGATTTCCCCCCATTCGTTTGGTTTCTTTCTCTCAGATATTTTGAGAATTATTCCCTCTATGGCCACACAATTATGTCACATCAATGATGGATATCATCTATGTACACTTTGGTGCAGTTGTTCTTACTGTTTTGAATTCTATAGTGTCATTTTCACCTCCTCAAGTAGCACATCAATCACTGCAATGTTGGAATCCAAATGTGATAACTTCATTGTCACTAATAAAGAAAAGAGCTTGGCACTGAAACATTGTCAAATCTTTTCCCCTTCATCTCTTTGTTGTTCTCACAGTTTCATCTTCAAAAGTTCTTAAAGTGATATTACTCAATTGGCTCTCACACAAAACTTTGCAAAAACAATTTTACTAATTCCTCAGCTACTTCTCACTATTTTATGAAGTAATACTGCTTATAACCATCCTCCTCTTGTAGGTTTTTGAAAGTGAGCTTGGACTGGAAACCAGTGTTGTCCTTGGTTGCCATCTACCTCCACTCAGCAAAGAAACCAGGTATTTGCTAGCTG
>CM053598.1:73561289-73575345 GCA_028646575.1 Pseudocheirus occidentalis | reverse complement strand
ACTTTGTAGCATTATTGCAAATTGCTTTCCCCAATGGTTGGACTAATGCATAGTTCCCCAATAGTGTTTTAAGTATTCCTGTATTTACATTATTCCAAAATGAAAATTGCCAAATTTTGTCATCCTGGCCAATTTTCTGGTTATTAGATGAAATCTCAGAGTTTTGATTTGCATTTATAATATTCTTAGTAATTTTATATTATTAACACTCTTTTTAGAATTATTTGTTACTGTTTCTTAATCATTTATTGATAGAATAGTCCTTGATCTTATACATGTGTCTTATTTCTCAATAAATATTGGTTACCACTATCTTCCAGAGGTATTTTCATTCAAAGATTCCCTCCTATCTCTTCAACAGCTTCCCTTTTTCCTACTTGCAATGATTTAGTTTATAAGCTTTTCAATTTTAAGCAACCAAAATTATTTACTTTATATTTTGATCATTTCTTTCCATTATGAAATTCTCCCCTAGATGTAGCTGTGAAATATAACTGATAGAGTTCATGTGTGAAAATATTACACCACTGTGTAAATATGGGTACACTAATTCATTATTATTAAAGCTTGCATTGTTCCAAATATTGTGGAAAGCAATGCGCAATAATGCTAAGAAAGTGATTTAAATATCCATACTTTTGGAACCAGATATTCTATTGTTAAGTTTATATTCCCACAGAATTCAGTGATAGGAAGAAAGGTATGTAAGTGAAGATATATATAGCAGAATATTTTTAGTAGCAAAGACCTGGAAAAAATAGAATACCATCAATTGGGAAATGGCTAAACCAATTGTGGTACATGAATAGGATGTAATATTACTAAACTGTAGGCAATGATAGATGTAAAGAATGCAGAGAAGAATGGGAAGATTTATACAAACTCATGTAAATGGAAGAAGAACCTGGAAAAAATACAAGCAATAACTACAATAGTGTAAATGGAAAGAACAAGAAGACAAATTGGATGTGAAAGGCAAGAAATTATAGTAAACAACCTTGGTCCCAAAAAAGAAGGAGACAGTGCATCTCCCTCCCTTCTTTGAAGAGGTGAGGGCCTTGATTGGAGAATATTGCATATTAATTTATTGGTTAGTTTTGCTTATTTTCTTTTTTTCCTTGTATTGTCTTTTTATTTTTTGCTATAAGGAATGGCTCTCTGGGTAAGGGAAGGGAGAGGGAGAAGAATAAGTCCTGCAATATCACTAAAAGTGAAAAGAAAAGAAAATCTTCATTTCCATAACTTCTTTCCATGAACTCCTACCTAGCATCTCAAAGTCAGAGTGGGAAGGAACGTTAGGGATTTTCAAGCCAACTTCCTTGTTTTGCAGAAGACAAAACTCATTCTCAGAGAGAAGTAACTAGCTCAGGGTCACACAGCAAGTCAAGGACAGAGCCAGAAGTGAGTGAGTCTCTAGAATTCTAGGCCATGTTCTAGCTACTCTGCCATAGCTGACTTCTAAGAGAAGTCCACTCAGCTCCCTCTGCAGTAAATCACCATTTGGATTTTAGATTATTACTCTTCTAAGATTATTTATGTCAGTGTTAACACAAATAAGGAGATTTTTGAATGGATGAAGTGGAGACAGCATAATACCACGAAAAAAAGGACAGATTTGCAGTCAGAGGACCTGAGTTTTCATTCCAGCTCTGTTAATTACTACCTGTCCTACCTTGAATAAGTAACTTCTCTGTACACCAGTCACCTTAAATGTAAAATAAGGGGCATTTGGAGTACATGATCTAAGGTTTCTTCCAGCTCTTAAAAAGCCAAGCTCCTTTGATTCTGCTAAAATGGCAGAGGCCACAAGCATAAAAAAAAAGTGGTATTAGTTTATTCTCTGCAGGGATGAGATACTGTCATTTCTATTCAAACCAACAAATCCTTAGATTTCACCACTAGCTACTAAAAGAACTAGAAAAAGCCATTCACATAAGCTGTTGTCTGCAGAAATCTCATTTGCCTTTGTGGAATGCCAATCTTGGTCATAATCAGCTTCTGTTCATTGACATTTAGATCTCAGGGTAAAGCTGGCCCCCAAATACTATTCTGAGTTATGCTCATCTGCGTTTCAAAGTTAAAAGTGCAACTGGGGATAATTGGTTTGATCAGGGATTACTAATGAGTTGTGGATGTTTTTGTTCCAATCATTAAGATTGGTAGACTTAGCTCATTAGAAAAGACTATTTTGCTACAAGATGACTACTTAGTGAACAAAGTCCAGAGTTGCTTTTGGAATTTGCTAACCAAAGTCACAGGAAGAAAAAGGTCATCAGGGTCATTTTTTATCATAAGATTTAATGGAAAGCTGTGAATTGGGAGTCAGAAGTCTTAAGTTCAAGTCACAGCTCTGCCACAGGGGCAGCACCTTGGGCAAATCCCTTCACCTCTTAATCTCCTGATCCGTGAAATGGGAAGAATAATACATGTACTGCTCTACTCACAGAGTTGTTATGGACATGAAACCAGGGAACATCTTGACATGTCATTTCACTCTACCCTCCAGTTCCACTGGGCACTCCTAACTTCATCCTAGGGCCCCACAATTCTAAGTGCTAAGAGTTTTCCTTGCTCTAGGAAGAATCATCAAATCCACATTTCCATTTCTGAAAAGTAAATCAAAGGACTCCATGTACCATCCCAGCAAATTCCTAGACCAAAATATCCCTTCCCTGGCCACTACTCCCCTCTATCTTCCAGCATATTATAAAAGATAAGTTCCTTGAGGGTGGGTACTTGATATTGACATACATAGTAATGATGTAATAAAATCATTTTTCATTCATTCATATAGTTCCTTTGTATTTGTTAAGTGCTACATAATATATTATTATTAATGACCACCCTGCCTCCATTTTCTCCAGTCATCCCCATTCTCGGTCATTCAAAGGTAATAATTAGTTGACTGAAATTGAAATACAGTTTCCGTGCTCTGGCTAGGACTGCCAGATTCTATTAAAAATTATTACTTTGTGGTAGCCCAATTTGTTATAGGTTATGTTATTTCTATATTTGGCCCATGCTGATTAATAGAGTGTTTCTTCCATCACAGTACTTCGGAGCCAGAAAGGACCCAGAAGGGATCTTAGAGGACATCCCCTCCAAGCACACTTCTTTTTTGACAGATAAGAAAACTGAAGCACAGGCACTATGAGTGACTTGTCGGGGCTCACCCGCCTAGTAGAGCCAATACAGCTCTTAAATCTTGAGTCTTAATCCAGTGCTCTTATTACTCTTTAAACACTTCACCTCACCAAGATCTTCACAGAGATTGCAAGTTCTTAGGGTTGAACGACCCTCAGAGAGCAACTAGTCATTTTCCAAGCCTGTGGTATAGAAAGCATACCTTGACTGTTTGGACTAGGAAAAGGAGAAGCAGTAGTTGTTCCGAAAGTCTTGGCATTTTAGGAATGTGTTGCACCTGCTTGAGGAAAGGTAATTTAAGGTTGTTCTTGGATACACAGTTTCAAACTGTTATAGTCCAGTTGTTTCAGTTATGTCTGCTCCTTTGTGATGCCACTTGGGGATTTCTTAGCAGAGATACTAGAGTAGTTTGCCATTTCCTTTTCGAGTTCATTTTACAGATGAGGAAACTGAGGCAAACAGGGTTAAGTGACTTGCCCAGGGTATATAGCTAGTAAGTATCTGAGGCCAGATTTGAACTCATGATGATAAGGCTTCTTGACTTCAAGTCTATCACTCTATCCACTGTGTCACCTAGCTGCCCATCTATGAGTTAGGACTCCCTATATTACAGCAGAGTAGCATGAACTAAGAGCTCTAATGGGTCTAATTCAGTGGACCCATCTGCATCATTCTATATATGTGAACACTAAAGCAATACAGCCAGGTCCCAATTAATGTGAGTAATGAATCCCATGAAGTGGCCATGTGTATTCAAATTCATACTATTTGGAGTTATAATTAGGTAAAATATGGTGATTGGTTCCAGTCCAATGGAAATATGTAGTGCAAATTCAAATAATAAAACTACTTCAGGAAACTCATTATTTGTATTAATTGGGAACTAGCTGCAGTCCCTAATTGCTTACACACTGAGCCCATCAGAATCAGATTCTGCCAGTTTGTTTATTCTCATCCTTGGAAATATGAGATAACAAGCATGGGATAGTGGAAAGAGTACAGTCAGAAGATGTGGATGCAAATGCTGACTCTACTACTCCTCATGTAAAAGATACTTTCCCTCTCTGGGCCTCAGTTTCCTCATCTGAAAAATGAGGGGACTGAGCTCAGTAACCTCTAAGGTTCTTTCCAATTCCCAATTTATGAACCTAAGATTAAAAATGAATCCATTACTTCTAAACACACACATGAATTTGACCACTGTCCTTGCACCAAGTACAAGGCCTAAAGCAGAAGAGGGGAATACAAAGTTTGAAGGACGACTTTAGTTGCCTGAACAGCTTCAGTGTTGCTATCTTGCAGGAAACATGAGGCATAAAAAAACCAAAATGGACAATGTGATAAATCCATCAATAGACTACCTTGCTTTTTATAAAAGATCAATATCAACATAAGCAGAGAAATCTAAAAGCCAACTTGGAAAAGGAATTTCAGATTACATAGCCCTGCAATCCCATGGAGCTTTTTGATCATTCATAATTCCCAACAGATCAAACCAAAGGGTCAAAGGGGTAGTAAACTCATGGTAATGTCATATGCTGAGCTACTTTGATTTAAAAAAAAAACAGCATTCAACACATATTTCCAGATCATCCAATGTTTCATTTTTTTCAATCCAATGAGAATCCAATTAAGAAGGGAAAAGAGAAAATGTTAACAGTCTTTATTTGATTAAAATGAAATCACAGCCTTTTAATTCCTGTTCTTAAGGTGAGGAGGATGGGGAGAGAGGAGGAGAAAGCATTTCTTCAAATTTAGCAAATGCAGTAAGATCAGATGGAAAGTTCTTTTCTTGTTGCTAGTGAATGAGACTAGTGTTAGAACTGAAGAAGGGGAAAGAGGAGGGATTTCCTTTCATGTGGGAGAGTTCATTGCCCTTTCTGGATGCTGGGAATAAATACTCAGGGTAAATTTCATCTCTGGCCAAGAAAGAACTTAAGAGCAGGACTGTTTCTATCCAAATGCACACTAAATGGAAGACGTTACTTGAAGTTTCCTAAAAGAAGTAAAATTCTCTGGATATTATGGATATTGGATATGGATATAAAATTCTCTGGATATTTACAACAAAAAGGGGAAGGGAAAGATGGATAGACAGATGCGTGTCTACTGGAGTGCTGAAAATACAATAAATCCTGAAAGTTCATTCAAATCTAACTGATCATTTTTAAGATTATGCATTTAAAAGGGATGAAGAAAGTAAGCCACAATTTGAGGGGTAACACTGGGGCAAGAGAAAAGCCTGCAGTAGTGGCACTTTGGCTACATTTTCTGGAAGCAAAAATCCGGTTCTGGGAAGGCTAACTTGATGGTCTGCTGCCTAATGGAGGAGCAAGCACAGGTGGTGGGATGTGTCTTAACCTATGTTTGGTTATCTGAGATTGAGCAGCTTTGCTATGACACAGTTGCTGAGGGAGCTCCAGGAGTTCATCCATGAAAGGTCCAGGCACTCACTCAGTAGCTCATTGCAGCCTAGGTAAATCAGTCAGTTACAATGAGCCAGACACAGTCAAGGCTCTGACTCTGGTGGACAATTTAAGAAACTTGAAGGAGGTCATCCCCAGAAGATGTATGACCTGTTCCTCTCCCTAACAAAAGATTTCCCAGACACTGCACTGAACAGAGCCAAAGATCACTAGAAATGCTCAGCTCACTCATCGGTTTCCTTTGATTTTTCTTTCCTTGTCTCCCTTAAACTTAGACCACTACACAAGAATTCCTCCATGAACTTCACAGACTTCCAAGTCCACAGGCATGGGAGGCTTTGTTTCTGAACTGGCAACAGTTTTCCTTTATGAAAAATGTCTCCCACCACTCAAGAAAACAAAAACCATACATCAAGGGGCTTTTGGGCAACAGCTTAAATAAGAGTACCACAGCACCAGCACAGAGATGCAGATACAGACATAGCTTCTAGTAGGAAACCAGTTCATCGCTTCCTCCTGTTTTTTTTTCCTTTTGCTCTAAAATCACAGTCATCCAAGAATGCAAAATGAGAACAAACCTTTCATTCCCCAAAGCCTTCATCTCGCTGCTATACCTCTTTGCAGATCCTGCTCAGCCAGGGTAAGGGTGCAGTAGGACAGAAACCAAGTGCGCTAAAATCCGAGTTGGACCAGTGTCTCCAAGCGTCTTGTGGAAGCAGGGGTAGCAGGAGATAAAACCACGGCGTTCTGCCTCCTCAGTCTCTATAGAGCACCTCCATCTGCCTCCCTTGGAGTGCCCCCAGCCAGAAGTAGGAGGTGCTGATCGCAGGTGGCAAAACCCTCGTTCTGACTCAGTTTACCCCGGAGCGCGCACATTCCACCACCTCCCCCACACACACACACACACTCATACACACACACACACACACACACACACACACACACACACACACACACACACACACACATATATATATATATATATATACACATAGGAGCTCAGAAGCCAGGATTCCTGGGAAAGCAGAATAAACAGGACTCTAAGTAATCCTCTAAACACTCCAAGAATAGAAGGGGCACTTCCGGGCCCAGGTCTGGTAATGGTGTGAAGAAAGTTGAGCCCTAGACCCAGTTTGCGTCCATCCCTCCATGCCTTATCTGGGTTTGTAGGATACTTACACAAAGACCCCAAAGAGGAGTACTCGGACCCCGATCTCGATGGCCAGATCCCGCATGGTTAGTCGGGGTGTAGAGCCAGTCCCAAGCAGTGCGCCCTTTCCCGCAGCTGGACCTCACACCAAGCTACCCCTCTCTTTAAAAGAGATCGGACAGAGACTCAGACGCGCCACAGACTTCGATTGGGGGGTGAGTGGGGGGGGGGGTGAGGGCGGGAGCGCCAGGGCGGGAACAGAAAGGGGGCAGGGCTCACCCTAAACCAGCGGCCCTCCAAAGGGTCCCCAGCGAGGAGAGCTTGCCCTGCCTCTCCTCCTCTCCCATTTCCCAGCGGCGGACCCAGCCGCCCCTGGAGCCGCCAGGGGAAGCTGCCTGGAGAAGCAGGCGCTCTCCCAGGTAGCGGAGCTGCTGGTGGCGCCGCCGCGGTCCGGCTGCTGCTGCTGCTGCTGCTGCTGCTCCCTCTTGCATTCGATTCGCCTGCGCCCAAGCGCGGTGACCGGAGGGGGAGGGCTGCCTCTCCCCCGCCGTCAATTGGAAAAATAACTTCGAGTCTTCCGCAGCTGTGATTTATTTCTCTGGAGAGGGGAAAATCCAGGGATGCCCGCTGTCTCTAGCGCCTTCGGTTCTTTGCCCTGGCTGGTTTGGCTGGCGGCTCAGTTCCTTTCCTCCACAGGGGAAACAAGTAAGCTCTCTTCTCTCTTTGCCTGTCTTTCTTAAAAGATGAAAACGAGACAGACAGAGGCACAGACACAGAGACAGCTTTGTTTTACATGGATTCAAAATCCATATGTTACATATTGTGTATTTCAGGTGTTTGCACATTATCTGTCACCTCCACACCCCTCAGACCTTAAATTCACCCCTTTTCTCCAGAGAATTTCAGCCAAGAATACCTTTCCAAAATACAACTCTTTGCCTCTTTTCTTGCACTTTCCATATCAGAAACTAGACTGAGAAAAAGGGGGGGGAAACCCCTGAAACATTCCCTACTGTCTTGAGAACGCTAAAGTAAGAAAATGTAATCTCAGATCCCCCCTCTACACTCCATAACCTACCTCCCCCAGCCCCAACTCTCAGGCTGCAAAGATTTTTTAGCTTTTGTTTCCCCACCCCCACTCCATATAGGGAAGAAAGGGAATTCCCCAGACTCTCTAGGGAAGATCATGTCTCAACCACAAGGCACTAATCAAAGTCTAACTACTTCAAATTGAGGTTGATCTGGTTTGAATTCACTGATAGCTGAGTGTCAGAGAATCTGTAGAGAAGCCTGGAGCTCAGTGATGAATTTTAAAGAACATTCTAGTCTTCCTCATTTACATTGACCAGGCTATTCACCCAGAATAGAGGCCTAAATTCCTACCTACTTTAAGATAGGTTTTTAAAAGAGCATAAGGAAAGGACCCAGGATTCTGACCCCTGCTCTTCCTCTAACTGGGTGTAGGAACTTGAGTAAGTGACTGACCTTCTCTGGGCCTCATTTCCTCTTCTTGTATCTCATGGTCTTAAAGTTCCTTCCATGTCTAACATCCTATGGTTCTTTCAACTGGAATGTTATACTACTTGTAGAATTGAATTCAATGCCAGAATTCAGTTGAGTTGAAGACATGGATTTGGGTTGGACCTGGACAAATGGATTAAATGCAGATAGAAAGGAAAGAATATTTCAGGTAAAAAAGCACAAACCAAGACACTAAAATCTGAATGCATAGGATGTAGGACATTGAATTGGCTAGTCTGCATGGAATAGAGAAGTCATGCCAAATTGTGGGAAACAAGTTAGAAAGATATGGTAAGGCTAGATTAAAGGTAGAGGTCTTGAATATGATCAAGGAGTTGGGGCCATAAACTACCATCCTTCTCACAATCACAAAATTCTGGAGTTGGAAGGGACCCCACATAGACATCTATTCCCATCCATAATCAAAAAAGAATTGCTACTAAAACATACATAGAAAGCATTTATCTTGCTTCTGCTTGAAATCCTCCAATGGCAAGCAACATACTATGTCCCAGAATATCTGATTCCATTTTATGACAGCTTTGTAAGGGAGTTTTATCTGAAGTCAGGCATAAATATGCCTGTTTACAACTTCTCCCCTCTGTTCCCAGTTTGCTCTTTGGGGACAAATAGAAGCATGCTTATTTTTCCCCCTTCAAATATTTGAACATAATAATCCTGATCATCTGAGTCTCTTTTCTACCTAGTCAACATCTCTACGTCTTACAAATGATTCTCAATACTCTTTGGAGACAGCTACGTGGCATAGTTCAAATCCAGCCCTCAGACACTTAATGACTGTATGACTGAGGGCAGGTAACTTAACCTCTGGAAACTTTTGTTTCCTCAACTGTAAAATGAAATGGGGATAATAACAGCTCCCAATGTTATTGTAAAGCTCAAATGGGACCAACAACTACAAATACATGATTAAAATGGCAGTAGGATTTAGAGTCTGAAGTTACTTTAGATGTTATCTTCTCCTGGAATCCAGGGAGATGTATTCCTTTTCAAGTTCACATAGATAATGAAGAGCAGAGGTAACATGCAAACTCAGGTCTTCTGGCTCTTAATCCAAAGGCTTTTCTGCACCACGGCTCTGAATTCTCCCTCCATAGTTTAGAAATAGAGATACATTTACTTGAGAAACAGCTTCACTTTTCTTCCTTCCACTATATGGATGGACAAGATACCCCACAACTCCATCAGAACATCCAAGAGGAATATATTTCATGAAATGTAATGTCCTTTTATCTGGATAACTTCTAATTCCCCAGTCTCCTTGTAATGCTAAACATTTCCACGTTACAAAAGGGATCACCCATGACACTAATGAGTTTATGTCTTTCTTAGAGAGGTTAAGTGATTTGCCCAGGATCACATAAGCTAGGAAATGTGTGGGGCAGGATTTGAAATCAAGTCTACTGAACTCTATCCACTACCCCACTTTACCTGTAAATAAGTCATTGACCAAAAAAAGAAAAAGGAAAAGGAAAGAGCTAAATCCTGGGAGAATCCCACTGGAGAAACCTCCTGCTGAACTGAAATATAATCCTTAACTACTGTTTGAGAGCAGACTTTCAACTACTTCCAAATTCATCTAGTATTGTCATCTGGTCCAAGTTCTTCTATCTTTTCTCTATGAATAGTATTAGATACTGCTTTGCTAAAATGTTGGTAGTAAACAGCAGAATCCCCCGATCCACCAATATAGTCACTGGATCAATGAAGAATTACTGCAAGGTTAATCTAGCATAACTTGTGTTCATTGAAGTCATGATGGCCCTTTGGGATCACTCCCATTTTTAGAAGACTGCAGACCTTCTCTTTAATTATCTATTTTAGAATTTCCCCAGGAATAGAAGTAAAGTCACTGGCCTACGTTTTCCAGATTCTTTTCTCTCCTTTTTTGACATTGGGTAATGTTTGCCTTTCTCCAGTCCTGTAGTATTTATCTCATATGTGTAATGATACTGGTATTTGAAGATCATCCCTGCCCCTTGAACTTGATGAAGTAGCAGGAAGGGGTGGAGCAAGCAAAAGCCAGAACCAAGCTAGCATCTATGCCCTGGTGACTAGAAACAGTGGCAGCAGCAGCAGCAGCATCAGTGGCAGCAGCAGTGGTGGCAGCGGCTAGAACTTCTTTTTCTTTATGCCTACCAGAATCTCCACTAAGAACTACTGCTGAGGACTGCCAGGGACAGGAACTTCAGGGGGCCAAAGCTGCTGGGAGCAAGCTGTCTGGACACTGAGCAGTTGTCCTGAGTGAGGAGAAGAGGATCTTTACCTGAGGCAGCCTGTCCTGTTTTGAAGACCCAAGAATGTGGGTGTTTACTACTTTAAGTACATGTGCCAACTTCATAACTACTGTATTGGCTTTGACTTTTTGGTTTTGCGACTCAGTTTTCTGGTATTTGAATAAATGCTCTGGCTGGATTTCTCATGTAGAGAGCCTGTTACATTGTGTGATTAATAACTGTATCAGAATACTTATAGTTACGGTAGGCATTGTGAATACTGTATTACTGATACAATATGTCACAATATTTCAAATATTGAAAAGCGGTTCAGCAATCATATCTGCCAGTTCTCTATATCTAAGATTGTGATTCATCTAAGAATTTGAATTCATTAAGAGCAGCTAAATGACACTTTATGTCCTTATTTGTCTTTGGAAGCAAGTTCAAAGAGGCAGATCGTATGATGGAAAGAACACTGGTTTTGGAGTCAGTGGACCTCGTTTAGAATCCTATATGGGAGTCCTTGGGTAAGTTTTAACCTCCCTAGATTTCAATTTTCCACTCTGAAAAAGAAGGTAATTGAACTAAGCTTTATACCTCTATAATCTAAGACTTTTTTCTCTGTCCTTTGGGTCTTCAGAATTTCATTCTTGAACATTTCTCATCCTTCCCAGAGTGACTTTCACTATATAATTTTAATCTATGGGATAATATCTAGCTGTTCCTTTGAAATCTGCTGTTCCCAAATCTAAGATTCTTCTCAAATCATTCAAAGCTTTTTTTTTCTCCTCTATAGCAAAAGCTAAGATGAAATGATTAGTTCCTTCCCAATGTTCCCATTATTTTTTTCTGTCTCTAGCAACATATTTCTCCCTATTAGTGAGAATCAAATCCATTACAGAATTTCCCCTTATTGGTCTCTCCACTTCTTTAAGGATTATATGATTATTAAGCAGAGTGAAGACATTATTAGCTATTCTTTTGGTGGAGAAGAAGCACCAGCCAATAGCTAGATAATCAAAATTCCCCCATGATTACTACATTATGCTGCTGAGAGAGATTTGTGATGTTTCCTGACCTTTTCATCTCTTTCTTCTTTCTGTCTTGGTAGTCTGTAGTACACACCGATGATAAAATTGCTTCTATCTTTCCATTAATCTTCACCCAATGTTCTTTCCCATGTTTCTGCCCTGTGGTTCCTGAATTTCTTCACATAACTGTAAGCCTTCCCAAGTTGTAATGCTACTCTTATATCTCTTTTGTAAATGTACATGAAATGCCCTTTTTATAGAGAGAACACTGAAGAGAACCAAAGAGATAATATTATATTATTATTGTATTAATCATGAAATAGCATTGACAATAGAATATTACTTCATAGTTTTACTGGAGATACCACTTTATCCATATATTATTGGGGAAATACTATAACATTTGAAAGTACTGGATATTTTTCATTTCTCCATGATGATTGTTAATCCAGCGAATCTCATAAGATGTAAGATTTTGCTTTTGAGAAAGACAATAGTAACAATTTGTATTTCTATGGCATGTTAAGCTCCCTCAGCTCTTCCTTGCAACTTTTTAGCATCACCCCTATCCTACTTTCTCCTTCCTTTTCTTCAAAGAAGAAGAGGCATGCCCATTCCTCACTAAGAAGAATTCTGCGTCCTTGACCTCATTTTCTTTTCCCTCCCTTAGGACCTTGTTTTGAAAGTTATCCTCTCAAGTGTGGCTAGGTGGCAGAGTGAATATAGCACCAGCCCTGGAGTCAGGAGGACCTGAGTTCAAATCTGGCCTCAGACACTTAACATAAAAACTAGCCATGTGACCTTGGGCAAGTCACTTAACCCCCAACTGCCCTCCAAAAAGCAAAAAAAAAAAAAAAAGGAAGTTATCCTCTTTTTCTAAAGATGCCTCTTCATCTTTTATCCTGTGCTGGTTCCTTCCCCTCTGTCCCTTTTACATATCTAGTACCTTCAAGCTTTCTCTCCTTTCCCCAATTGGAATCTGATATCAAGGAAAGAATTTGTTATCACATAATTTAGAATTGGACCTCAGAGGTCATCTAATTCTATATCTGCCTATACAAGAATCTCTTCTACCACATACCTGGACAATAGTCATCAATCTTTTGCTTAAAACCCTAGAGTGAAGAGGAACCCATCACCAGCTGAGGCTACCCATTCCATTTTGGGGGAGTTTTAATCATTAAGAAAGATTTTCTTTCTCCTTTTTATACCAAACTGTAATTTTTGAAATTTCTATCCAAGTCTCATCCACACTACCACCACCACCATCACTACCACCACTACCACTACCACTACCACTTCCACTACTACTACCACTACTACTACTACTACTACTACTACTACTTCTACTGATAACAATGACAGTAATAACCATAAAAATAATAACATCTAGTATTTGTCTAGTGATTTAAAATTCACAAAGTTGTGTATACGTGTTAATTCATTTGATCCTCACAATAACCCTGTAAGGGAGGTGTTATTATTATCTCCTTTTACCAATGAGGAAACTAAGGCAGGCAGAAAATACCCTATAACCCAGGTCACACAAGTGTATGTCTGAGGAAAAATTCAAATTCAGGTCTTCCTTACTCTGGGTCCTATAGCCACCTAACTGCTTCTAGGTATATGAGAGTCCTTAAAATATTTGATGACTTTCCCATCATCAAGTTTCCTTTGGACCTTTCCATGCATGTTCTAGTGAACATATGACCATGTCATTTTTTCCTATGGGTTTCTATATTTTAAACCCTCACTCTATGCAGCAAAAACATTTACCCCATCCAAGGAACTCCAGAGGTTAGCCAGTAGGGGTGACGAGGTTTGGATAAAGATCTTTCCTCTGTCCTTAATACTCTAAACTTTCCAAAAAATTTTGGCAACCACTCTCTTATATGCTCCCCACAATAAACCTATCAGGACTTCCAGGGATGGAGGCAAGATGGCGGCATAGAAGCAGCAAGCTCCCGCAGCTCCCACACAGCCACCCTAAACACCCATAAAATATGACTCTGGACAAATTCTAGGTCTCTCAAACTCACAAAAATTTAGAAAACACATCTGTCGTGGAAGGCAGCTCAGCAGCAGGGGATCATTGCAGCAGCCTGAAATTAAACTGTAGCCAGGCCCCAGGGCAGTCAGGAGGAGCCTAGCCAAGCACCAATGCAGCCAGTCTACAAGAGAGAAGAGCTACAGCCTCCAGCAACTCCACTTCTAACAAGGTGTGAAAAATAGGGATTACAGAGAGGCAGCTGGGCAGGAGGGCCTCATCCCTCAGGCCTGCAGGCCAGGAGCCAAGACCAGCCCAGCCTGAAACCACCATGTGGCCAGGTTCCAGGGCAGCCGTAGGAGTGGAGCCTCCCAAGCCACAGCGTGTCTACTTCAGAGAAGATCTAAAGAACCTGAAGGGATATTCACATCTACTAAGCCAGGATTAGAGGTCAGTGAAAGTGAGTGAAGCTTTCAAGCTAAATTTGGGTGAGGAAAAGCAGTTCAGCCAATCTACCCCCAGGGCAAGGAAGCAGTGGGGGAAGGACAGGAACTGCT
>CM053598.1:73543036-73560789 GCA_028646575.1 Pseudocheirus occidentalis | reverse complement strand
GGAAGGAAGGAAGGAAGGAAGGAAGGGACTCAGAGAGAGATTCAAAGGAAAGATATCAAAACCTCTAAAAAGTGGTTGTAAATAAGTCCTGATGGGTTTTTAAGGCTCACTCAATTAAAGACTGTAACAGAATATTGGACTTTTCAAGTTAAGAAAATGTAAATTGCAGATAAGCTGAGACTCTGCAGGAGAAAATTCACCCTCAAGGGCAACATTATTAAGTTATAAGCAAGTGATTATCAGAGATTCACCAGTGGCAAGCAGTGGCGCCTAAAAAGGGTTATTCCAACCAGACTAAAACCAGCGCAGATTTGGCCAGTCATTTGCAAAACTTGTAAGAATACTATCAGTTGTGCCCAGCGATTAGAGTTTTGTTCTGGCTAAAGCTAACTGACCTGTACATGGTTCAGACTCCTAGACTTTCTTTTCAACGCATACAGCAGAACTCAAGTCTGCAAGATGATTCCCAGTATCCCTCCAAATTCAACGTGTTTACAAGCTCACTCACACAGGTAACACCTCCATTTCCAGTTTTCAATGCTGTGCTCTTTCTGTAACTAGCAGGGTGTTATTCCTCAGTAAATGACTTTTCCTAATTTAGAAGCCACAGACAACAGTTCTTCAATAATATTACTGGATAGGTTATTTATGACAAAGATTTTCTTTAAAAAAAACCACTCTATTCTATCCCTCCAGACTTCCTTTTGCAAAAGTTGTTCAAGAAAATCACATTAGGTTCAACTTTTTTATATAAATGGGGTCTTGTCATGTGGTTTCATAAGCATACTTTTCTGTTAATAGTCCTGTCAGCCATTTATAAAATAATTACACCTGTGTACATACAGAGAAACAGGAGGCCAAACTCTGAAAGCTGCTTAGCAATGTGCCTGGAGCTCCCCTCCCATCAGAACTTCTTTCTTAGTATTAACAACATATTTTTCAACCTACTAACATTTTTCTTTTTTTTCCCTTTTCGAAAGTGAATTGAGTAACTATGAATGGTGTCAGTCTGAAGGTCCTGGATATATGAAAATCCTTCCTTCGTCAAATAGACTCACACAAGGGCCAGACCAAGGTAGAGCCGAGAAGTTGGAGAAGACCCCTTCTGGCATGCCTTTTTTTGAACCCTTTTACTTTCTTCTAGTACTACCTGAAAAAAATGTCCAGATGCCTCTGTAATACCAAGAACCAAAAAACTAAACTAGCCCTACCCCAGAACTGCCTAATGGTCCAAAACGTTCCCCATTCTGCCATTCCCCTTGATTCGGCCATCGTGCTTTGCCATTGGCACATCCTCTTCTACCTTCTTTTCTCTGGAGCTGTTGTTCCCAGATCCACAAGTCCTTGGGCAAAGGTTTGACTATTTGGAGCAGGTAGAGGCAGTATCCTCTGGTAGGTAGATTATTGGACTTTAGACTTTACAAACCAATATAAGTGTAAGAACCTATTATAATTATTAATATTTTTAGGGACATAGTGAGAAGTAAGTCTAGTAAGACAAGATGGGCTCTAATTGTAGGGAGTCTTGGATACCAATTATTTTGAGCTATTAATACCCTTGGTAAAATGAGTTCACCATATTAGGTCAGTTCCCTTGTCAGAACCCTGAGGATCTGAGCCATTGGCAGGGTACATTTTTATGAAGGGGATGATATTGAGGGCCTCCATGCCATGGCCTAATGGGGTTCTTCAGTGGAGAGTGTTCCACATATAAGAGCAATATGAGGGCATTGAATAACAGAGAAGGTCTGGATGATCAGAGACCCTGAGAGGACGCAGGAGACTGTCAAAGGTTAACTTTGTTTGCTTGCTTCTTTATTTTACTAAGCCTGAGTGTGATTGATGGAGGATGCCAGGAACTATCCTCCATTTCTAATTTTTTCAATGCAACATCTGCCCTAAGTAGAACATAGTAGCAAAGCCAAAAATACATACAACCTTGACAAAAAACAATAACTATGGCAGTGCTTCCTATGTAAGACTGGGGAGTAAATGTCCAAGATTAGTCAGTTTTCCAGTTTGGCAAGACCTACTCATCTACTCAAGTTGCACTGAGCCCAATTAATTTTTTAAAATCTGTTTGCTTGTCAGGTCAGAAGAAAGTCATCATATGGCTTAAAGTCTTCATGGCAATAATTAAGCATCTGATAGCATGCATGCCACCCTGGAGACTAATAGACTTTTAGTGATTAATTAGAATACCACAACTTTTTTATGGAGCAGGTGGACAGCACAATGAATAAGAATGCCAGGCATACAGTAAGGAAGATCTGAGTTCAAACGTGATCTCAGACACTTACTAGCTGTGTGACCCTGGGCAAGTCACTTAACCCTGTTTGCCTCAGTTTTCTCGTCTGTAAAATGATCTGGGAAAAGAAAAGCAAACCACTTCAGCTTTTTTGCCAAGAAAGCCCCAAATGGGGTCACAATGAGTCAGACACAACTGAAATAACTGAACAACAACCGCAACCACATATTTTTAGTGTTTATTAAAATATTTCCTTCATAAAGTTTTTAGTTGCCTCATCATGCCATGTGAGTGACTCTAGGTCTTGAAGATCATGCCAGCTTTCAATATTTAATATCTCGCAGGTGCTATATTGGAAAAGTTTAAAGTACCAAATGGTACCATCAAAGACTATCTGCTCTCTGAGAATCAGCCTATCCAAGTAAAAAGGGTTTCATCAGCAGTCATTGGCCGTTTGATAATGACGTCTTTGGGAATGACAACCAATGAAGCAAATAAAAATACAAAATGACCTACAGACTTACATGGCCCCCTTCCACTTTTGCAATGCTGGTAATAGAGTGACAGAAAATGGGGCAGAGGATGCTCTGAACCTTAGAGGTTTTGGACTCATTTATAGACTTTAAGTTCACTACCAGTACTTCCAATATGAGGATATACCCTTGGATATACTACTAGAGGAAATGAATTACTTCAGAGAAGTAAATAAAAGTGTTGGCAGAGTTGGTCATATTGTACCCTCAAGGGAAATAAGAAAAATCATTCTACGGACATTTGGGTATCTCATATTGCAGTGCTTATGATAAGCATTTACAAAGCAAACGAAACAAAAACCAATCACCACAAAAGTAATTGCAGCTTTTGCTGGTGTGCCAATATCTGTTGCAGGGGAAGAACAAGAATCATTCTACAAAGAAAGCCTTTAGATTCCCCAAATTAACTCAGTATATACTTTAGTTCTGGGTGACTTCAGTGCAAAGGTGGGAATGGGTGAAGATGGAGAGAAATAACAATAATGATAATAACTGGAAAACATGGATGAAACATAAAGAATGAGAGAGGTCAAAGACTTAGAAATGGCACAGAAGCATGATATGGATAAACACACGCGTACATGTTACCTGTATTGGTAAACACATATTACTAATATGTGTATAAACATGACTTATTTGAGAAAAAGTAAAAGTTTTAGTCATTGAACAAAATGTGAAATTGATTATATTTTAGATTTGTTACTGAAAAGGGACTCATTCCTGAATCAGCTCTCCACATAGTCAGACCAAAAAGTAGTTTAAGCAAAGATCGAAATTAGCATAGAGCTAGAAGAATAAAAATCAGAAAAAAATATTACACGTTACTCACAACAACTCCACATTGACATATTTAGACAAGGTTTTAGTGATGAAAAATAGTACAGGGAAAGAAAAAAGAACATAGATACTACAATATTTTGAAAGGAAACTTTAAACCTATGTGAGTCAATTACCATAACAAGGAGACTAAAAGAGCTTAATGTGTGCTTTAGGCAGTAAGCTCTTGATTTAATTTTTATCTTGAAAGAAATAGTAGCTTAAATCACCATTAGTGTAGAAATAAATTTGTAAAGTCTTAGAAACAAGGAGTACGAGAAATACGGCCTCCTGAAACAGAGAGAAGCAGTGAAGGATGAACCAGTTTAAAGAAGTAAGAAAAGCCCCCAGAACACCAGTGGCAAACTTAAGAAATGTAAGACAAGGACAAGACTTGTGTAAGCACTAATCTATATCATTGTAGGACACGTTCACATTGATGAAACCATTGATTTATTTGAATATTAGTTGGGGGTAGTGTTATTTTTTCAAAGAACTTTCTTCCCAGCAACCCTATATGAAGTAAATGATCACCATTTTACAAATCAAAAACCTAAGGTTTAGAAAAGTTTAATTGACTTGCCCACAATTACAATTCAATTCATTCCAACAAGTATATTAAATATCATTTATGTAAGTGCTGGACACAGCACGCAAAGACAAAAATGAAATCGCTCCTGCCTTTGAGGAGTTTGAAAATTGGCAAAACCATAGCTCAATCTTATATGTAGAGTATGGTATACAGAAAAGAACTATGAAATGGCATTAATTGCCAAATTAATCCATCAACACACTTTTGAAAACCTATTATTTACAAACTTTGTGCTAGGCAATGGGAAATATAAAATAATATCCCCTGTTCCTGGCCTAAAAGAGCTTAATCTGTGGTTAAGAAGAGACAAAACATTAAAAAAAACCTTAAAAGCAACAGTAAGAGGCATCCTATACTAAGAGTCCACTGAGTACTAATGCATTCAATAGGAGTTCTGATGAAGGAGAAAGCAACATAGCCTGTGGGGTCACAGAAAAGTTTACAAAGCCCTAAGAATGAGTGAGATTACAAGTAGCAGAGAGGCTGAAGAAGATTCATAAGGGGCCTGAAAGAGTGGGCGTGAGGCAGGGAAGTAAAGGAACAGTCCCAGCAAAGGTGTACAGGCAGCAAACACAAGGTTCATTTCTGGAGCTAAAGTAGATCCATCTGGCTAGAATAGGAGGAAATAATGTTGGAAACAGAGGATGGGTCCAGATCGGGGAGACTCAGCTCAAGTACCACACGTATCCCTTTCTAACTTTCCTCACCCATGTTAATTTCTCCCTTCTCTGACCTATTACATTTAAGAAATAATTACAATATTATATTTGTGAAGTTAGTACTCCTCAATTTAACATTTTGGGATCTATCATCCATTCAGAATGCAAGGGGCCATCTTGTCCAACCTCTTCATTTTACAGGTGAGAAAAATGAGGCTTGGAAAGGCTAACAGACTTGCTCCAGGTCATAGCACGTACTAAAGCCAGAATTTGGACCCAGGCTTTCTGGCTCAAAATCCAGTATTCTCTCCTATCACTGTTTGTCTATCACTACTTCCTATCCACTACTTATCTCTACTTGCATTCTCAGTTGTACTAAATTATTTTCTCATTGTTTCATGCATCCTCATTCTCTGCTCCTGGATAGATTTGTGAGGGTAGATTCTATATTTTATGTTTCCCTATATCCCCTGCAAAACTTCAGGCATGATAGACAATCATTAGATATTTTTATTAATTTTATTGATTAAATAGATAATTTGATTGATGAAATAGAAATGTGAAGGATTCACCTTTTTTTAGTCTACTGGGAGGGTGATAGAATTTCTTCCTTAAATAATGCCATTTCCATTTCTAGCTCCTCTTCTTTCTGTTTACTCTTTTTTCATTTACTCCTCAAACATTTTCATTCCTTCCACGAACAACAGACAATGGATTTTTGATTTATACCTTTTAAATGCCTGTGTCCTTTAAATATCAATGTTTGAATATGAGTCTCTCTGTCTCTGTCTCTGTCTGTCTCTCTATCTCTGTCTCTCTTCCTCCCTCTGTCTCTCTGTCTCTCATTGTATTGATACTATAGCTTTGTATTGATGCTGGTTTATCACCCACAGCAAAGGGGTACCTCATTCCACACAACAGAAATGCCCCTTATACTTTACAATAAGGCATTTCCCAAAAATGTTATAATACTCTCCCCTCAAATAAAACTCCTTTATAACTATTTAAAGAGTTAAGAAAAATTAATCACTTCTATCATTGTCCTGGGAGAAAAGAAGGGCGAATCCTTTACCTTCCTATTTAATCAATAAGCATATCCAGTATCTATTTAATGATTGCTTACTATGTCTGAAGTTTTGTGGAGGATACAGATAAATATACATTAAGCTCATGTGTAAGCTTATGCAACATTCTATACCCTAATCTCCCCTTTATCTCCACTGAGAGGAGAGTGTTTATCATATCTTCAAAAAGTGAGCCTCCAATTCTTGATCAAGAAGATACTCAATTCTATGAGGACAGAAAACCTCACACTTTTTCCATGTTTCCTTCCAGGAGATAGTACAATATTCATCATCCTATAAAGTCATTTTTAAATACTCCTGGATACTGACTGATGATTATTGCAAAGACCATCATGAGTCATTGGACTAGAAATCCGATTTACAAAGATTAAATTGTTATCAATGACACTTCAGATTGTTTGGTGAAGGCAAGAGTTGTGGTAGGAGAGTTAATGAGTTCCAGGGCAATTCCTTGCCCTTTGCTTTATAGTTCCTAGCAACCTACAAGTGGATTTCTCCATCTTAATAATGATTTGACTTTTGTCCCGCTCCAAAGGTTATGTGAATTTATCTGTGTCCGGTAAATGATAGTCAGCAAACACATATAGCTCAATGATATTTTGTGACTCAGCTTTTAGTGGGGGGTTTTTCCATTGGGCAGGGGAAATTTGGGAAGTATAGGTAATAGCTAGGACAATGGCATTCCCATAGCTTGTACCACAGAATAATTTCTTGGTTCTCTAAGCCACTTGGGAACATCCGTGTTGTAGTGAACCAGTAATTGTCATTGTATCCACAAACAAAACACTGATTTTTGGAGAAGCGACAATGGGAACATTTTGTTTCAAAGAAAACACCTCTGGAACATTGGAAATTCAGCATTTCAATATAATCCTCTACATTTGAATAACTTAACATGAGCAACATATTTAAACATTTATCAAATTAAGGTGTTAAATTAATGTCTAGTTACTGCAAAAGTGCTTATAATTTTTTCACCATTGTACATAATTAAGTAACAATTCTGAGCATTAGAGTCACAGGCCTCTCAAGGAAATCCTGTCCTATATGAGTGCTGAAGATTTATTGGGCACAAAAAGTATGTGGTGGGAGCCACCTTGTGGTCTCACATGACACTGCAGTAAAATCCTCTGCGTCAAGCCTCAACAAGGGCTCCATTGGGCAAATCAAATGGACAACATTTCAACAGATTCTATATATGGAATCTAATGTCACTCTTTCTAGTTTGTGGATTATGTCTGATAACTTCTGGAATACAAGGCAATATTTTTCAGCTAAGTGTTAGACTGAACAACCCAAGACTTGAGTTCTCCAGATCTCCCTATTAGGCAGTTCCACAATGGTTCACTATCAATTCAAATTGAGCCAGTGTGGAGCTGAGAAAACTATGGCAAACTCCGGGTGAAGACGTATATACCCACCATTCCACGAGCATTGTATTTTTCCTCCACTCTATTCTGTTGGAATTGGAGGGATTGCTGGTCATACCTATCCAGGGGAAGAAGGCTTTTGGGTTATATCTGCATCATTAGAGAGTATAATATGTAATCACATGACTACACCTGATTAGGAAAGATGTTTAATTTCTTTGGAACTGAAAAGATAGGTCGAATTATGAAGGATTCTAAATATTAAATAAAGAAATGTCTATTTTTTCCCTAGAGGAAATTAAGAGTGAGATGGTTATACTAGCATTTTAGAAATTTCAAAGGGGAGAAACTGGATGTAGAAATATTAAGAAGGTATTGCAATAATCTAGGCAAGAGCTGACAAAGACCCAAACTAGAGTGGTTGTGAGATAAGTAAACAGCACGGAGGCAAGCCATATTGAGGAGGTAGAATCAAGTCTTAGCAACTGATTGGAAATTGGGGCTGAGTGAAGAGATGAGAACAACTCAGGTTCTAAACCTAGATGATTAGAAGAATGGTAGTTCCATCGATAGAAACAGGGAAGTCTGGGAGAAGGGAAAGATGAGGAGTTTTGGTTCAAACATGTTGAGTTTGTAATACCTATGGGACAGACAATGAAGATGTCCAGCAGGCAGATAGAGATACAGGTCTGGAACTCAGGAGAAAGATGAGGTTTTGAGATTTGGGGGTCATCTGCAGAGAAGATCATTGAACTATGAGGACCAAGGATATCCCAAAGAGAATTTATAGGGAGATGAAGAGAGGGACTATGGAGAGCATATGGATACTAATTTTACAAGAAGCTAAAAGAGATTGGTTCAACAGGTAGGAAACAAATACAACAAACTAATGTCCCAAAAAACTGAAGGAAGAGAGAAAAAGTATCCAAACAAAGAGATGGTCAACCATATCAAATACTGCAAAGAAATCAAGGATGAGTATTGAGAAAAAAGCCACTGGATTTAGCAATAAAGAGGTCACTTGTAACCTTGGAAAGAGTAGTTTCAATATGTTTTTATGGAAGGAACAGAGATTAAAGGGGTTGAGAAGCGAGTGTGGGATGAAAAATGTATAATAATAAAAACTTTTCAAAGCTTCATGGAAAATTCTGCTCTTCTAAATGTTTGAGAGCCTCCTTACTTATTCTACCCCACAGGAGTGTTTGTCACTTGCTAGAATTATTAGAGTAATGTATCTTTGTATATACTTAACCTAAAAAATAATACATTCTATTTTGCCAGTTTGTTTTCTTCTCTTGTTTTCACATCTATGATGGGGGTACAGAAAAGATCACCAGCTACACAAAGAAAAGAGACAACAAAAAATACACCAGTTTTTCTTGTCCTTAGCCCACTGGCAAACTCCTTAATGGAGCTTCTTCATGGAAAACTCCTTCATGGTTAAAACCATGGCAAAGACCTTCAAATATATTGTTCCAACATGAACTTTATAAAAAATAGATAGCACAGTTCTTAATATAAATTTTATAAATATTCTATAATACACCATACAGTAAGATAGAGTTTCATTTTTTTAAAAAGCACCACTAGGGGCTCTAATAGGAGGACTTGTGATCTGGCACCTACAGACAGCAATACTCAAAGAGGACAATCACTTCCATTCGTTGTCCATTTACATTAGTTGTCACAGTAACTAACGCCTTAAAATTTGGGAAATCTCAAGGTAGAGATTACTCTCACTTTGAATATTTCAGAGGAACAAGAATGATACTTGGTGTCTTGGCTGAGTGTAAATTAGCTGATGAGTGAAAAGTCTCCGGAGTCCTTTTTCTTCTGAAATGACTTAAAGAATGAAAATACTGTGAAATGGTTCATTTTACGTGGAACCACAGCGAAATATTATTTAATTCAGATCACATTGCTTTGCTTTTGTCTCACTGTTTACTGGGTGGATCTTCATGGACTCTGTGCCAGCCATTTTCTTAGTTTGACATGTTAATTAGTGTTGGAATTTCTTCCCTCCCTCCCCTCCTTTCCTTCCTCCCTCCTTGCCTTGCTTCACACTTTTCATCTTCACTATATCATTGCATATTTTTCTGGCATGCAGTTATATATAGCAGTTAAAAAAACCAACTTTGCTAACAAGAAGAAATCATTTACATGTCTTTAATCAATGCACTAAATTATATATAATTTTTATTGATTCCCTATGTGGAGTTTCTAAAATATAAATCCTCAGTGAAAAAAAGCTAGTAAAAGTTAAGAGAGCAGCTAGGTGGGACAGTGAATGGAGCACCAGACCAAGAGTCAAAAACATTCATCTTAATTTAAATGTGGTCTCAGACATTTATTAACTGTGTGACCATGGGAAAGCCATTTAACCCTGTTTGCCTCAGTTTCTTCATTTGTAAAAAGAGCTTCAGAAGGAAATGGCAAACCACTCCAGTATCTTTGCCAGGAAAATCCCCAGAATGGTCACAAATAATCAGACATGACTGAAATATAGGAAAAATGACAAACAACAACAGTCTAGTTAAGGTTATTTATTCCTTCATTCAATCAGCACCCAGTGGCTACCAACATCATCTATGTAGAAGATACAAAGATAGAGTATAGAACCTGTTCTTGAGGAATACGTAATCAAATATGCAACTAAAAATGACAAAATGATAGTCAACATTTTATAATTAGGCTTTTACATGAATTTAAATTGTCCTCACCATGATCCTATGAACAATCTAAAGCATTGGATACATACAGTTTTCTAATAGTTAATATACTTTGATTATCATAATATTGAGGAATAAAGGTATGTGGGGGTATTCTAGTACATGCCCCTCATTTACAGATCAGGAAACTGAGGCCAAGAAACATTAAGTAACTTGCTCAAAGTTGGAAGCAAAGGCAAGCCAGGATCTGAAGCTTTGATTCCAAATCTAATACTTTTTCTACAATACCTTTAGGAATATCAGAATTAATAAGCTACTTCAGAATTGGAATTTTATTGTTTAGACTTTCTGGGCTTTTTTTTTAACTTTGGACCTGATACTTCTGATACTTTTTCCCTACACCCTCAGGATCAAAAGCTTAGCCTGACATCATTCACGAGACCTAAAGAAGGTCTAGGTGCCTTGCTGTCTCTAATATAAAGTACAGATTTCTTCACCTAGGCATTTACAACTCTTCACAATATGACTCCCACCTACCTTTCCAGACTAATGATACAGTATCCCTTTCATGCATTCTGTGGTTCAGAAAAAAACATGTCCTACATCCATCATACATGCCCCTCCCATTTCTTTTTTTGTGTCTTTTCATAGAAAGGACAGCCTTGTGCTCCCTCCTCACCTCTACCTTTAACAATCCCTAGCGCCCTAGCTAGGGGTTCCTATACCCAGTTCAGGTTATGTGCCATCTCCCACATCAGGCTTTTCTCGGTCCTCCAGGTGGTACAGTGGGTAGGACCATGGACCTGGAGTCAGGAAGACTAATTTCCCTGAGTTTAAATATGGCCTCAGACAATTAGTAGCTGTGTGACCTTGGACAAGTCATTTAACCCTGTTACCTCAGTTTCCTCATCTATAAAAAGCGCTGCAGAAGAAAATGGTAAACCATTCCAGTATCTTTGCCAAGAAAAACCCAAATAGGGTTATGGAAAGTTGTACACAACTGAAAAACAAAGAAACAACAATAAATTGCAGGGAACTCCTCCCACGAAATGCTCATATTTTGTATTTACTTATACTTGTACATGTAAGACCTATAGAACATTAAGGACTTTGAAAGCAGAGAATGTTTCATTTTTGTCTTTGTATATCCTTAGCACCCTGCTTAGTCCCAGGCTTATAGTAAGTGATTAATAAATGTATGTGGATTGACTGACAGATTTACAATCTGTGTGTGTGTGTGTGTGTGATTGCCTGTAGGAGAGTGTAAAACCCTAACACAGATAAAACCACAAGGCATCGTGCTTTGTTGTTGTTCAGTCACATCCAACTCTTTGTGACCCTATTTGGGGTTTTCTTAGCAAATATACTGGGGTGGTTTGACATTTCCTTCTCCAGTTCATTTAATAGATGAGGAAACTGAGGCAAATAGGGTAAAGTGACTTGACCAGGGTCACACAGCTAGCAAATATCTGAGGCTGGATTTAAACTGATGTCTTCCTTACTTCAGCTCTATCCATTGAGCCACCTAGCTGCCTAAAGCATTATGATAGCTAAAATCTCCTAGGCAACAAGAATTTAGTTAATGACTAAATCAACTTCTTGAAATTGATAGTTACAATGAAAACACCACGCTGATTTACCTGTCTATTACCTGTCTGTTACCAGGTCTGTTACCTGTCAACAATAAAATCATTTTGTTTGAATAACCCCAGCTTTCTTTCTATTAGTTTCCACTTCCAACTTTGTGGAACTTTATCTTATTGTGGTTTCTCTAATTATAAAGCAGTAAACCAAAAAAAAATCTTAGACTAAAGTTATTTTCTCTGTCCTCAACCCACTGAAAACAATTTTTATCTGTATCTTTTCTTTTTTATACTTCCCTCTGTATCCCTTCTAAGAAAGACATCCCTTATAGCAATTTTTAAAGGAAAATAAGAGAAAATAGCTCAGTAAAACTCATCAACATATAAAAGAAAATTGGCATATACACAGTTCTGTATCCCTGGACCCATGTCTATGCAAAAAAGTGGGAGGAGGTGTCTTCTCATGCCTCCTTTTTGCGGCCAAGTTTGTTCTTTATAATTTTTCATCAGTCGGTTTCAATTCTTAATTGCTGTTTTTCCCATTTACATGGTGGTAGCCATTCTGTATATTATTTTCTTGGCTCTGTTTACTTTACTTTACATTAGTTTATATATGTCTTCTGATGATTCTCTGTATTCAGTAGGTCATCAAGCATGTATTAACTATGTACAGAGTGCCAAGTACTGTGCTAAATTCTGGGGATACAAAAAATGGCAAAAAACAGTCTTTGTCCAACATTCCAGTGGCAGGGAGGAGGGGGAGATACATGTAAATAACTAGGTGCCTATAAGATAGAGAGATGGTAAAAGGAAGGTAATGTCAGAGGAAAAGTTCTGGGGAATGAAAGAAGGACAGGGACTCTTCTATCCCAAGTATTTCCCTGTCTCCCCATTAACTCAACTGACATTCTCACTATTTGGAGATATTGCATTGGAATAGATGGCAAAAAAAATTAAGTATTGTCTCTGGAAGAACATTTTGAATTTGCAAATATTATCTGAGAGTGTGGGGGAGGTTACAACTAGCTTTCTAATCATAGAGTTTCCCACCTTGGAAGGCAGAGAAGATAGCCTGACCCTAAGGAAAGAGGTTGAAGGATAGAATACTTAAATTTCAATGAGCATGAGGGCAGAAATACAGTAAGAGGACTGGCCTGGCTGGTACAAAGAAGATGTGTTGGCCATATACATCCTCAGTCATAAGGGTAGAGCTAGCTGAAGGCAGAAAATAACTAAGGATCTTGACTCAATTTAAAACGTAAAAGAGGAACCATTCCAAGCTTAATTTTTCTTGCTCAATTTCTTAGGCCTTTTTGCTTTATTCTTTTAGGAATGATTAGGTAAGATACCCTCTTGGGTCCATGGTTATGTGATAAGGAACTTTAAACACATCATTTAGTTTTCTCCTTTCTTGAGGATGTGGCATAATGACCCATAAAATCCCTTTGGTCTCTGATGTCCCTTCCTTCTCTAAGAGTCTATGAGATCATGTGAATAAGAGATGGTATAGTATCCCCATGGCAAGGTACCTTTTGTCTTTGTCCCTACTCTCCTAACCCTTCCACAAATCCATTCAATGGCCTACCTAGCTACCACTGCCATTGGCTTCCTTCCCCCTCCCAAGAGCTACAAGGAAGAAAGATAGGAGATGGAAATAGCTGCCCCTACTGCACATTGCTGGAGATGAAAAGCATCTTTCACTCTAGGACCATCCCTGCCTTCCTGGCCACCAGCACCATCATCTCTTCTATTCCCTAGTCCAACCACTGAAGAAGGCTCCATCTGGAGATGGAAATTGTAGAAATGAAAAATAAGACAGACCAGGGGCTCAATGTGTAATCCAAATATAAAACAATTTTTCCTCTCATTCCTCTGATTTATGAATCAATTTGATCAGTTGCAGGCTGCGCCATCCAGAACTGCTAATTAACTATTTATGATGCTCACTTACAAAGCAGTCTTCTGCCTAGATACACAAATGCACATTTCATTGAATGTGATTTTCAAAACTTTTCTTTTTTTCTATTTGAAAAGCATATTTAGAAGTAACTGAGATTATCTAAGTCATGTCTTTTCCAATCTTTTTTTTCTAACTTTGTCTCAAGAACACTCTATCTATCTTCCCTAATCCAAAGAAGCAAAAGGTTCACATGTATTCAGACTAGAGAGGTCCCCTTGGTCAGGTGAACTGGTGCAAATATCCTGAAGTATCAAAGCAAAGTGGCAAACAGTCTATTTCCTTTCCCCATTTTGCAAATCTTGTCATTGTAACGAAGTCTGATTATGAAGTGGGAGTTGGTGCCATATGGTATCACAATAACGGTAAGTCAATGATCAACAAATATATTAAGCAATTTATGCTTTGCTAAATGCAAAGGATTCATAGAAAGGCAAAACAAAGTCTCCACCATAAAGGAGTTCACCTTCTAAAGGAAGAAAAAATAATTAGGTACATGCAAAATATGTTCAGAGTAGATAGAAGGTAGTCTAAGAGGGGCGGCTAGGTGGCGCAGTGAATAGAGCACTGGCCCTGGAGTCAGGAGTACCTGAGTTCAAATCCGGCCTCATACACTTAACACACACACAAAAAAAAACTAGCCGTGTGACCTTGGGCAAGTCGCTTAACCCCAACTGCCCTCCAAAAAGCAAAAAAAAAAAAAAGAAGGTAGTCTAAGAGAGGGAGGCAGTAATAATTGGAAGAATGAGAAAAGTCTTTTTCAGAAGGTGAAATATGAGCCAAGTCTTGATGGAAGGCAGAGAAAATTAAAGACAGATGAGGGGAAAGTACAATTGAGGTATAAGTGATGTCAAGACATGGAAATGGGAGATAGAGTGTTGTGTATGGAGAACAGTAAGGAGATTGGTGTAGCTAGGTCAAAGAGTTTGTGCAAGGCATGAATTGTAAGTAGATAAGAAAGGCAGGATGATGCCAGGTTATGAAGACATTTAAGTGACCAAAAAGAAGGCTTTATATTTCATTCTGGAGTTACTAAAGAGCCATTGGAGTATACTGAGTAAAGGAGTGACATGAATGCTTTAGAAAAATCACTTTGGCGAAGGGGAGGATGGATTAGCATGGAGAGAATGAGCAGGGAGACTAATTAGAAAGTTATTATAATAGCCCAAGTGACAGGTGAGGAGGGTTTGAACTAGGGTAGTGGCTGTGTTGGTGGAGAGAGCTGGATGTATATAAGAGCCATTGTGATGATGGAAAGGAAAAGATTCATCAGTGGATTTGGATTTTTCAGATGAATGAAAGTGAACAATGCTAGCATTCAGGGTGACTATATCATTAAAGACACATTCATTATCATTCTATCCTTAGGTTTTATATCAATAAATGATACTTAGGTAAGTTCCCTGAATGGTACTTAGATTAGTATTAATCAATATTTCTTTCTCTTCATTCAGTAACACTCCACTATTTTACATATGAGGAAACTAAGATTTGGAGAGTTATGACTTACCATAGGTTGTCAAACTCATGCCCATTGACCCTAAAATTAGAATTTTCTGCTATTGCGTACTGGCTCTCCAGAGGAAGGTGGAACTTCATGATAGATCCTACTCCAATGGTAGCTTATTCACTTTGAATGCTCTCAACTCCTCTTTACTCCTTTTTATTACAAGTACTCTGGGAATGCCCTAAACATATACTCTTCCCATGAATGCCAATGACTTCATAAGAATATGTACATAGTGCAGAACCCCTTTTTATTTCTTCCCTGAAGCTGGGGCACACTCTTACTCAGGCAAATCACTTCCGTTTTCTGGGCCCCAGTCTCCCCATTAGTAAAATGAGTGAGTTGGTCCCTGAAAATGGCTTTCAGTTCTAAATCCAATGACCCTATAATTCTAATGGCTGTAATAAAAAGAACTGAGGATGAGTAGGGGAGAGAAATGCATATTATCTATATGCTCTATAAACTGCTCATCTATAAACTGCTCTCTATGTAACTTTTCAGTCAACTCCAGAAGAAGGAAAAAAAACTATTTTAAGGATATTTGACATTTTTCCACATGAGTGTTCATGAAATAAATTAATTATTCACCTATTTTCTGCAAAGTTATCCAAGAATATCTTTGAAGCTCCTGTATTTAATTCTATGAAATGATTATCATTTCAGGCTAATTTCTTCCTTCCATGGCTTACTAATTTTTTTCTTTCACATTTACTAGACTAAAGTCTATAAACATATAAAAGTAGAAACCCTAAATTCATTTTTAAATATTAATCTCACCAAGTCTATGGCAGTAGTTCAAGGTGATCTCTCCTTTAATGAGGAAATTATTTGGTCATTTCTAGCTCACAAAGGGAAAGCCTGCTCAGTGCTCCTAGCCAAGCTAATTTATGAGTCAATCTGATCAGTTGCAGTTTGCGGTGCAAAAACCTATGGAAAGCCAGCAAAAAAGCAAATCTTTCACTCTTGGCACCAGCCAGTAAACAATTTGACATATGTAAATACTAAGATTTGGAAAGGTTTTAGCCCTCCAAAATGCTTTGAAGAGAGTAAATCCCTTGCAAACACTTCCTACCTCAAACCTTAAGTTTCTATACAAAATACACAAAATGATGCAATAAGAAAAATCTCAAAAAGATTCAAGGCTTTACCAGGGAGCAGAAGCTGGACCATAATGTATGCATGAAAGGTTTCTTCCTCTTTGGGCGTGGCAGTCCTGGCTGTTGTTGTTCCTTGCATCTCATTCTGTGAAGAGAACCATGACATCGGGGAGGTGATGCCATGACTTGCAAGTGAATTGGGAGGCTGAGGCTGAAGGATATCTTGAACTGGGAATTTCTAAACTGGAGTGTGATAAAACAATCAGGTCTCCCAATTAAGTTTAGCATTTAATATGGTGAACCCCTATGATTGAGAAGCCGGTGGGCTGCCTAAGGAGAAGGGAATCTACCCAGATCAAAAAAAGAAAAAAGGAAAGGAAAGGAAAGGAAAGGAAAGGAAAGGAAAGAAAAGAAAAGAAAAGAAAAGAGAAAAGAAAAGAAAAGAAAAGAAAAGAAAAGAAAAGAAAAGAAAAGAAAAGAAAAGAAAAGAAAAGAAAAGAAAAGAAAAGAAAAGAAACAGGTGAAAGCTAGACCATTTCAGTGAAATTGAACCTGTGGAAACTAGGGAGACTTAGTCTTTAAAAAAAAACATCTCTCCCTTCTCTGAGCATTTTAAAAGGTTATTCTTTGTCTATTTCTTAGTGTTGCCATAGATGATATAGTTGGAAGAAACCATAGAGATAATCTGGTCCAACTCTTTCGTTTCATTTGATTTATTTGTTTATTTTTTTAAACTTCACATAAAAATATAAGACATTTCATTTAAGGAGTTTAGCAGGAAAATGTGAAGCTCTAGTACAGATAGCTTGTTTTTCCTTTTCCTTCTAATTCAACATGTAACTTTCAAAGCTATCCTGCTGGTTGGATTTTTTCAGGTCTTCCACTATCTACTATGCATTTATTTTATGCTTCAGTGAACCACTTTTTCTTTTGGTAAAGTTGTTGCTCTGTTCCCCTTTATCTCACCTTCAATTGAAAAACATAAAAAATAAAAACCAACCACCATTACAAATATGCACAGTCAAGAAAAACAAATTACCACATTTACTATGTCCAAAAATATACATCTCTTTTCTTATTAATTTTTGTTTTCTTGTTTATATCATTCATTTTCATGAGATTTTTGAATTAAAAATTTTCTCCCCGTCTTTCCCCTACCCCAACCCCAAAACAGCACTCCCACTCTAAAGCCCCTCCCCTGATCTGCTTTCTTACTTTCTGGTAGGGCAGGGAGGATATCCCTACCCCAGCCCCTGTATATCTTAATTCCTAGTTGCAGGTATTGCAGATATTTAAATTCTAGATTCTTTTGGTTCCTCCCTTGTCACCTACCCCCACTGGAAGGACAAGCAATTCAATACAGGCTGTGGATGTGTAAATACACATGACATCTTCATAGTAGACATATTGTGACAGTGATCATATGTCTCTCCTTGCTATCCCTCCCCCCTTGTTCTGTTCTCTACCCTGTCCGTGTCCCTTTCCTGAAGTGTGTGCTTCCAGCATCCCTCCCCCTGACCTCCCCTCCCCCCCCCGTCATCCCCTCTCTCAGCCCCATTGCTCCTGCTCTCCTGTGTGGCATGATGCCCAGTTTAGTGTTTATGCCATTTCTTCCCTAAGCCAAATTCAATGAGAGT
>CM053598.1:73524989-73542536 GCA_028646575.1 Pseudocheirus occidentalis | reverse complement strand
CCACAAAATCTGTCTGTCTCTGAAATTCTCCTGCTTATAAACACTGGCCTTCTCCCAAGTCAACATGGTTCAGGGGAGTCTTAGCCAATGGCATTCTTCCAAGTCAACAGGGAAATTCACACCTTTTCACCAATGGACAGAGTTCTTTACTTAACACTTGGTTACTAGGATCTACTTAACATCTGATCAAACAAATTAATTACCATTACAAAAGGTCAAACCATGACAGAGGCAGGACTTCTAGATCTTCCTGAATGACTCCAATGCTAGTTTGCTCTCCACTACATCATGCTTCCTACAATACTGCTTTTTAAAAATTGTTGGTTGTCTTCATTTGTCTTGTCTTCTTAATTAGATAGTAAACTCTTGAGTGCAAAGAGTATAGCGTATACCAATGGTATCAAAGTAAAATATAAACCTTCTAGCAGGATATTGACTTAGGAAACAACAAATTAACATTATCTATGATATGTTGCATTTTTATTTATTTGGTAAACATTCCTCAGTTACATTTTAATCTGGTTTGGGCAGCACTTGGGAGTTTTGCTAAAAGTTTGTGTGGGTGTCTGAGTTTGACACCACTGGAATATATTACTAGGTCTCAATTAGTATGAATAATGAATCCTGTGAAGTGGCTGCATTATTCAAATTTGCACTCTTCAAAGTTACAGCTATATGTAAAATGTGATAATTGGTACTAGCCCAATGGAAACATACAATGAAAATCAGAATAATGTGACTATTCATGGAATCCATTATTTGTACTAATTAGGATTTAACTGTATTTATTTTTATTTTTTTATTTTATTTTTTTATTTTTTTGCTTTTTGGAGGGCAGGTTGGGGTTAAGCGACTTGCCCAAGGTCACATGGCTAGTTTTTCGTGTTAAGTGTCTGAGGTCGGATTTGAACTCAGGTACTCCTGACTCCAGGGCCGGTGCTCTATTCACTGTGCCACCTAGCCGCCTCCTGTATTTATTTTTTAATCTTATAGTACCTGAGGGCATATAATTATTCAGTTCATGAAACAAATAATTCTATGACCAAATGAATCTTTTTGTAAGACTGCATTAGTGTATCTTTTGTTTTTGTATGAAGTGCGAGGGCCCATTCTCACCTATGTACATTTTTGTGCTTAGCAAGCATTTGGGGACTTAAATAGTGAACTGGTACCTTCCTTAAAATTCTCACAACTCATGTGTTCTAGGAAGCCTTTTCCGACTCCTAGATTTTGACCAGTCAAAATCAACCCATTATTCATGCCCCCAGATCCAGTAGAAAAAGCCAGAATTGGTTCTTTTTTCTCTCCTTTTGCATGTATTTCTCTCTTTCTAGTCTTAACTGATCTAGAAGGAAAAAGATCAAAGATGGTAGAAATTCAGGTGGAGGCAAATGGGATTAAAATGTAACTTCTCCACTCTTATTTTGTTTCTCTTTTCTCTGTCAAAGATGATTCTCTCTGTGCAAAAAAAGACAGAATATTTTTGTCCTTTTAGCCCAAAGTTGATACCCAAGATCAGTAAGGACATAGTTATAGAAGGATACAGATACACTTGAATAATGACTCAATAGGTCCAAATGAACTATATTACCCCATTAATTAACAGTCAATCATGAAATGCCAACTATATACCAGGCTCTGTGCTTGGGATACAAAGACAAAAAAATGGACCGTCCTGGCTCTCAAGGAGCTTTCACTTTAGCTGAGGAAATAACATACGTAGGATGTCCCCAAAAGCATCTTGTAGTTTTAAGTTATTAAAACTTAAGGCAAATATACTCTTATTATAAGTAAGTTATTAAAACTTAAGGTATGAGATCATATTTTTTGGGGGTAGAATTACTAGCATCTGGGGAGAATCAGGAAAGCCTTCATATATGCTTGAGCTGATCATTGTAAAAATAAAAACTAAAGATCTTCAAGCAAAACCTGTATAAACACTTGTTGGGTACTTTTTAGAATTAGTTCTTATTCAGATATTTTTGATGGGATGCCACCCACACCATGTCCCTTCTATGCTGAGATATTGTTAGTGTTTCCACATAATAGGCCTTCACTAAGAGCTTGTTGAATATAATCGAATTTTTACTTACCAAGATTTAATTCTATTATTGTTTTCCTGTTGTAGTAGCTGAAAAATCTGTTGATTTTAAGGGCTACATTTTCCCCAGGAGTTCTGGAAGCTAGGCTGAGATGTGGTATCTAATCATTTCTGTAGCCATCTGAAATGAGGTGGCACCTCGCCCTACTCTGGGGCAATGCTCCAACCATTCATTCAGTCCTGCTGCCTTCTGCCAGTTCACAGATTTGGGGAGATTTCAGTATTTCCTGAAATAGCATATCACCGATGAACAAATGGCACAAAGCCAAAATTTCAAGCTTGTTCAAAGACAAAAGCTGAATCCAAAGGCAGAATTCTAAGCTATAAACTTTTCTAGTAGTGATGACATTAGAAATATTTTTAGAGAAGGCTCTTAAAATCAGTAATAAAATGAGGTAGAAGCTGTTTTTTTATTGAGGCCATTATTATGCTTTAATTTAATTAAACACACCATGCCATTCATGGGAGAAGAATTTGGAAACAGTAATGTATGATTTAATCTTTCCATTTCATTTAAAAACTGAGTGGCTTCTGGAGTTAAAAAAATAAACCAAAAGATAGAAAAGAGCTAAGTTATTGTATATGAAAAAAATGCATTTTAATGATTTTTGACTTTTATGTCTTTGGGATGACCAAATTTAAATACGATTTGTCATTTATCCTGAGTGATTTCCCCTTTCAGCCTTCCTACAGAGTTATTTGTTCCACCTGATCTTGTTAAATGACATGGGAAGTAACAAGCCCCTTCTATGCTTGGAATTAACCTAACTCACCATGTCACTCACTACAGCAAGGAATCAAAAAATCAATGTGAGAAACACAGATCAAAGTTGTTAAAAAGTTACTAAGCTCCTGAAAGTCATGCTAAGTATAAGAAAAGGGGACTTTTTACCACTATTGGGGCCAAAAGGAAGAACAAAAAAGGGTTAGACCTCCATTTTGGAACAGGAAGGATGATGACAACAGATAGGATAGATAAAACGCATCTCAAACTTTTAATGAATTAGTGATACTAAACTTTGCTTTTGTTTCTTTTCCTCTACAACAGAGAATGATTTTTGGACTAGGAAGAATGGAACAAATATGATTAACAGGGAGTGAGATGGAAAGAGATCAATCTCAATGAGTTTGTCACCAAGCTCAGATTAAACTCTTCCCAGGATACTGAAAAAACCTGGGGGTGTGGTTGTTATCTCACTGTCAGTGGTCTTTGAAAAATCTAGGCATGTCAGAGAATATTCAAGACTGGAAATGAGAAAATATTTTCTTGATTTAAAAAAAAAATTAAAGAAGTTGGAAACTGTAAATTAGTAAGCTTGAAATTTAATATCTGATGAAACTGTTGAATAATTTTTAAAAGGCATCACTTGTGAACATTTACAGAATCCTAATATTTTAGAGGTAAAACGGACTTTAGAGGTCAACAGATTCATTTTACAGCTCATGAAACTAACTCGTTAAATTACTTGCCTGCGGTTCTCCATCCTTAAGAGCCCATGATCATGTGCATTGTAAAGACTGCTGGATTTGGAGTCAAAGAACCTATAATTCTTTCTGACCAGGTTATGTCAAGATTCTGCCTCTAGAACCTTGGCCAAATCACTCAACCCTACAATTGTTACCTATAAAGTGAGAACGTTGGTCTAGCTAAGTGCTAGGGACATCAAGATAAAAATAATTCTGTCTCTACCTTCAAAAAGTACAAATTCTGTTGGAGGAGACAACACATAGACATTTACAAAATGTTTATAAAATTAGAAGACAGTTTAGGGAGGAGGCTGTGGCACCCTGGGGGACCAAGAAAGGATTCATGAAGAGTTTGCTGTTTGGGCTGAGAGTGGAAGGAGTTAGAGTTAGTTCCACAGCTTCACTTTATAAATGAGGAAGCTGAGTGACAGTGAGGTTAAGTAACCTACCCAGGATCAAACAGAAAATAAGGGTTTGAAATGGGATTTGAATCTAAGTCTTCCAGACACCAAATCCAGTGCCCTCTCCACTAAGCCACATTACATCCCAGGAAATTGGAGCCACCCTAACAATGATCTCAGGTGTTTGTAATCCTTCTCAGAGGATGAAATAACGTTAGTACATAAAATGATGTAAATTGAATTCTTCAGCAATATCTTAGAATGATCAAATGGTTTTAGCCTGGGGTTCCTTCATATGACAGAACAATTTGAAGTCCATTACATTTTCATGGGATAATTTATCCTCTTTGCCTATAGAAAAAGGCACAACAAAGGAGAAACGTGACATGTAGTGAAACATTGTAAACCAAACAAGAAAACCATTACAGCCTCTCAACAATTCTCTGTAATATATTTAATATCTTGAAAATCACTAGAGTTAGAAAGTTGCAAAGAAAGGAAAATTTCTCTATGGAGAAATTCCCACTGGTGTTCACAATTTGTCAGCTCTCCAACAACTCAGTGCAATTGTGTAGTACCGTGCTGTTCTTCCTGTAGAATCATTGTTCAGCCCCAAACCATGGTGACAATTGGGGCAGTTCATCTATAACCTCCTAATCACCTTATTTGTGGAAGAAGAAGGATTGTGTATGGCTGAGCTATGTAGTCTGGGGAGTCATTTGCCACAAGGTTATCAGAATCTAGTGAAAAGGAAGACATTTTCCTGGAAATTCAAGGAACATGGATATCACTTCCATACAGCAGTTGTTATGTAGTTACCTCAGAGAATTCTTTATAGGCTTCACACTGACATGAACCAACAGAAAAATGAGCAGTGGTCCTGATGAAACAAAACACAACATAGAAACTAAAAGGATGATATGTGAATAACATACTTAAGAACTAGAAAACAGTTAAATATTTTATACCTTTATCTTTCCCTTAGAAGAAGATTCAAAATATACAGGCATATATATTTAGTCACATATATTTGAATGATATATTGTTGAAGTGTATTATAACATAATATAAAGGTTATCAAAGTATTTTATATATTGAAGTATTTTATGTGTATATTCATACATGCAAACAGGCCCTGCCACAAAGGAAATTGGGAAATGATTGGGCACTTCAGGTATTTACATTATATATGATTACATAATTCATCTAATACAATGGGAAGCCCAGAAAGAAAATTTTTGGACTTTCAAGGCCAGCTTGACAAAATGGAAAAAAAAATAGCATTCTTTTGCATTCCAGGAATTCTCCAGTGCATTTAATCAAAGGTATTTGAAAGTCTAGGTTGGTCTATATATTATAGTACCAGTAAATCTCCAGAAGATTATATTACAGTTTCACCAGAAGAATCTATAATAAAGTTTGTTCTGTAGAGAATCAACTGGGTTCCTTTCTTCCCTTTCCTTTCTTGCTTTAGTTTAGCTGAATGCTTCCTTTAGGACAAATAAGAGCATAATAGGCATCTGTCAAAAACTTTGGGAACAGATGATACCACTATTTGCAGGCTGTTTTTTATTAGCAATGATGTTCTCATTTGTTTCATCTGAAGAGGTATACAACTCCGGGTAATTATCATTTCTCTAATAACACTTGACAGTGAGTGCCTAAACATCATTAATTCCTTTGGTATATGGATTATAACCCCATAATTGTGATGAGTATGTTTAGAATTAATTAGACTATAGCGTGGTATTCTTGTCATTTAGCACTGGCTAATTTCCTTTCTCAAAACTAGATGCCCAAGAGTATGCTTCATATGCAAAGAGAAGACAAAATGAAGATATGGTCAACAGCTGTATTTTTATGGAGATGAGAAGAAAGTCACAAATGGAATCTCTATATAGTTCTGAAATCAGAGAACAGAGGAGCTCTCATATGTGAATTCAGAACTGTAGTCATCACTGCCTTCATAGATTGAACTAGGTTCAGCATACCCTAGAAGGCAGTTAGATGACTTTGTCTGCTTTCTGATTACTTGTGTTTACTGTACAGAAACTCTACTCCTGCCTGTCCAGAAGTGGAGTATCATGGGAATGAGTCTAGATCTATTAGATGGGTCCCATTTGAAACTGATCTTATCTGAGGTAAGCTACAAGCCTTCTTAAGAATAGTCAATTTGACTATTAGTAGTTTTTAGGAAAAAGTGAAGCTGAAACAAATGTCATATGTCATTTAACAAGTGTGGTCTTATCCATCCATTACATAATTTTTATCAAACCTTTCAGCCATGTCTTTTTCTTTCCTTTTATAAATTGAGCAAGATGTACAGAATTTCAAATTATGTTTATTCATCTTGGGGGAAATATCAAAATTATTCATATACGGTTGTGACTTCTCTACCTTTCCCACCGTGAAGGAGGGGAAGGACAAGCAAGTAACAGAAATCTGCTTTTCATATCCTGAGCTCTCACACTTTCCAAAGAGACTAGAGGTTTTTGCAATGTCTTTGCCATCAATTGCTCCAATACAGGGGGTGATTTCCTTGGTCATTTTCATTGAGTACAGGATAATAATACAAGATTTATCCCATTTGAGGCTGTACTGGTAGGGAGGATATGTTACCATGATAACTTTTCAACCCCAAAGGGAATGGGTAACATATCTAAATAAAGATGCTTGTGCTTCTCAAGGGCAGAGTGTTTTATCTGTCTTTGTATATCCCCATTGGTGTCAACCTCTGTTGTGAAGGATGATCTTCATTGGGTCCAAATGAAAAAGGGATTCTTTATAGATTCCACAGTCCTCTAGATGTTTCTGTCTTTGGAAAGCATTATACGAATGGCATCAGGCCACATGACATTAGATGCTATCAATGAACTTATATACTTACTCTAAAATGTTTCCAGTAATCTACACAGAAAAACCAAGTGCCTGAAGAATGTTTATTGTTCAGAAAATGATATACACAGTTGGAAACATAGCTGATTGTCTTGGCCTACCTATAAATCAACCAACAAACGTTTATTAATATAGTATTGTACAACAGAAAGATTACTGAAATTGAGCAGCTGAACTTGGTATCACTGACTCTGAATTTGAATCCTGATGTTGTCTCTGACTACATGTGTGACCTTGGATAAGTCATTTAAACTCTCCAGGCCTCAGTTTTCTTATCTATGAAATGACAGGATAATACGTCATGATTTTAAAGTCCCTTCCAACTATGTAGCCATAATCCTAAGAGATTACTTTATTCTAGGCACTGGGCTAGATACTGAGGATATGACAAGTGGTCCTTACTCTTAACAAGTTTACATCCTAGGAGGTTGAAGGAGGAAGTTAGGAAAAGAGATGTTACAATTCACAGATAAGGAAATAAAAGGATTTATACAAGATCATTTTACAGTGATTTGCGTGGGGCACTAGTAATTGGAAATAAATGTCTCTTGAAGGAGCTGTCACTTAAGCTGAGCCTTGAAGGGAAATAGGGACTCCAAGACAAAGGTGTGAAGGAAAGCATCCCAGGCATGGGAGATAGCTTGTACAAAGGTGCAGAGGTGGGAGATGGGATATCGCATATGAGATACAGCAAGAAGGCCACTTTGGCTTGAGTGCAGAGTGCACAAGGCAAAGGACAGGGATAGGAACAATGTGTACGTAGCCTAACAGGGTAGGCAGAACCTAGATTGTAAAGGGTTTTAAATGACAGTGGAGGAGATTGTTTTATTCAAAAGAAAATGGGGAGATTCTCGGTTTTTTCTGAAACGACACAGTCATGTCTGTGTTTTAGACATATCACATTGGCAACTGATTGGAGGACGGTTTGGAGAGATGGATGTGAGATGTCAAGTAGGAAACTATCACCACAGTCTGGATATAAGATGTTGAGGGTCTAGATTAGGGCGGTTGGGTTATGAGCTGAAATGAGAAGATGGATTCAGGAGATGCTGAAGATGTGAAACTAACATGACTCAGCATTGAGTTGTGAATGAGGTGAAGAGTCAAGTTTGCGAACCTGTGTGGCCAGAAAAATGATGGTGCTCTTGAAAGAAAGAGGAAGGCAAAGAGGAATGTAGGGGAAAAAATAAGTGGTATCAGATATAATGTTTGAGATGCCTAGGGGACATCCAGGTGGAGATGTCTATTCGGTAGTTGGAGATGTAGGATAGAGTTGAAGACCAGACTTGAAGATTTTAGGGTCATCTACAGAGAGCTAATATTGGGTTCCATGGGGACTGACGAAGTCAAGGAGAGAGTATAGAAAAGACTCAGGACCATCACCTCAGGTACACCTTTATCTAGGAGGTGGGACAGTGATGACAATCTTACAGAGATTATTTTGGGCTTTATATGCAAATTGCACTGGCTCTAGAAATAAATGGGAGTAAAGCCTTTGGGCAATTGTGGGTGTAAATGCCTTTGGGCATTTTAAATATATCTAGTGATTCTGAGTTGGTCAGTGCATCAAAACCTATCTTTTGAGACCTGATATTCATAAACTAATAATCTTCAAGCTGGAAGCGACCTTAGACATCTAGATCAACTTCTTCATTTTAAAGATAAGGAAACTGAAGTCCAGTGAAGGCAGATGTACTGCCTTGGGTCACACACTTTGGTAGTTCAACCAGCATTTGAATCTAGGTATTCTAATGTGTGATGCTTTGTGGCTTTTTGTCATGAGATACCATAGTCTATGATACACAAAATTGTTGTATTTTCAAATGACATTAAAAGTGGGTGTAAGTAGGCTACAACATTTTGTTGGTGATGACTTGAGGGCAAGAAGGGGTATATGTGCCTGAGCTGTTAAGTCCAAGGAATCATTTGACACAAAATTATCAGAAACCAATGACAAAGTAGGGCAACTAGGTGGCACATTGGACAGAGTGCCGGGAAGACTCTTATTGAGTTCAAATCTGGCCCCAGACATTTACTACCTGTGTAACCCTGGGCAAGTCATTTAACTCTGTTTGCCTCAGTTTCCTCACATATAAAATGAGCTGGAGAAAGAAATGGCAAATCACTCCAGTATCTCTGCCAAGAAAACTCAAAATGGGGTCACAAAAAGTCAGACATGACTGAAATGATTGTGCAACAACAATGAAGGGGGCAGGTATTTTCCTGGAAGTAGACATCCCAGTAGAATTTCCTCAGACATTTACTAGCTATGTGACCCTGAACAAGTAAGAAGACTCTGTCTCTTCCAGTTTCTTCAATGTTAAAATGAAAATAATAATAGCCCCTACCTCACAGGGTAGTTATGAGGAACAAATGAGGCAATATTTGTAACATTGATAAGTGGAGTACTTAGCACATAGTAGACACTTAAAGATGTTCTTTCTCCCTAGAATGTAAATTCTTTGAGGTTAAGGATTGTTCCTTTTTTTTCCTCCATCCCCTACACCTAGCATAATTACTTGCATATGGCAGGTGCTAATAAATAAAGCTTTATTTGACTCCAGGAGCTATATGGTCAGTAAAAGAGGCAGGTCAGAGGCATAGTGACAAATGGTTCCATCATTCTGTATGAACCTTGTTCCCTCCTCTTACTGCCCCTCCCCTTATGAGAAAACAGATTCAAGCCAAAAATAAATAGAAGGCATAGATTCTTTTTCATTCTATATCACTGAAGGCAAGCTCCATACTTTTGAAAATAACAGACTCACTGAAGTATCTTCTCCTACCCACGATATATTGTATATAGTATACACCTGACAAATCTTACTCTGATTACTGACCTCTCTGGCTTCCATTAAGTCTCAACTAAGTCTTACCTTCTGTTTTTTTTCCATCTTTTTGGAGGGAGGAAGGCAGGGTGAAGGTCACACAGCTAGTAAGTGTTAAGTGTCTGCAGTTGCATTTGAACTCAGGACCTCCTGATTCGAGAACCAGTGTTCTGTTCACTGCACCACCTACCTGCCCCTAAGTCTTACCTTCTGAAGGAAATCTCCAACCCCTCTTTATTCCAGTTGTTTCCTTTTTTTAAATTATGTCCTATCTATCCAGCTTGGTTTTTTTATATATTTGTTTGCACATTGTCTCTCTTATCAGACTGCACGTTCCTTGAGGGGATGGGCTGTATTTCCCCTCTGCATACCCCTAGCACTTAGTACAGTACCTGTCACATAAAAAGCACTTAATAAATCTTTACTGATTGACTGAATGACTTATGGGAGCTCTGTTAACTGAATGGTAACATACTATGGTAGAATAAGGAGTCAGTTCAGCTGAGTTCTAGGCCTGTCTATGCCACTAAATTCGGGCCTTTGGCAAATCACTCTGGACCTCAGGTAGCTCATCTGTAAGAAGAGAGGAATGGCTGATGTTTGACGGCTGATTCTCTGAGGCTTGTTGAAGCCCTGACAAACTTTTCAGACTACCTCTAATCTTCCCCTAATGCCACCTCTGGGAAAACCAACACAAAGATGCAGCATTTTAAGAAAAGTTCCATCAATGCATTTTGTTTTTATTTTATAAAAATTTCCAGAGTATTCCGACGTTGTGAGAACTCTCCTGTAGCAAAGTAAATCTGTTAAATAAAGTTAATGATGTGGTGATCTCACCTGGAAGAGCATGTATTGTTTCACACTTGTACCACCTTTCATACTTTTCTATTTAAAAAATTAACATCCTATCATATAGTAAATGATCCTTTGCTTTGTAGACATTTGGGGTAGACTCTTTATTTGTGGGTGAGGGAGCTGCTTCTTTTACATTTCTCTCTTAGGAACAGACTGACCTTGCATCAAATGACGAGATCCAAGATTATCTTTTCCACTAATGTGCTTGTTTATTACTCTCTAATAAATTACCCCAACATATATAGGATTCCTCTTTCCTTCTTACTTGATATTGATGTTTCTGGAAGGAGGCTTATTATGATTAGAACAGCTAATTGATAACAATTAGTGAGATACTAAGAGAAGACAAAAGATTGTGAGGGAGAACAATAGACTTGCTCTTAATTGTGGATCTTCAAGGTGGAATCATCAACAAGATCTGTAATTTTCTTCTAGGGATCTAGGTCTCATGAAGAAAAATTTGTTTCCTAACATAGAAACATAAAATAAAATAACATAAAATAAAAGAATTGAAAAGCTCAGATATGAAAATGGGAATGGAGGCATTTTACCCATTGGAATCCCACTGAAGCTTCACCACTTATTAATTCTCTGACTTAAGGCAAATCATTTAACTTTTCTGGGCCTCAGTGTTTTAAACAGTAAAGTGAGAGAGTTGAGCAAAAACAAAGTTTCCCACATTTTTAGCACCCTGTCTCCCTCCCTTGGCTTTTTGGTAAATCTCCTCTTTCCGTGTATTTGATAGGAAAGGAATTCAGTTATTGAGTTTACCATGCATAAGTACATAAGAAATAAAATTAAGAGCTTAATTGATCTTGGAAATTGAAGTTATTTACCAATTATTACTCATACTCCTTGACAAACTTTTTACATACCTGGGGGCCATTGCCCTTGATTGGAAACCAGTGTGGCAGAAAGGAAAGAAAAAAGCAAAATGAGGATTTGTTAGAGTCTAACATGTCATCAAATGTCTACATTTATCAGGAGAGTAAGACAGGTGATCAGAAACACGCAATGCAAGGGGGCAGGCAGAAGAGACCAGCACGTACCAAAATAACCAAAGCAGGGTGTCAAAAATGATAAATTGAACCAGAGAACAGACAAATAGGAATAAACAACTGGGAAGCCAATTATGTCCCTGGCTACATTATATATAATGTATGGTGGGGGATACAGGGAATTCATACCAGCCATTAAAGCAGGCATCAGAGCAGAGACCAATCTAGGGAGAGGGCTGGTGTCTCTGAATTGGGATCTAAACAATTATGATCCAAAGGTCCAGGCCACATCAGCACCAGTATTTTTCCACATCAGTCAACAAACATTTCTTAAGTTCTTTCTATGGACAAACACTCTGCTAGGAACAAAGAATATGAAAACAAAAGGAGAACATTCTCCAGCATACTCCTTGAATATACCTATCTATGAAGAGAAAACATATATAGAATAGATACAAGATTATTTTATATGGGAGAGCACTAGCAGCTGGGGAATGAGGGAAGATTTGGAGTTTATGTAGAAGGTTGCACCTGGATGGTTTTAAAGGAAACTAAGAAATGGAGTGAAGGAAGCACATCCCATGTAGAGGGGACTAGTTTCACTGTAAAGGCAAGGAGAAGGAAAACAGAACCATGTGTGAGGAGCAGTAGACATGCCAGTTTGATGGGTCTGTCAGGGACACAAAGGAGAAAAATCTGTATTAAGGCATTAAAAGTAGATGGGAACCAGCTTGGGAAGGGATTTGAATGACAGGGGAGCTTATCTTTTCTCTAAAGGTAAGGAAGAGCCACTGGAATTTATTGAGTCTAGGAGTGAAACAGTCAGACTCATACTTTGGGAGAATCACTTTGGCAACGCTGTGGAGAATAGATTAGACAGAAGAAAGACTTTAGGTGGGGAAATCAGTTAGGAGGCTATTGAAGTATTCCAGGTAAGAAGGGATGAGGACATGAACTAGGATAATGGCTATGTAGGTAAAGAGAAGGGAATGAATGCAAAAGATGCTATCAGAGAAATGATGAGAGGCTCAGTGACCAGTGGATATGTGGGATGCATGAGAGTGAGGGGAATGAACAGTTACACCTGATGCTTAGTAAATTTTCCCCAGACCCTCATTTTTATTTTTGTATGCTTTTGTTATTTTAAATGTATTTCTTGCCAGCTACAGATTGTAGGATTTTGTTTTCTTATCCAATCTTTCACTATTTTTTTGTTTTTCATTCACGTTAAAAATTATGAGTTAGGGTTGTATTTTTCTTCATTTGTCTCTCTTTTAAAATTAATATTTTCCCTCTTTGTTAACATGTTCTACATCTCTTCAATTATTTACCTTACTATATTTTAAGGAATTCTTTTCCCCCTTGGCTCTCTTCTCTATACCCATTTCTTATCCCTTTTGCTCATCTGAGAATTTTATTTGACTTATTCGTTTCTTTAATCCTTCTTCCTTTTACTTAAGCAATTTTATTCTTCTCTTCGGCCTGCCCCAAGCAGTCATGTAAAATCCTCTTTTCTTTGCTCCCCTTCAACTTTTGTTCTCTAGTTTTTAAAATTTCATTTTCTGTGTCTTTTACAAAAGTGTTTTCCCCCTTCATTCCATTCATTATTTATTTTTCCTATGATGCATGAGCATCCAAGAGATTCACATACATCTATGTTCTGCTTAGTAATTAAAATTTTTTAGTATAACATGACCCCTTCCTTCCAGTTTTATTATCCTTAATTCCTCTCTTGGTAACTTTCAGTCATGTCTGACTCTTTGTGACTCCATTTGGCTACTGGACTGATCTACCATTTCCTTCTCCAGTTCATTTTACAGGTGAGGAACTGAAGCAAACAGAGTTAAGTGACTTACCCAGGGTCACACAGCTAGTGCATCTCTGAGGTCAGATTTGAATTCAGGAAGATGTGTCTTCTTGACTCCTGACCCAGCACTCTATCCACTGTGCAACCTAGTTGGTTTCTGTCTACTTCACTCTTATGCCTCTATCTATAGAACGTTTTTTTTTAATTAAATGTAACCTATTTGAAAGCCAGGACTATTACTATTTATGTTTCTACCCCAAGCACCTAACAGAATACCTGGCATATAGTTTGCATGAAGTTAATGCATATGGATCAATAAATCTTTTTATAACAACTTCATATCTCCTCTACTGTACCTTCACTGATGTTTTTGAGTGGTTGGAGACCAGTAAAACTGTAATGCTTCCTACTGAATTAGACAGGCCAACATGTTCACCAGAGTTCAGAAACCAGGAGCTGGACAAAAGTACATGAAGGTAGTTCACTGTGAAGACCAGTTGTTGAAAGATGAGGAATACTGGTATATAGCTTCTTTTTGATGAGATCTCAGAGTATGGTACTTAAACGTAGTACCTTCTATAGAGGGAGTAAGAATGACTTGAACCTGCAGAGGTTTCTAGGATTTGGAGCTCATCTCCTAAGACAAGGAAATACTGCGTGACTGGGACTGGAAATGAGAGTTGGAGAAAAAGGAGAGAACAAATGAAGATTAAGGAACTAGGAAAGGGGTATCTCCCTGCTCCCCCTGCCCAAGAGCAATAGTGTTAACAGCAGCAACACTGATGTTCTCCCCCTAAGGCTAAGTCTCTAGTGAAACTGGAGAAGCAAACGCTGAAGTGAAAAATATAAAAAAGGATGATTTTTAAAAAAATTGTGGGTTCTTGCTAAGGTGTCTGGATTTGTGGTTCTTCTCCCCTTCTCCTTACTTGTTTCCATTGGGTACTACTGGTGACTATTTCTAAGTATGATCTTTTATTCTGTTGAAGACTCTTTGACAGAACTACTTATTTCTCATAAGCACCTATGGTTGACCTTGTCCTTTACATTTCCTTGTATTTCTTTGTTCATAGCTCAGAGGACAGGAGAGGACAGGAGAGGACAGGAGAGGAGAGCAGAGAGCAGAGGAGAGCAGAGGAGAGGAGAGGAGAGGGAAGGATAGGGTAGGAGGAGTGGAGGGGGGAAGGAGGGAAGGGGAGAGAGACAGAGAGAGAGAGACAGAGAGAGAGAGAGAGAGAAAGCAGAGGAAAGAGAGGAGAGACAGGGAGGGAGACGGGAGCAGATGAGAGGGGAAGGGGGATAAGGGAGGAGAGGGGGTGTTTTGTTTCCTTTCATTACAACCATGATTTGGGACTGGAGTGGTCTTCTGGGAAGGGAACTCAGGTGCTCTTCCATGGTGGGATTCATTCCTCAGGTTTGTAAGGGGAGAGTGGGAGTCTTATCAAGAGGACCATAGAATAGAAAGCAAAGTACTTGCCAACATAGAAACTGGGTAAAAAACAAAACCAATAGGGAGAAATAAAATTCCTTAAGAGAGAGAAAAACTGATTTGTTAGACCAGCAGAGAAAGCAGGTTTGTTCATAAGGCAGTAAAAAATGGTTGAGAAAGGTTTAAGTTAAATCCAGGTCAAGGTGAGAAATTGCAGGTCAGCTGCAGAACAGAATAATAAAGGAGGAGTTACTGAGCTCAGTGACCTCAGGCAGTATGATTTCCTCAACTTCAGGTTGAACCAATAGCTCTGTTGAACTTCCAGGACCAGCCCCCGTTGTGACTGTGATTCTGAGAGTAGTCATACAGGTTGTCAATGCTCAAAGCCTTGGATGCCATAAGGAACAGAAAAAAGTAAGAAAGCCAATTTGTGTTTGTCAATTCCATTTGTGCATATGTATATTATATTTGTATATAAAGTAAGATATTGATAGATTAGGTAGATTAATAGATAAAGTATTTTCTAAGTTCTAGTTGGTCTGTTAACCCATGGGAGTGAAACATGAATATGGCTAAAGGTTTTTCCCAGTCTTCAAAGAATTTTCTATCATTAAAAAGCTAAGTATACAATAAATATGACTACAGAGTGAAGGATATGCAGCAGTCAATAGTCACTAAATGTTTATTAAGCATTTGTATGTACCAGGCAGTGTGATAAATGCTAGGGATACAAATATGAAAAAGAAAGATGATCCCTGCCTTCAAGGAGCTTATACTCTGATTAAGGTGCTATACACAAAAGAAAACTGAAAAGGGTGAGGGGAAAGAGGGGAGAGAGAAGAGATGCTGGAGATTCACAGAAGTCCAAAATGAGCACAGCTGAGTTGGAAATAACATGTCTGTCCTGATGACCATCCTTAAATGGATGTTGAAGGGTTCACTGCTCCATTTTTTAATCAGAAAGAGAAAGTACTGATGATGTTGGAGCACTAGGGTTGTTTGAATCTGGCAGGATGATGAAATTTCCCAATGATTGGGTTTCTGGGGACTTGATGGAGAAATCCAAGTCCAGAATGCATGAGAGGGTATAATGTTCTCTGGAGTTAATTAAGCCAATTGAGTCAAGAAGTGCTTATTAGGTGCTAACTATCTGTCAGGCTCTGTGCTAAGTTGGGGAACACAAATACAAGCCAAATGAAAAATAGTCCTTGGGGAAGAAGGGAGGAGGGAAGGAGGGAAGGAGAAAGAAAGCATATTTTTTAAAAATCTTGAGGTCAGGAGAAGAGCCAAGATGGTGGAGCAGAAGGAGGCAAACTATGCAGCTCCCACATAACTACCTCAAATACCCATAAAATATGACTCTAAACAAATTTTAGGGCTCCCAAACTCACAAAATTACAGAAAAACACATCTCCTACTGAAGGCAGCTTGGCAGGCGGAACAGGAAAGGCTCATTGCAGTGTGCTGGGAGCTGAAACCAGCCTGGCCTGAAACTGCAGCTTGGCCCCGGGGCCACCAAGACAAGCTGGAGCTGGAGCCTAAAGGAGAGTGGATCAGCAACATCTGTGGCGATTTCCAGAAATATCAAGCCATAAGAAATAAGGACTAAGTGAAAGTTTAGTGGAACTCGACTAAATTTGGGGGAGAGGATATAGCCGAACTGCCACCAGGGCAAGGAAGCAGCAGAAGTGATGGCCCTGCCACCTCTTCCATGTGGCAGCTTTAGAAACTCCTGGCCTTCAGATTGCATGGGGCCCAAGCGTTCTTTCAGAGGCTAAGCGCTCTTGCCTTAAGCTGCCTGGATCAGGAATGTGATAGTGGGTGGTAGTCCTGGGGTGTATTTTCAGTGAGCCAAAGCTAGTGGGGGCTACAGTGGCATCCTAATAGTTCCAGCAGCTGCAAACACCCCAGCAATTTGGGACAGAGCTTTCCCCTCTGGAAGCAGAATGCCACAGAACTAAAAAGTCAAGTAATTGACTGGCAACATGAACAGGCAAAGGAAATAAAGCAAGCCCAGCAATCCAACATTAGATTCCTTTTTTGGGGACAAAAAAGATCAAAGCACCAAATGGGAGGAACACAACACAGTCAGAACTTCCATACCAAAAGCTTCCAAGTAAAGGTAAACTGGTTAGAAGCCACAGAGCGGCTTGAGAAGAATTTTGAAAACCAAATAAGAGAAGTGGAGGAAAAATTGATAAGAGAAATGAGAATGATGTGAGAAAATCATGAAAAGAGAGTCAACAACTGTAATGGTAATCAATTTGTTTGATCAGATACTTAGGGTTAAGTAGATACTAGTAACTTGGGGTTAAGTATAGAACTCTGTCCATTGGTGAAAAGGTGTGAATTCCCCTATTGAAGTGGAACAATGGTATTGGCTGAGACACTCCCCTGTTGACTTGGAAGAAGGTCAGTGTGTATAAGCAGGAGAATTTTGGAGAGACAGACAGATTTTGGATTTGGTTCCTCAGTGAAGGTGACTGAAGATATGAATAGGATGGGACTTTGTTTGTTGGTGGCCTGGCTAATCCTTGAGTTCCAGGCAAGAGAAGTCCTGAAGGGTTTGAGGTGTGCTGAATCTGGTGAACTTCAGTGTGTGCCAGGGATTGCCTTGAGGACTGCACAAGGAACTGGGAGCTGTTCATCCCTGAGGACTGGATGAGAACCTGTAAGCTTTCAGCTCCTGAATCTAGGTGATTGTTTGGGAGATTCAGGAGGGAGCTGGGACCAGGGAAGAGGATCCAGGGAATTAGAGAGACCACCCAG
>CM053598.1:73513106-73524489 GCA_028646575.1 Pseudocheirus occidentalis | reverse complement strand
AAGAAAAGGCCTCCCCTTGGACTAAACTGAGGTTTGTTGGAAATCAAGGGGTGGAAGGATTTGTGTGGTTGTCTAAGAACTTTATTTGGAAACTAAAGTTAATGGTTACCCCAGGAGTGGAAGATCAGTATATTGTGAATTGTTGATTGAATCAACTCCCTCATAGGGAAACTAGGTCATTCCTTTGTTATTTGATTGATTGAATGTTAAAGTGTGAAGCTGGTTTCTCCTTTAGGGAAACCAGCTGATTCTTCTTTTGTTCCTTATTCCTTTTTGTAACAAGATATAATATAGAGACTTTCCTTGTTCTGAAGATTGTATATAATATTGTGAACTGTTGAAACAGTGAACATTATACTGAATAAAGATTTGTAATGGAATAAACAGTGTTCACTAATACTGTGTAATCCGAATCTTAAAAGCTCCTCACAGTAGCATTCTCTCAGAAATCTACTGCTGATTGGCTTTACACCTTTCTTGAAGATGACCATGATCAGGGAGATGATAACATTTCTTGCAATTGAATTGAATCAGAAAGAGGGCTATGCAAAGTCACCAGCCTCACTTTCTCCTCCAGAGCCATCTGAGGTCCAGTGGCCAGATAAAGATCAAGACAACTGGATATAGTCCAAGATGTAATGGGGGACCTTGGTCTTCTTAAGCTAAGGTCTTTTCAGGTTCCCACTTTGAGTGATGCAACACCCATTCAGTGAATAGACCTCTTTAAGAAGAGAGTCAAGGAATAGCCCCTTTAAAAATATCAAACTGGGAGGGGAAGACCCTCAGGGTTGCCAGCCAAAAGAGAAACAATTACTATTTACTTTCACTCTAAGCCAGAAAAGCCCCCAAATAACCCTTAACTGATGCTTAGGTAGGGCCCTGTTGTTGAGATCCAGAGTTGTTGAGGACAGGCCAGTGGGACTCTGACACTGATGGCTGAACAAGCCCTCTCAGGTGTTTGGCCTGCTGATGGGCCTGTCTAGGTTCCCCATCCCTCAAGAAATTACTCAAACTTACAGGTGTGAGGATTAGGTCCTCAAGATAAGCATGGCGTTTACACCCAAGGCCTGGGAACATAGAAGTGTGCTATGTGCACAGGGGGAAACAATTAGGGATAAGGATTATGGCTCTATAAAGCTATGCCTGGAACAATAAACATTGGCTCTCTACTTTCACCATTCTGAGAGTCTTGTCTTTCTTTCATGCATTCACTAGCAACCTCTGGGTCAGGGTTACTTTCTCAGTCCTGCTGTGGGACAACAGGGATCCCCAAATTTGGCTCCCCACACAAACTGGATTTAAGGCATGGTCTTTGAGAAAGAAATCTAGCCAGTAAACCCCAAGTTAACTATGTAGGTTTTGGCCATCAAAATTTATCTTCCTTTCAGCAGAATACCCTCAGGTAAGGGTATGATACCTGAGGAGAAAAGAAAAAAGGGGAAGGAAGTAGATGAACTGAGTTAACCAACTGGAACTGGCCAGCTGGGTACTCATTTGGGATGTTCAACTACTCACAGGTTATGGTTTGTCCTTTCTTGAAGAAGACCATGACATTAGGGAGATGATGACTTGGAATTGAATTGAATTGGAGAGAGGGAATGAAGGCTGTGCAAAGTCACCAGCCTCACTTTCTCCTCTAGATCCATCCAGTTCCAGTGGCCAGATATTGATCAGAACAAATGAGGATGGCCCAGGATGCAGGGGGTACCTTGGCCTTTTTCAGCTAGGGTCTTTCCAGGTTCTCACTTTGAGTGATGTAACAACCATTCAGTGAATAGGTCTCTTTAAGAAGGGATTTAAGGGATGGCCCCTTTAATAAAGAAAATCAAACTGGGAGGGGAAGATCCTCAGGGTTGTTGGCCTGCCTCTGTCACATACTGGCTGTGTGATCATAAGGAAGACACTTGGACAAAGTGATTCCAGAAACACTCCATGACTGTAAGTCAAAGACAAATCACAATTCCTTATTGATAAGAATGCCCACATTCCAAGTCACTCACACAAACAAAATCGCTGTATATTGTACAATATCATTTATGAAATCCTATTTCCTATAATATGCTCAGCAAGGTTGATTTCAATGCACATGTAGATTACACTTATAAAAATTTTTCTATTGATAGGAAAGTGAATATATAGACAAATAGTTGATTATTTTTGCCTCCATTGACCTTTATTTTAGTATTAATAAGCTCCAAGATTTTTTCACATATCTTTCGTATCTACTTCTCTTTCAGATACATTGAGAATCAAACCTTCATCCTTACAACTTTAGAACTTATAGAATGGGTGTTTGTGTTTAATCCAATTGCTTTTCCCATCTTAGTTCTTTATAAGGTTGTTCTAAAAATATATTCAATACTACGGTGTTAGAATGCAAATGTGGTGGTTTCAATATACTTGATTGTGAAAAGTTATTAAATTTTTTGCAGATTTTTTCCATCTTTCTTCTATTTGTTTTATTTTCAGTTTTATCCTTAATGTCTTCAGGATAATTGTTTAATTGGATCTCTCACCAAGTCTTCTTTAAACTAGTTTTACCTTTCATTGTTTCTCTCTTTATTATGAGGTAATTGTATTTATAATATTCAACCATCCTTCTCTGTAAAACTCTACAAAAAAATATGTATTCTAAATATCTGTTATCTCTGTCTTAACTTTTCTCTTAGCTAAGGTTCTTTTAAGACTCTTTAGGTCTCTTTATTTTGTCAACTGACTTATATCAGTTAAAATCTTATATGAAATTCTTGTAATTGATTTATATACTTTCTCTCTAACCCATATCCCATTTTTGACATTAGTAACTTGTTTAAATATGTAAAGTTGAAATTATTATAAATAGGATAAAACTAGTTGGTATGGTAAATAAAATATTGGGAGTCATGAAGATCTGAGTTAAAATTTGACCCTGGTCACTTACTAGCTGTGTGACCCTGGACAAATCACTTAACCACTGTCTGCCTCAGATTCCCCTTCTGTAAAGTGGGGATAATAATACCACCTAACTCCCACAGTTGTTTTGAGAATCAAATAAAATAATATTTATAAAAAACACTTAGCCTGGTGCCTAGCATATACCAGGTAATATATAAATGCTAATTATTGTTATTGTTGTTGTTTTGTTGTAAAATGCCTTATATTTTTCTGTTTGTTCTTTCTTCTAGCTTGTACTAATTTTGATCTTTTCCCAAATATGTTAGTGGTCCGGCTATACACAACTGGTTTATAAACGATGACTACATCAGTAAAAAGTCAATTCCTATATGTTAATATAGAATCCATTTCATTTTTTATTTTGATGCTCACCGTATCTATTGCCTTCATGATGTTTTTTTCTCGTGTTCCTGATACATAGGTATAAAGTTTCTGTTTACAAGTCTTTAGCTTCTCTTGTTCTTTATTCCTGATCAACATTTTTGTTGTCCTTACTTATTCACACCTTTGCCCTGAAGTCACTGAATAGGAAAGTATATATTGATTTAATTTAGAGGATCTTATCAAGTTATTCAAAGACTTTCTCTCTCTTCATTTTCTATAAATGCTATTGGTAGATGTACTACAATTATTTTCATAGCATTCCTTTTGTAAATATTTACGAGTACTACAATATGAAGTGAACAAATGTCCCATAAAATGATGTTTTTTGTTTCCTTTTTATGCATGATGAAACCAACTCTTCTGACTCCTTTATCTGTCTTTCCAAGAAGAATCTGCTAGCCATCTTGCAAGTCAGTTGCAACTTTTTTTTTGTCTTCTGGTTTCATTTCCAGTGGAAATGTGAAGTTTGGTACAATGTGGGTCCTACAGTGGAAGGTGTACTTGTTGGTCATTAGAGAGGTAGTCACCTTTATAGTTCCAATGGTTAAGGTAAAGCTTATAAATGGTCTAAAAATTATGTGATTTTTAGTACCCTGCCCTATTGTTCATAACTTATTTCACTGGCCCTGCAGAAGTAAAAGGGATTAATATAGGACCAAGGATATACTTTAATAGTAGTTCTTGTTTATATAGAGTTTTATGGCTACAGATCACATTGATATCAATTATCTCCAAGATCCACATGTCCAGGGTATTCCATGAGCTTGACAGGGATTTCTGAATCTATTTTATAAACAAAGAAACTGTCAGAGGTGTTAAATTATTTGCCTAATGTCATGTAGATAGTTATGGTTTAAATCCAGTGACTGAGTCCAGGTCTTTTGACACCAAGTCCAGAATAATTTCCACTATATCATCCTTTGTTCTTTTTTTTTTTTTTTGCTATGAAGATTTTTTTCCCATCCCAATAGCAACTATTCATATTCTACTGCAATAGAAATTCATCAGGAAATAATTTGTTTCAGGGAGATTTAAATTAGTCGTGCTCCTCCTCTAAACTACCTTTTCTGTGTCATTTGGTGTATCTTAGATGTTAAATTCATAGGATAATCTAGATGCATCCAAAAATACTCAGGAACTACAGAAAGCTCTGAACTCTCAGTCATATATAGCAGTTTAAATTATGACTGTTGAAAAGTACTCAAAATATAAGAGACCAGAAATTCCATCATGCTGTCCCCTACATAAGATAACTTAAGTTATTACTTCAATGATTCTTTTGGCTATTATTATTAAAACACAATTACTCATATGCTTGTGCCCAGGGAAAACAGCTCTGGAAATAAGGCTATTATATTACTTTTTCAGAAACTGTGCAACTCAAATATATTGAGATTTACATCGTTGAGCATTCCCAGGTCTCCAAATCTCTGAAACTGGGACATCCATCCCAGTGTTGGGCTGACTCTCTTAAGTTACTGGCATTACATTGGAATGATTGGAAGTATTCCAGCATTTGCTCTTCTCAACAGAACAAAGTACAAGGTGGGAGTAAGGGGTGGAACAAGGAAGGTAATGTCATAAAAGCTTCCAAAACACATAATCATGCCCAGTGCCAGAGTATCTGCAAAGATAACTAAAGTAGCAAAAAATCAGATGATTTGCCTGACATAATTGGAAAAATCATTTAAGTTATCTGTCATAGGAGCTTTCAATTAAGGGACAAGAAATACTGTCAAAAATTCCCATAATAATAAAAATACAGGGGCAGCTAGGTGGTACAGTGAATAGAGCACCGGCCCTGGAGACAGGAAAACCTGAGTTCAAATCTGGCTTCAGATACTTGACACACTTACCAGCCATGTGACCTTGGGCAAGTCACTTAACTCCAATTGCCCTCCAAAAAGCAAAATAATAATAATAACAACAACAATAACAATAATAATACATCAACCATGTGGAGCCTTTTAAAAATGTACAATATTGACAGATATCTAAGATAAGCATTGGCGCAACAAAGTCATCCTCAAATCCACAACAGGCGTCTATTAAGTATTAGCACTGTACTAAGTGCTGAGGTTAAAAAAATTGACCTTGCCTTCAAGGAGTTTACATTCTACTGGGAAGGACACATGCACAGAGATGAAGTAAAATGCAGAGTGGTGTGATAGAGACGAAAAAGGGCTCCAGATAGATCAGTGTAAGAAAATTTGAGGGAGAATATTTGCAGCTGGGGTATCAGGGGAAGAAGGTGACACCTAGGCAGGATCATGAAAGAAGTTCCCAAGGAAGGCATCCTGCAGCCCTGGAAAATAACCTGAAAAAATTTGTTGGTGCCAGATTGCAGCCTGGTGTCTAAAATGTCAGACTAAGAATTTTTAATGGAAAGTTTTCATTTTATTCTAGAGTCAGTAGGGAGCCACTAATGATTTTTGAGGTTTATGGTTTAGCACATACTCCAAACTACACTCTCTAGAGCCACCATCAATATGTTTGCTTTTACCAAGCCAACCAGGAAAGGTACATTAGTTCAAAATAGAAAATCTTCAAACAGAAAAAACAAATTAAATGTTGAGGAAAGATCTCAGCACATGGGTAGCCTCTCCCAGAGGTTATCATACCACCAGTGAGGCAATGGGTCCACAGAGAATACACATGACCAGGGAAGATGTCCTGAGGGGCACACATGTAAGTAGCTCACATCTTTGATACAGCAAAGACTGTAAGGTTCTCCGGTGATGACATTGTGCTGCTTTCTGCTGATCTCCAGATAGACAGAGCTGCCTCCCTAGAACTGCTACCATCTGTCAGTAGTCAGCCTCCTCAGATAAACTGCTGTTCTGTTACCATCTGTTGGAGTAGAGCTGAGGGTAAGCCTCTCCTTTGAAAGTAAAGAGCTTTATAAGTCCACATAGCCCATGAATGCACCAAGCCAAGGTACCAACAAGAAACCCTCAGCTTTCTATTCTTTAGCTATTTTTAGAATATTTTCTCCCCCTGTATGGGTAGTAAAGCCATTTAAAACCAACTGTTGCTTAAATAAATTTACTAAAGCAGTGAAATAGAAATCATCCTGGCAGTCAAATTAATAAAGCTTTGAGTGACATCAAGATTGAGGATAGACTGATAGATAACAGTAAGTGAGACACCAAAAGACTTGTATTTTTACATATGGACTTAAATAAAATAAAATATAAAATGTTCCAGGAAATATCCTAATCAAATATTCATTTTACTGTCCATTAGTACATATTAGAGATATCTATCATTGATGCCTCCTTAGAGAAGAATAATTCATTCTTTAATATTCTGATATTGCAGGGGAAAGGGAGATAATAAGAACTTCACATTTTGTCATTAAGTAAAACCAAAATATTAAAGCAATTAAATCTGACGCATAATTGTGGCCAAGCTGCAAAGAGTATAATCTATTGATTTTAAATTAGAATGGGATTATTCATGCAAGAGTTTCAAAATAGCCTTTGACTGACTCTTTTCCCCCTCATTCACATCAAGCACCTGCTTGAGAGCAGAGATGGGGGTAAAGTGTAGAAATGTAGAAGGAGAAACAAATATGTCACAAAAATTAGTTGTGAGAAGAAGGTCTGGATGGTGACAATGATGCCTAAGTAGGGAACACAATATTTCTGTTCACCAAAGAAGGTGAAGAAATCATTAGGGGCCATTGATAAGATAAACTTGGTACTATAGAAGCACAGCATTCCAAATGGAATGCATAATTTTGCCCAATGCCAATATTACATAGCAACAAATCAATACACCACAATTCCTAATGATGATTTTGATCAGTATGGAATAGTAGAAGTTGGACTCTGTAACCGTGTATACCTCACCTTTCTAGGGTTTTGTTTCTTCATTTAAAAATGAAGTAGCTTCTAGTTCTAAAAAAGTCTGTTATCATAAATTAACTCTGCTCCCCTTGATAAATGATCATGAATAAGAGGATAATCCTGATGACTTTGTCATATTGTGTTATTTAAACAATATATTATTATAAAGATAATTTTATTGATTGATTTATATTATTGATTTATTATTTGTTTATTTTCTTTATAAATTATTTATTGTCTTTATAAATTATTTTGTGTTATTGATTATAAATTGTTATTTATTTTATTGATAAAAATAAATTTTATCAATGCTTTCCATTTCAATCCTTGTCAATTTATCTCAAGTTATACCACAACCAACTTTATTCAAACCCTCAGAACTTCTCATATAATAGCTACCAAATTAGTCTCCCTGTTTCTGATGTGTTTCATGCAACCATGAAAAATAGTTAAGCAAAATCAATTAATATAATGACTGGGTCAAAGAGTCTGTACAATATTACACACTCACATTCCCCTTTCTCTCTTCTGTAAAGAGAGAGGAGCATTTTATTATCTGTTCTAAAAGGCAAAAATAGATCATCAAAATTATGCAGTTTGAATTTCCTTTAACAACCTTTTTATTTATAGTATTGTAATTATGTTATAAAGTACTTGAGTTTATTGTACTTTATTTCTGCTCACTCCATTCTGAATTAATTCATATGTCTCTATGTGTTTTTCTGAATTCCTCCTATTCATCGTTTCTTCCAGTGAAATGATATTCTATTACATTTGTATGCTATAATTTGTTTAACTGTCTCCCCAGTCAATGAGTATCCATTTTGTTTCCAGGTTGTTTTTTTTTCTTTACAACAAAAGTATTACTATGAGATTTTGATATCTAAAGGACTTCTTTTCTATCTTTTATTCCCTTGTGGTATATACCCAGTAATGTAGTTGCTAGGTCTTTTGGTACATTGCAATATGACTAAAGTTGTACAAGATTACAAAAGATCTCCCCCTTTTTATTAGCTCAAATGACTTAATAAGTTGAAGCATCCCTAACACCAATTATTTTTATTACTTTTTGGTGGTAAGAAGTACAGTTATAAAAGTGGTATATTTTAAATTGTTTAAATTGTTTTATTCATATTATTTCATTCAAGCCTGACAACAATCCTGTGAGGCAGATTCTACAGAGTTAGTTATCTCCATTTTACAAATTGGGAAACTGAGACTCTAAGAGGTTAAGTAACTTGTTCATGGTCACACCGTTATTCCCATGGTCACATATTTTTGGAGACAGAGTTCAAATTCAGATCTTTCTGACTCCAAGTACAGCATTCTAGTCAATATGCCTTATTCCTGCCTTACACTCAAAACATCAGTCTCATAGAAAATATGTTATCACTACTTAATTTTTAAAAAAAATTACAGACTACTGCAGAGGTCAGAGTTGATATGTCTTAGGGATGGGGCATTTCAACTACTTGGATTTCACCTGGGAGTCTATTCATAAATGCAAAAAATCTGATATATTCTTGCTTTGTTGTCTCTCTGAAGTTAAGGAGTCTAGTCTTCCAGCATTTTGACCATCTCTAATCCACCCCCTCCATCTCATTTCCACATTCATTTTAATTTTTACTTGCTTTTTGCATACATATTGTATCCCCTAAGTATAACATAAAATGAGTGATTTCAGAAACAGCTGCACTTTTGTATTTGTATAGAGTCTTGCACACAGCAAGTGGCACATGAATGCTTATTGAAATATAGTAAATTAAATTGGAGACTTAGTTTTTATTAAGAAGGAAGAGCTAGGTGATATTGGTGGAACAATTAGCAAAAGGGGATTATACCATGTATATACCCTAGATTTTAGGAAAGTAGACTTCAAAAAATTGAGAATAAAAAGAAATATGATCCTGTCATCTTTAATGATTTTTGAAAACCTGCCAAAGACATAGTCAGTGCTTAATAAATGCTCTAGATCTGTCCAAAATGGAACAAAGCTTGCAACTTATTCGAAGACTAAAATAAGTGAAATTCCTAATAATAATCCTTATGAGGAAGCCAAGAGGAGGTATCTAAGGAAATCAAGGTGCTTACACAGGCAGCCCTTAGATATATTAAGAGATTACAAAGATAAATTGAAAAGATGGAAAAGCGGGACATATGACTAAGGATGAAAAAAAGTGAGATATGAAATCAGTAATCATATCAGGAAAAGTAATGTTCAGAATGAATCAAGAATCTCTGAAGACATTAAGGACAATCTGACTGCTTATCATCTCAGGGAGAAGGGAAGGGAACGAGGAAGGGATAGAGAATTTGGAACAAAAAACTTTTAAAAATTTAAAAAATTTCAAAATGTAGTTGAAGAAAAATAAAACATTATATATAGTAAAAATAAAAAAGAATGAACATGCTAAGGACAAGAGCAAAAGGTGTTCAGTTATTGTTTGGTTTGTGTATGTTGCATTTTAAGCTACATTTTAAATTATCATATGAGTTATGTTCCAAGCAAGAAGATATATTATATATATTAAGAGGTGACAGAGGGAAAGAAGAATTGCCCCACTTTTTTGGCTTTTATCTTTCCCATTAAAGACAATTCTCTTCAAAGTAAAAGGGTTAAAACAAATTTCACCAAGAAGAAAGTGAAGCCAATGATAAAATAGGCAAGGAAGCACTGAGCCAGTTCACCTGGGTTCAACCCAAGATACTAAAAGAATTTTTAAATGAGATTGGAAAACCATGTCAGAATTTTTTTTATAAATCAAGGAGGTTTTTTTAAAAAGACCTAGAGGTGGGCAGATGGGCTCCTTTCCAAATAAATAATCTAAAAAGGTGGTTCTGGGAACCACCCATAAATTTGGGGTAAATTATGCAAAATTCTAGAACATGAAAGTTAAGCAAATAGTATGTGAGCATTTGAAAAGGAAAATGGCTATCACTGAAGAGGACATGATTTTGTGAAAAACAAGCTAAGTCAGACCATAGTATTTCCTTTCCTGATAGAATTACTACTATAGTAGATCTGAAGAATGCTGTATACCTGGTAGGTCTTGACTTCAGTGAGACATTTAACAAAGTCTCCCATGATATCCTTGGGGGTAAGACAAAAAATATATGTGTTAAATGACACTGTTATAGATGAACTCTCAAAATCTCCTTCAGGAAATAGGACAGAGACTCAAAACCAGTACTATCCCAAAATTGCAGCCATAATTATTTCTGAAAGACCTTCTCATCAGACTCTATACTTAAAACCTTGTGCCCATTTGTCACGTGAGGATAGGACCAATTTTTTCCCCTAGAGAATCTACTTGAATGTGTGCAAGTGCACATACACACAGAGACACACACTCCTTTGACTGATTCCCAGCCAATCAAACCTTAAAGTACTGGGGATGAAACACCAAAAAATGCTAATTATCTATCTCAGATAATACACTAACACTCTTTTTCACATTTCCTGGCCCTTATTGTCAAATTGTAGACAAATGAAATCTCTAAAAGGCCAAAAAAATAAAATGTATCCATCTAATTTAATATACAAGCCCTTTCTTCTTAAATGTACTCTCTAAGGGTGTGAATTTCTCTCTATATATAATGCCACTCATCTACATTTCTTTTAGATATCTTGAAAACTGATCGTTAAGTGCTCACAAAGCTGTGGCCCCTCTTGGGATAGGGATTTCCTTTCTGTATACTTGATCTAATTCACCTTCTGCTCTTCATCTTCTTTAGAACTGTCTCAATTTCTTCAAAAAGCACATTGAAGACTGAGATTTTAGAGTCCAAATGTAATATCACCACTGTTGATGAAGAAAATAGTTTGTCATAGAAAAACTTGCAGATCCATTTATTTTTCATCCTTCTAGTTGCATCTACAAATGTCCTTGGGATAATCTGATTTAATTAGACTATATACCAGTGGTTCTCAACCTTCCTAATGCCATGACCCTTTAATACAGTTCCTCATGTTGTGGTGACCCCCAACCATAAAATTATTTTCGTTGCTACTTTGTAACTGTAATTTTGCTACTTTTATGAATTGTAATGTAAATATCTGATATGCAGGATGTATTTTCATTGTTACAAATTGAACATGACCCACAGGTTGAGAACCGCTGATGTATACCAATTTTTCGGGAAAAAAAATTTCTTTCTGCCTCTGTCCAGTTTTATGAGGCAATACTGCTCCCAATCTTCCATTCTCTTCCTGC
>CM053598.1:73484034-73506949 GCA_028646575.1 Pseudocheirus occidentalis | reverse complement strand
ACCTTAAAAATAGATTAACTCAAATGGCAAAAGAGGCCCAAAAAGCCAATGAGGAAAAGAATGCCTTAAAAAGTCTAATTTGCCAGATGGAAAAAGAACCTCAAAATCTCACCAAAGAGAACAATTCCTTCAGTATTAGAGTGCAGCAAATGGAAGCAAATGACTTTATGAGAAATCAAGATACTATTAAACAAATCCAAACAAATGAAAAAAAAATTGAAGGCAATGTGAAATATCTCCTTGAAAAAAGCACTGACCTAGAAAATAGATCCAGGAGAAACAATTTAAAAATTATTGGACTAGCTAAAAGCCATGATCAAAAAAAGAACCTAGAAAGCATCCTTAAAGAAATTCTCAAGGAAAATTGCTCTGATATTTTAGAACTAGAGGGCAAAACAGAACTTGAAAGAATTCACCAATCATCTCTTGAAAAAGACCCCCAAAAGAAAAACTCCTAGGAATGTAACAGCCAAGTTCCAGAGTTTCCATATAAAGAAGAAAATATTACAGGCTACCAAGAGAAAGCAATTTGAATACTGTGGAAACACAATTAGGATAACCCAGGATCCGGCAGCTTCTACACTGAGAGACTGAAGGGCCTAGAGTATGATATTCTGGAGATCAAGGGAGCTAGGATTAAAACCAAGAATCACCTACCCAGAAAAATTGATTATAATATTCCAGGAGAAAATATGGTTGTTCAGTGAGGGAGAAGACTTTCAAATATTCTTGCTGAAAAAATCAGAACTGAAAAGAAAATTTGACACTCAAATACAAGAAGCATGAGAATGTAAAAATGGAAAAGAAATCATAAGGAACTTATCAAAGCTGAACTATTTAAAGGCCAACATGAAAAAAAAATAATTGTAACTTATGAAACTTTTCTCAGTATGAGGATAGGTGAAGGAAATACAAATGTATATATACATATATATATATATATATACACACACACACACACACACACACACACATATGTCTATGTAGGAGGGTTTATATATGTGTATGAACACATATCTGAGTATGTGTATACATGAGTACATAGAGGGCACAGGATCAATTGAATAGGAAGAGACAATCATCTAAAAGGTGAAATTCTGAGGTGGGAGAGGATTAGAATGAGAAGAGACAGGGAAAGACAGAATGGGGTTAATCATCTCATATAGAAGAGACAAGGGATAATTGTTACAATGGTGGGAGGGGGGAATAACAGGAAGGCAAAAGGGAAAGGGTCAACCTTACTCTCATTGAATTTGGTTTAGGGAAGGAATGATCAATTATCCTCATACTGAGAACAGTCCTATAAGTTACAATTATCATTTTTCCATATAGGAATGTAAATAGCTCAGCTTTAATGTTTGTTATGATTTATTTGTCCTTTTTACCTTCTAATTCTTCTCTTAATTCTTGTATTTGAAAGTCAAATTTTCTATTCGCCTCTGGTTTTTTCATCAAGAATGCTTGAAAACCCTTTATTTCATTGAATGACCATATTTTCTCCTGTAGCATTATACTCTATTTTTCTGGGTAGGTGATTCTTGGTTTTAGTCCTAGCTCCTTTGACCTCCAGTATATCATATACCAAGCCCTTTTATCCTTTAGTGTAGAAGCTGGTAGATCTTGTATTATTCTGATTGTGTTTCCACAAAACTCAAATTGTTTCTTCCTGACTGCTTGTAGTATTTTCTCCTTGACCTAGGAACTCTGGAATTTGGCTATGATATTCCTAGGAAGCTGCTAGATCCTGGGTTACCCTAATTATGTTTCCACAATATTCAAATTGCTTACTCTTGGCAGCCTATAAAATTTTCTCCTTGATCTGGGAACTCTTGAACCTGGCTATAACATTCCTAGGAGTTTTCTTTTGGGGATCTTTTTCAAGAGGTGATTGGTGAATTCTTTCAGATTCTATTTTGTGTTCTTGTTCTAAAATATTAGGGCAATTTTGCTTAATAATTTCTTGAATGATGATGTCTAGGCTCTTCTTTTGATCATGGCTTTCCGTTAGTCCAGTAATTTTTAAATTATCTCTCCTGGTTCCATTTTCTAGGTCAGTGTTTGTTCCAATGAGATATTTCACACTGCCTTCTATTTTTTCATTCGTTTTGATTGTTTTATATTATCTTGATTTTTAATAGTCATTAGGTTCCAGTCGCTCCAATCTTATTTTGAAGGAGTTATTCTCTTTAGTGAGTTTTTGAAATTCCTTTTCCATCTGGCAAATTTGGCTTTTTAAGGTGTGTTTCTCCTCATTGTTTTTTTGGGCCTCTTTTGCCATTTGAGTTAGTCTATTTTTTCAGGTGTTATGTTCTTCAGTGTATTTTGGGTCTCCTTTAGCAGGCTTGACTTGCTTTTCATGATTTTCATGATTTCCTTGCATCATTCTCATTTCTCTTCCCAATTTTTCCTCCACTTCTCTTATTTGATTTTCAGAATCCTTCTTGAGCTCTTCCATGGGCTGTAACCAATTCATATTTTTCTTGGATGCTTTTGATGCAAGTGTTCCAACTTTGCTGTCTTTCTACCATTCCATATCTTGATCCTTTTTGTCCCCAAAAAAGGATTCTGTGGTTTGATTATGTTTCCTGGACTTGCTCATCTTGCCAGTCAATTACTTGGCTTGTGAGCACTTTGCCACAGTAGAACTCTGCTTCCAGAATGGAGAGAGCTTTGTCCCAAATTGCTGAGGTTTTCACAGCTGCTAGAGCTTTTAGTTGCATGCTCACTCTATAGACACCACAAGCTCTGGCTCACTGGTCACACACCCTAGGGCCACCATCCAGGACCACAATCCAGAACCAAGCAGGTTAAAGCAAGAGCAATTACCCTCTGAATGGTCCCTTGGTCCACCTGAAACATGCAAGCCAGGAGCTCCTGAGATATCCAAGCAAAGGTAACTGCACAACCCTCCCCCCATTCCCCCCAGTTCCACAGCTTCTCACCCTGGGGGCAGGGGCCACACCCTATTCCCTGTCCCCCTGTTCTCTCAAAGTCCCACACTGACCTTTTAATTTCTTTTTGGAATTTATGGGTTGAGAGGTCTGGAAGCTGCCACAGCTGCTGGTTATTCATTCTCCTGAAGTCTGCTCCTGCCACCCATGGTCAGGCCACCCTGGGGCCAGGAACCATGCAGCTCATGTGGGGCTATGCTTAGCTCCCAGCCTGGTGTGATAGATCCTTCTTGTCAGCCTGCTATGCTTCTTTCAGTGGGAGTTTTGTTTCTCTTTGTCTCTTTCTGAGTTCTGTAACTCTAAAGTTTGTTGAGAGTCTCTTTTTTACATGAATTGGAAGTGATTAGAGGGGAGCCTGCACCAAGTTCGTGCTTCTATGCTGCCATCTTTCTTATCTTGAACTTTTAAAGAACTTTATTAACCTAAAGATCTATTGAAAACATCAATGTGACATAATATATTAAATTGTTTTGGTTATTTCTTTGAAATAATGTAAGAATTGCTGGTACAGTTACTTTTTCTCCTTGAAAAGGTTCTAAAGCACATTAATTTTTTAAGTGATAACCATAAGTTTTTGTTTCCATTACAGTATTTTTAGAGACAGAAAAATGCACTATTGAATTTTCATTTTGGATATTCAAGGTTTTATTTGATTTACTGAGTTAATGGTGATGTCTGCAGATAGACCAGTTTTACTGAACAATATTTTGTTTGCAAGTGCCAAAAATATTAACCCTTAAATATGTTTGAAACACTCACCATCAAATTGAAATTTCATAGAGCCATTAGAATCTGGCTGATAATGTATCTTCTTATTCAAGTCACATCCCTAAATCATTAGGGTCTACATTCATACAAATATTCAAAGATCTTCATTTTTTCCAGTTTACTTTGCTAATATTTCTTTGTGTGTCATTAATTTTATATTACACAATTCCAGAAAGAAAAGAACCCGTTTCTCTGAGTCTCATGATTGTTATTTGTGATAATGGGAATGACAAGGGAATAAATGAATAAAAGATAAGGGAAACAAAAATTGCACAATCACAGAATCTTTCTGACAGTGGCAATCATCTAGCCCAATCTATTAATGAAAGAAATCTTTAATATAACATACTCAACAAATGGTTATCAAGTTTATTCATAAAGAAGAGGGACTATGCCACTATCTGCTGAGACAGTGCATCACACCTTTGAATAATTTCTGTTGTTATCAGGTTTTTCTTGATGTTAAACTTCTATTTATTTATTTGCAGTTTCCACCTTTTGTTCCTGGTTCTGCCCTCTGATGTAAAACAGAACAATACAGCTATCCCTTCCACATCATGGAGATTAGGGGTATGGTGCATCCACAGTCTGGAAAATCTGTGTAAAATTTTTTGATCTTCCATTCATACCAAAGAAGAAGTCTGAATTATTATGATATTAAAAGATAAAATACATTGATATTATACAATTATGCATGTGTTTAATGTATTGTAAGTTTCTAAACTTTTTCTGTGTCATCTGCTGGCTTTCAAGTGTCCTCTGCAGCTTTCATAAAACTCCCAACAAATTACCATTTAATTTCCTATGCCAGCCTGTGCTAGATCAAAACCACAAGGGGAAAAGTTACAACATGGAAGAGATGACTGCATAATTCTTTCCTCCACATGACAGTCTTTAAAGTACTTGAAAGTAGGAATCATGTCTTCCCCCCCTCAGCCACCTTCTTGAGTAGTTTTTTTTTCCAGACTAAACATGCCCAATTCTTTCAAGGAATCTTCAAGAAGTCTCCAAATCTGGAGGAAGGACTATAGGTAAGCTTGAGGGAGATGAAGTATAATAGCCTTCTGAGCTTGCCTACTTTGGTTTCTTTCATAACCTCTAATGTTCCAAAATGGCAGCTCCTTGGAGGCTGGAACTATCGTTTTGCCTTTCTTTGTATCCTCAGTGCTTAACACAGTACCTGGTAGACAGCAAATACTTAATAAATTCATGTTTAATTAACTTGTCTGTGAGGGTTAGAAGCAATTGGAATTATTGTGTTTTCTTAACTCTGCCAAAATTGAACATCAGTGAAGATGTACTTTCTACCACTTGTCAAAGAGAAGGTTAGTTTTGCATTCAAAAAGGTCCTACTTTATTCATAACAGAAGGCTGTCCCCCTTGATCCTATCAGTGTTGCTCGATTTGATTCACTTTCTTGACTAGAATTGAGGAAGAGATTCATTATTCTGATACTTCTAACCTCAGTTCCAAATCATCAGATGATATTACATTACTTGGGATGACTGAACAGGTAAGTTTCTGCCAGAACTGTATTTCTGAAAGTGAAGCTTATGACTAGTCTGTGACTTCTCTTTTCCTTCCTGTGCAATTATATAACTTGATCTTGTCTCCTTAGACCCTTAACCACCATAAATCAAAAGATCCTAGTGAAAACACCATTAGAAACAAGTAGTACAAATAACCTCCTATAAATACCAATGAACATTTCTTCACTTTTGCTTTATTTCTTTGTTACTTATTAATGGGGTAACACGTGGAAAGAAGAAATTAAATGTTTTGGCCACATAAAACTGATTTCCATCTTGTTAATTTGCAAAGCAGTTGAATAAAACGTTAACCTTCACCTCAGTGATAATAAAGAAAGGGAAGATCTGCAATTTTTAAAATGCTGCTCACTAAAATATTTCAATTTAACAACTTTCCCACTGTTACCTGTTATGGGAATCTGAAGATCTTCCCTGCCCCTAGGCTCTTTGATAGGATTAAGTGACTCTGAGAACCTTCTTGTATTTGAAAATGTACTCTGCCCCCTAATACTCTGAATGTGGTAACATGTAGCCTATAATGGGAGGCTTATTCTTCAGGAATGCCTACGCCTTATTGCTTTGTGGTTGAGCAGTTGGTCAATAGAGTTGTGACATTCTTTGATCCAGGAGAAGGCTATATATACCCTGATGTGAGGTTTTGCTTTGGGGCTCACTTTGGAAAGAGTTGTGTGATTTGGCCAGATGAGACTCTGTGAAGCTGTTGAGCCCCCCAGCTTTGAAAACCCAGATGTTGGTGCTTTGCTGTTTGGTAACTGACTAGGTATGGATGTAATGGTCAGATGGCTGAAAGCCCATCTGCTGATCTGTTTCTTTGTCTGCTTGTAACTTCTGCTTGTAACTTCTGTTTGTATTCTCTAAAGTTCAGGGTGCTGACTTTTCCCCCTGAACTAGGTAAATGATACATGTTTGATTGATTAAAATAAGGCTGTTAACCCATTTTGAGTTGCTTCCCTTTAGAAAAGCAAATGCAAGAACCACCAGCCACCCTGGGTATGCTAGCATACTTGCTGATATACTACTATATTAGCTCAGTGCCTTAGAACCTCAAACCTAGGCTACACGATACTCTTCTAAGATGGTATGCCTTTTTTTTCAGCATCTCTCTTCTCTAATCTGTTCTTCATACTACTGCCAAGGTTAATTTTCCTAAAACATAACTTCAATTGTGCTATTCCTCTGATCAAAAGTCTCTTTCTTTAGCTGTCAACAACATACAATCCAAACTCTTTAGTGTGATATTCAAGTCTCTTCACCATTTATGCTGGATCTAGTTTTCCGAGCTTTTCTCTCATTACAGCCCTCACTACACAAATGTTCATTACTATTGTTCAGTCATTTTTCTGTCATCTCTGACTCTCCATGAAATCATTTTAGTATTTCCTTGGTAGAGATACTGGAGTGATTTGTTATTTTCTTCTCTGGCTCATTTTACAAATGAAGAAACTGAGGCAAACAGGGATATGCGACTTGCTCAGGGTCACACAGCTAGTAAGTGTCTGAGGCTAGAGTCGAACTCATGATCTCACTGATTCCAAGTCCACTACTCTATCCACTGAACCACCTAGCTGCCCTACACAAACATTCAAATCTATTCAAATTGGTCTTCTCATGAAGAAACCTTAACTCCCTCATTTTTAGTGCCTTCCATAATTCTGGAATTTGCAAACCACTTGACTTTGCTTGTTCAAATTTTATTTATAATTCATTGTCCAGTCTAAATACCATCTAACCAGGGAAATCTCTGTGGCTCAGCCCAACCCAAAGTGATCATTTCCTCTCTGAATTCAAATATTCATTGTATCACCTACATGACATTTTCATACAAAATACTCTGACATCTCTTTTATTGTCTTAAACTACTATTCACTTCTTCTTTTGTTACTTGATAAGTTTGTTCCAATAAATGCAAATCCAATTAATATTAGGTAATAGAGGAGAGAGAATATTTACTTAAAACAGTTGTTTTTCCCCTCACCCCTCCATGAACCTTGCAGCATGATAAGTGAATTTGAGATATAGAAAGATAACAAGACTACAAAATTGTACATAATAAGCACAACACAGAGGGAAAAAACAAGGGATTTTTGATGGTAATGTGAAAAAATGGATCATGAATGGCTTCTCACTAGAGATTGTATTGAGGCTGTACATTAAAGAACTGATAGAAATTCAACATGTAAAGAGGCAGAAGAAAGAAATTCCAGCCATAGGAAATAATGTGATAAAAGGCACAAAACCATGAGAACACATGCTAAAAGCTCATAGATGTAGAGTTAGAAAGGTTCTCAAGGGACCTGTAGTCCAACCCCTTCATCCTACACATGAGGAAATAGAAGCCCAGGAAAATGATGGGATTTGCCCAATCTGCCATAGATATTGAGTATCAGAGGCAGTATTTGAAGTTAGGTTACCTGATTAGCTAATTAATCAAGGTCCAGTTAACACTCTACTGCACATAAGTGACTGGGTGAATGGTGGTAAAATGGAGAAAGATAATATGTTCTGTTCTAGACATGCTGAGTTTGAAGTATCAGTGGGGTCATCAAGATGAAGGTGTTTTGTAAGTAGTAGGAGGGGCATTTATGAAACTGAAAACAGTTGTTAGGGCAGGTGAGTCAGATTTGAACTTCTGTGTAGAAGAGATATTTGAAGCTATGGAAATGACTGAAAGTACTGCATATGTCTAATTTGAAAAGAAAAGAAGGGACCCAAAGACTGAATCTTGGGCTTCCCAATTTGGAAAAATGAACTAACTGGGAAGAATAGACAGCAAAGCAGATGGAAAAGATCAAAAGAAATTCAAGGAAGAGAGAAACCAGAAGGGAGAGAGTGGTCAAGTGCTAAATATTTTGACAGTTAAGTAGGACAGAGATGGAAAATAAGAGAAGGGGGAGGGGAAATAAAGGGAGGATAGAGAAAGAGGAAGAGAAAATAAACGAAGGAAAGAAGGAAGAGAAAGAAAAAAGAAAAGGAAGGAAGGAACAAACAAATGAACAAATGAATGAACGAACGAAACTTGAGTTCAAAGACTATTTCTGCCACTTTATACAATCTTGGCAAAGTCACTTAATCTCTTAGGCTCAATTTCCTCATATATAAAATTAAGTGGTGAGACTCAATAATCCCCAAATTTCTTCAGGTTTGAAATCTACAGATCCGTGAATTTCAAGGAAGCAGTTTTGGAAGAGTGGTGAGGTCAAAAATTCAATTATAAGGGGATAAGAAGTAAGTATGTGATAAGCCAGTGGAAACTTCCAAACAAACCTAGCATAGTGAAGACACTAAATATTTGGTGAGTAATGGAATCTGGTATTACAGTCTCAAAATTTTATGTTTGGAAGGAATCTTGGAGATAGGACAAAGTATCTTGGAGTTGTCTTAGTAATCATCTAATGTTTCCTCATTTATGATGACAAAAATGAAATTCTGATGGAAAAATGTGGCCTGAGGTCATAGTCAAATACTATTTCTAACATCTCATGCTAGCATTCTGATATATATATATATATATATATATATATATATATATATATATATTTGACTTTAATACTTTCTTGCTAGTTACTTTAAAATTAAATTTGTTCCATGCAAAAATATGGTTTGAATAGTATAAAAAATGAATTAAAATATTCATTGAGGACCCATGACATGCCCAGCTGTAGTGCTAGAAGTAGAACATGATATGTCCAAATGATGTCTAGATGTAAGAAAAGAACATTTATGAATTTGGTTACTTCATAGCAAATTATGGAAATCAATCTTCTAGAGCTGAGTATCCTTCGTATTCTAATTGTTCTATGTTGCTGAAATACAAATGTCCACAGCGATAGAGAACAGTACAGTCAAAGAGAAGTGCTTGTGACTCCAATGTGACCAAGCAGTTAATATTATCAAATTAATAGGAATTGAATGAATTTTGGAGTTGAATCATTTGCTTGTTATAATCTCTCTTTACCTTAATAGCTTTAATCAATACAAGAATCTTCCACAATTTGAAAGAACTCATGATAAAAAATGGTATCCACCTCCAGATGGAGAATTGATGAACTCAAGTATAGATGGAAGCATATTTTTCTTCTTTTTATTGTCTTTTTTGAGGGGGGAGAGACAGAACTAATGCAGAAATATGTTTTGTATGACTTCATATATGTAACAGATATTGTATTTTTTTTTACCTTATCAAGGGTGGAGAAAGGGGGTAGAAGGGACTGAAAGTAAAATAAAATTGAATTTACAAAAAGAAGCTGTCTTCATTAAGGTTTCTTGTACCATTCCTAGGGAAAGGCAGTGGCAGTTGCACATGCCCAAACCACTAGAGCCTTCTTAAGCTTCTAAGAGAGAAAAACACTGTATCCAAAGAAAATAAAATCTTTTCCACTTTTGAACTTCAGTGTCAATAAATAGACTAAGAGTCATCTCATCCAATAGAATGAGTTTACTCAATAAGCTCCCAGACAAGCTTTCTCTCTCATGTAGTTCACATGAGAGCAGCATGATGATTGTTTGAGCCTTTTTATTTTTTAAAAATGTGTGGATGTGTCTAATACAGTAATGTGACAGTGTGAGAATGGGGAGATGAAGGGCTGCAAGGCACTGTGATTTGGCCTCTTTCTATACTGGTACTGGGTTTTCCTACCCAAACTGAATAGCTCTACATGGGATCTGTCATTTTGTACCATCCCAGTTCGTTTGCAATTTCTAGGTGGAATGAAAATGCCAATTTTGTTCTACAGATTGATCAAGGCAAGATACTTGTTACAGTGATCAACCTCATTATTCCAACATATAATTCTTACTGTAGCCAGGAGCATTAGCTTTTCAATATTTTATATGAAGTCTGTCCTAGGATTGTGTCTTCTCTATCTTCTGAAAAATCTCCAGCATAACTGATAAAGTATTATGTTCTGAAATGTGATTCAATAAATCTTGAGTAATAAAAGGATGATGGGAGTACTTATTATCATATTTCACAAAATGAAGAAATAGTTGATGATTTTTGTAAATGACCATCATAAGTACAAGGCTCTTACACTGTCACTGAGCATTTTTGCTGACTGCAACACAAACTTCTTTCATTTCTCCTAGATTACTACATTATGTATAAAAATTGACCCTTGATTATATTCAGTGGACCCATTTTGTCTCTCCTTTTCTGTTGAGTTTTCTCTCCTTCAAGGTTTTTCATCCCTTGTTTCCAAAGACCTTAAACAATTTTCTTACTTCATGTGATTAAAAGACAATTTATTTTCTTCTGATTGCTGTTTATTTCTCTTCTTCACCAGCTCCTCTTCCTCCTTCCAATACAATTTATTCTTTTCTACTGTAGAACAACCATGGTAGAGTAGTTTAAGCATCACAGTTGAAGTCAAAACACCTCAATTTGAAGACTAACTCAAACATCAACTATGTGGCCAGAGAGAAGTTACATAACTTCTCTGAACTTCAAGTTTTGTGGTGAATGAAAGATAAAATAACCAAGGAAACACATTTTTGAGTTTCTGGGCATAACAGTCTATTAAGTAATTCATACTATTTGCTTATAACAAATGAGGACCAGCCCCCTCAAGGGTGGAGAAGTACTAGTCCCAGAATACAGAGAAGGATAGATTTTTATGCATTAAAAACAATCAAATAAGACCAATTAATTAAAATAAAACAATTAACGAGGATACAAAATTAGGTAATGTGATTTCTAGTTGGAGAAAAGATTAGGGGGATTACTCAAGTTAGTAGGGGGAGAGTAAATAGGTGCAATTGCCTGAAATCAGAAAAAGAGGTTTTCTCCTCCCCCCCACCCAAGTTTCTTTATTCAGTTAAAAGAACATAGAAACAATAACTGATTAACCAGTATGGGACCAATTTTCAGAAAAGATACATGGGTTTCTTGCAGTGTATAACTGTGAGAAAATGTTTTGCATCAACCTTAAGAGGTGGCCTAGCTCCCCAGCTGCACAGGGTAAGGTTCAAACAATTTAATAAGGTTTTCTCTAAACTCCCACAATTGAATAAAGTTTTCTCACCAAACAGAAATTGGACAAGACCCATCATTGAACAGAAAGAGAACTTAGCTAACTCCAGAATTGAGTCAGAACATGAAGTCAGTGTAGTTCACTTGATTCTCACTACCAGTTGCTGATCTAATTCCCTCAGTTTCCTCATATAAAAATAGTGATAACAGTATTTATGTTCCTTCACCCACGTCCTATTCCAATGTCTTGTCCTATCATGAAGATGAATTTCAGTTCTTTAATGTTATGCCAACTATTTCAGCCACAACCTTCACTACTCAGGTAGAAGAACTTCCAATATAGTCTTTAAATGGATTAACTGTTATTGTACGATCATAAAAACTGTGTTTGGGGAGATTCATCATTGGAAAGCTGGCCACTAGGAGATGAATTATTTTGACCTCAGAAAGTAACGAAAAGGCTTACTGAAATGTGTTGAAGTTGTGATCTCTGTTGGAATAAGGATCATAGAAGCATAGATTTAGAACTGTAAGGGGTGTGAGAGGTCACCTAACCCAACTTCCTTATTTAAAAGATAAGGAAACTAAGTTCAAGTGGCTTGGCTCAAGGTAAAACATGAATGAAACCCCTTGTGCTCTGACGCCATTTCGAGCATTATTTCCACTGCACTTCAGCAATAAATCGTCCAAAATTCACTATAAGAAGCCCATTGTGAAGAGTCATAGGAAAGCCCTTTGTGAACTAAAAAGCACTGTATGTGTCTATTTTTCTTATTATTATGGAAGCTCCCACTTCATTCTCACTGCCACCACCCTCATTTAAAATCAAGTATCTTCAACTTTTAATTTAAATGCATTTTTGAATTCTGCATACAGAACTGCATACAGTCTGTGGACTCAATTCTTTTAAGAAAACTAAGGGGAGATTCCACTTTGAGACCTGTGTGGTCCAATATTAATAACCTCTTTTATTCAGCCTCAGAGAACCATCATGTCAAATAAAAGAGCAAAGTTTTCAACCTTACTACTTCTGAAGATAAAAGTATATGTGAAAACCTGTCTTGTCTACATGCTACAAGATAAAGGGAAGGCTTTTAGTATATACAAGTACACACTGTCATTCTGGCACTTGGGTAATATAAATCAGGACGTATGACTAATTCTTTCAGCCTTCTCATACCATTAGCAGGTATTTTAGCATGAAATTCAAGAACAATTATGGCAGGAATGTGGTTAATAAGTCTTTCTATCTAGAAACTCATAATCTGTTTAGGTAACCCATATAATTCATAGACTACTTCTATAATATTCATTGCACATGCCAATTAGTCTCTCCTGGTTCTCTGGGTGCTAGTCCTTACCAATTATTATCATTGCAACTTCAAAGATTCATACAGTTGGAGAAATGCCTTGATATTCGCCTTTTTGCAGCTTCTAAAGAATATTAGATTGAGAGCTGGCAGTCCTGGTCTTGGCTCTGTCACTAACTAGAATGATCTTGGGAAAATAATATAACCTCTGAGGATCTGTTTTCTCATCTCTTAAGGGAGGAGGTTGGACAAAATGATTCCTTGAACACATTAAACTTATTAATTTCTGTGATTATGATTCTTAAATAGCAACCTCACAGAATTACTGTTAGGCTTAAATGCCAAAGCACTATCTTATTAGTGAATAGGGAACTCTTTTCATCAATTCATGTAGCAACCCATACATAATTTTAAAAGGGAAGTCTTAGATAATTGCTCAAGACATATAGAGGTTAAGCAACTCCCCCAAGATAATACAGTTAGTGTATCAGAGACAAGATTTGAACTCATATCTGGTGATTCCAAGATCAGTACTTTATGGTTACATCTTATTGCCTCCATATCACTTTCTAATGTGGAAATTTTCATACAAATGCAAGGGAATATTGCCTTTATTTCAACCTGCCTCTGGTTCGTCATCTGTCTTCAATCCAAAATCCCAGTATCTTAATGAATTGGGTAATGAATAGGGAGATAAATATCCCAGGTATATTTTTGCTTTATAAAAATGAGAAGAAATTAATAGCAAGTAAAATGATGTAAAAAATCAAATTCCTAGAATTTTCTAATTCTCCTGAATTAGAATTTAGTGTCTCCTCACAGCTTAAGAGTTTTGTGAAGTAAATCTCTGAAAAGCAATTTGTGAGGCTATGAGTTGTGAGTTGTGAGGCTGAAAAACTAGATTGATAATGATACCTCAGGTCCTGGTGCAATGGCATATCAAGAACTAGAGGAATTAAATAACAATTTAAAAAATCTCTGAGTCAAATCTTTTCCAATCTGAGAAGAAAATCAGACTTGGTGCATTGTAAATATTGCAGATTGGAGAAGACAAAAATGTTATGGATATTGATACTAAACAGCAATAGGGTAGATAAGTTAGGAACTGTGAAGAACAAGAGGTTCAATTTGATTCAACAAGTTTTTGAGTGACAAGCACTATGCTAAGGAGCTGGTAAGGCAAAGACAAAAATCTAGGAATCTCTGCCCTGGCTTGAAGGAGCTTATTTTCTAGGGGGAAAGAAGAGGGAAACAATAAGTACAAATAGATAAAAGGATCATAGGTTCATGGGTGAAGCTGGAAGGTATCTTACGGACCATCTATCTAGTCCAAACCTCTCATTTTACAGATCAAGAAGGTGGGACCTAAGGAAGTTAAATGACCTGTCCAGCATCACAGATCATTAGATGCCGTCAGGATCAGAATTCTGGTCTCTTGACTTCCAGTCTAGTATTATTTGTTTCCCTTAGGATTGCTACTGATACTACTATTGGTGGATGAGGAGTAGAAAGAGAGGAAGCTACAAGGACAAAAGAAAATGAAGGCTCAGTATAAAGTGATAAAACACACACTCTTCCAATCTTTGCTACAGGTAAAATATTAAAATGTTGGGAGATGCAATGGAATGACCACAGTCTATTAACTAAACCCTTCTCTCTAGCCCAACTGGTCTGTTCACCATTCCCCAAAGCTCTACCAGGCTCCCTGACATTCCATGGACCTCTTTCCTCTTTATGTTTGCCTATGCCATTTCTTTTTTCTGGCCAATACCCTCCTTTATCTTCTACTTCCACCTAACGAAATATTGCTTGACCTTCAAGGTCTAATGCAAATTCAGCTTCCTCCATGAGTTTGTTTGGTATAGGAACCTCCAAGAGGAGAAAAACCCTCTACCAAAGCAGGGTGACAGCTTCTAGTTTTGACTTCGAAGAACCCCTCCCTTAAACGGTCTCGGACCACATTTTGAGAACCATACACAGAACATTGAGACAGTAGTTGTCACCAAGACCAACTCTGTATCAATTATACTATGCTGCCTTTCACATTACCTGTAACATGGTTATCTGTATACATATTTTAATATTTGTCTTGAAATAATCCCTTCAGGGATAGCTAGGTGAATGCAGTGGACAGAACACTGGATTTAGAGTTGAGAAGATTTATATTTGAATCCTGCCTCAGAGGCTTATTAACTGTGTGGCCCTGGATAAATAACTTACTTTGTGTTCTTTGGTTTCCTCTTCTTTGAAATGAGGACAAAAATAACGCTAATGTCACAAAATTTTGTGAGAATGAAATGAGATTACATGGGTAAAGTGTTTTGCAAATTTTAAAGTGCTATATAAATGCTATATCAATGATTGTGATGATGGTGGTGGTGGTGGTGGTGGTGATGGTAATGATGCATCACTTATCTTGGATCCCTAACAGTGCTTAGTACAGGACCTTGCACATATATCAGTACATCAAAGGTCTTTGATTTCTACTATGAGGGGTTGTTCTACCAGTGCTGATTACAACACATATGACTGCACAAGTAAACATTTAATAAATAGTGGTTGACATTGAGGAAGCGTTTTACCAACCCCTGACACCAAAGTGAAGGGGAGAGGGGAGAGGTAACTCAAGATACATACTGAAACATTTATTTTTTGGACATGGCCAATATAGAATTTGTTTTGCTTAACTATGTAAGTTTGTTAGAAGGCTTTATTTTCTTCTTTTTTCAATAAAGAAATAGGAGGGAGAGAAAATATTTAATAATTAAAAAATAAAATTTACATTTAAAAGGCAGTTGAATAAAATTTATAACCATGCAAAAATTATACAACTGCCGGGGATGTGATTATGGTTATAAGAACCAGAAAAGTAGCCAAGAATGAGTCCAAGTAGAGGTGAGTTTTAAGAGTAGAGATGATGCTTCTTGGAGAAAAGGAGCATCAATGGCGTGTTAGTAAGTCACACTAACAAGCATTTATTAATCATATACTGTATACCAGGGCTGGTGCTGAGCAGTGGGAATACAAACTAAGGCAAAAAGAGATTCTGACTTCAAGGAGATTACAATCTAATGGGGAAGAAAATGTATAAACAACTACATATAAACTATATATATATAATTAGAGGTAATCTAAGAAGGAAGGCACTATCATTAAGGATGGCTGAGAAAGGCTTCTCACAGAAGGTAGAACTTTAGTTGAGGTTTGAAAGAATCTAGGGAAACCAGGCAGCATAGATAAACAAGGAGAACATTCTGGACAAGAGGAACAGCTAGTGAAAATGCATGATGTCACGAGGGGAATGCTTTGTTCTAGGGAGATCAATAGCAAAGAAATCAGTGTCGCCAGGTTGTACAATATATGTAGGAAAGAAAAGTGTAAGAAGACTGGAAAATAGGAAGGGGACAGAGTATGGAAGCTTTTAAAAGCTGAAGAGAGGAGGTAAGAGGGAGCCACTGGAGTTTATTGAATATAAGGGAATAGTTTAGGAAAATCACTTTGGTAGCTAAGTAGAAGGTAAAGTAGAACAAGAAGTTTGAGGCAAGGAGACCAGACAGAACCCTACTGCAGTATCCCAGGCATGAGATGATGAAGGTCTTTACTAGAATGGTGGAAGCTTCAGAGGAAAGAGGGTAACATATATAGGAGAGTTTGCAAGGACAGAATCAACAGGTTGAATATGGAGAGAGCAAAAACTTGAAAGTGACACTTAGGTTATGAGCCTACAGGACTGAGAGTTTGGTGGTTTCCACAGCAGTAGGGAGGTGAGGAAGAAGGGAAGGCTTGGGATAGAGGGCAATAAGAGTTACTTTCAACATGTTTAGTTTAAGATATTTACAATACAACCAGTTCAAGGTGTCCAAAAAAATGTGACTGAAGGATAAGAGGAAGGTTAGGGCTCGTTAAATGGATCTGAGAATCAACTACATAAAGGTGATTGATGAAATCCACAGGAGCTGAGATCACCAAGGGCAGTAGTATTGAGGGAGAAGAGAAGAGGGCCTAGGAGAGAGTCTTAGGGGACAATCACAATTAGCAAGCATGATCTGAATGAAGACAAGCAAGGGAAACTGAGGAGTGGTCTGATAGGTAAGAAGAGAACCAGGAGAGAGTAGTATTCCAAAAACCTAGAGAGAATGGAGTATCAGGGAAAAAATACAGTGATAAAATGTCAGAAGCTATGGAGAGGTCAAGAAAGATGAAGACTGGGAAAAGTCTGTTCCGTTAGATTTTGCAATGAAGAGACCATCGATAACTCTGGAAAGATTAGTTTCAGTTGAATGATGGGGTCAGAAGCCAGACTGAAGAGAATTAAAGCATTTGATATATGTGTGGACAAGGATCTCAGACTTTTCAGGGCAAGACACAAACAACTCCTGAACAAGATATGATTAACAGGTTTGTTTCCATATGGAACAGAGGTTAAAGGTGGATAAGGACAGGCTAGTCACACAAGTGGGAAAGAAACAAGCCATAGCTTTCTTTGAAAATGATTAATGATAAGAATGTGGTCTTTGGTCTAGGTGTGATGAACAGATTTCCCAACTGGGTTTGGCTGGATGTGGAAAAACACTCTTTGGTTCTTCAGTCAGTTACTCATATTCATATTTTATTGAAATCAGTGTGAAAAATCTGGTACATAAAGCCAAAAGCTAATCAGTTTGAGCTTAAACCATGGCCTAATTTTATGCATGCTGTACAGAAACAAAATCTCAAGAGGATTTCTGAGAGACATGTTTTTCCTTTCTTTTCATCCCTTTGCATAAGTTTGGCCAGAGATATAGGACAGGACAGTGGTGGCAAAAGCTTCCCAAGTCCCACATTGTCCTCCAAACATCCTCCTCCTTTACAGATTTTATTACAAAGAGACACTAATGCTACTGTTCAAGCACACTGGGTGTTACTTGCTTTGATTTTTCAAACTGGAACTATTTAGGAAACCAGAAGTAAGTAGTCTCTGAAAACCTGAGCAATTGACAACATTCCAAAACCAGCAAGATTCACCAAGGGAATGGCCCCACGGCGTGATAGAGTAAATGCTACATTGGGAGCGAGAGAATCTGTGTTCAAATCCCAGCTTTGCCATTTTCTAGCCTGTGGACAAACCCTTGGACAAATCTGTTCTTAGGGCCTCAGTGACCTCTGAGTTCCCTTCCAGTTCTAAGTTTCCAATCCTAAATTATTGGCTATTATTAAATATAGTAGACTTTAAACACCAAAATTAGGCACTCAAACTGAGCCATTTCAACTGAGTCAAGCTGTTAAGAAATACAGAAAGGAAGAGGAAGGGAATAAGCATTTATGTAGCACCTACTCTCATGCCTAGTACAGTAATATCTTTCTGAATCCAGGCCAAAACCTCTATCCACCACAATTTCTGCCTGCCTACCAAATAGGTGCTATGTATGGCATTAGGGGGAAGAGGATAATGTTATAGTTGTAGCTTCAGGATAGGTGCAATTCTTTCTCATCATTCCCTCTTAAGGAGTCAATAGCTTCACTCATCTGCCATCTCTGCTATCATGGTACCATAAGGGTGAGAGGGGGGGAAATGGGCAAGAAGAAGGGAACTAGCAGTGACACAATAGAGACTTCTAAAATTAAAAACAATATAACAACATAATACTAAGATTTTCTTTGCTCTCTCCCTTGTTTTGGAGGTATCAATCAGCAAACAAGCATTTCTTAGGTGTCAATTGTATATTAAGCACTGTATTAGGCTATGGGAAGGGAAGGGAAGGGAAGGATAAAGGAAAGGGGAAGGAGAAAAATAAGGAAAGGGGGGAAAAAGATCTACCATTAAGGAACTCATGTTCTATTGATTAGTGGAATTTTTAGAATGGAGAATTCCATTGAAGTTCACTTTCAAGAGACAGGGAGCTGAAAACATCTGACCTGCGGGTGAGGGCATCTCACAAAGGGAGCCCTCCTGCTCAGTCTTCATGAATGGGGACAATCTTAGGTTAAAAATTCAATGGGCCATTCTTAGTTTAAAAGCTATGTAGAACAAATAAAATCAAAGGATGTAGAATTCTAGGGTTAGAAGGGATTTTATAGATCATCTGCTCCAATCTTTTCCTTTTACAGAGGAGGGCTATGAGTCCCAAAATGTGAAGTCACTCACCAAATATCACACTGCCAGTTAGTTATAAAGTCTCTTCCTTTGAACCAAGGTTCATAACCTGGGATCTCTGAATCTGTTTTCAAAGTACATTGAGTCTTTCATTTCAAAATAATTGGTTTCCTTTGTAACGCTTTGTATTTTATTTTGTTGACTTAGAAACATTATTCTGAGAAGGGGTCTCGAACTTCACCAGACTGCCAAACGAAGAATCAAAACAGTTTAAGCGCCCTGGGTTTAAAATAGTCCATTGTTGCCTAGAGTGTGATTATTTCTTGAATTGAATTGACAACTGATTTCATGAAAATTTTATGTTGCACAAAGCAGTATTTCATAGGGGCAATTAGATCCATACTAACAATATTATAAACTGGCAAGTATATGAATGACATAAATGTGTTAAATTCACATCTGAGTGGAATACTGGTTTTGATTATTTAATGATATTACTATAGAAACATTGATTATGAATTAAAACTGTAACTTTTCCCCATATTGGCCAGGTTGCAAAATAAATAAATAAACAAGAAAAATAAAGTGAAAAAAAGGCGTGCTTTAATTTGTACTCAGATTTCATCAATTCTGTCTTTGAAAGTGGATATCATTTTTCATCATGGGTCCTCTGAAATTTACTTGGATTTTTGTATTGATCAGAGTAACCAAGTTTTTCATGGTTGATCATTGCTACAATATTGCTGTGTACATTGGTTCACCTGGTTCTGCTTAGTTCACTTTGTATCAGTTCATATAGAATTTCCCAGGTTTTTCTGAAACTATGCTGCTAATCATTGCTTATAGCAGAATAGTATTCCATAAGAACCACATATAACAATTTGTTCAGCCATTCCCAAATTAATGAATATCACCTCAATTTCCAAATCTTTACCAGCAAAAAAAGAGGGGCTACACATGGATTAGATTTTGGTTAGATTTATCTAGCTGTGGGATGCGAAAGTTGGGGTCCTCTAATAGTATAGTTTTACTCTCGATTCCCTCTTATAACTTGATTAATTTTTCCTTTAAGAATTTTGATGCTGTGTTTCTTGGTGTCTATATGTTTAGTATTGATGTTACTTCATCTTGAACTCATCAGTGAAATTTTTAAAAATATGTTGTAATAAAAATAATTAAATTATGCTATACTATAAGACTCAGTGCAAGACCCAGACAGTTGTGTAGCAAAGTGACAGAATTTGGACTCATCAGCTAATTCCAAACCTAACACATTCTACCACTTACCCAATGAATCTTTCCTGCCTTGAAACATGACCTCTGCTGAAGTTGGTGGAAACTACCTCTAATTTCATGTTTTCTACTTGAAAACTCAAACCGAATACCATCAGTATACAGTAAACTTGGCCAGTAACATTGTTGTCACTTCGTTTATACATAAAATTTGCATATATATTAATTGCATATACATAAAATTGATAAAAAGAATATTAATATTTTGGAGATAATACAGGGCTCAAGTGGAACTTTGACCAATATTGTCCTTTAAGTATTAAACACTGTGATTCATCTTAGAATTTTACATTTAGTTAGGTAAAATTATATGATATAAATTGAAATTATGAAATCATAGGGCAACTAGGTGGCACAGTGGATAAAGTGCCAGGTTTGGAGTCAAGAAGACTTGAGTCCATATCCAGTCCTAGATATTTCCTAGATATGTGAACCTGGGCAATCACTTGAGTTCTTTATCAGTTTTTCAACTATAAAATAACAGCACCTACCTTGTGAGGATCAAATGATATAATATTTGTAAATCCCTTAGCACAGAGTCTGCCCTGTAGTATGTGTTATATAAATTGTCCTCAAGGAGGTTATATTCTAATTGAAAAAAAAACAGGGCATGCTGGCCAAGGAGGACCATTTTGATAAAAAAGTTAAAGACATAAGTATATGAAAATAAACTGGCACAGCCCATCCAGGATAATGGCAGATGTCGTTTGATAATGGTTGGTGATTTCAAAAGTAGGCCGTGGGGCCCTAGAGGAAAAGAAACCCTAAGCAATCTCCAATCAGGAAAGTAGGGCCCCAGACTGGAATTTCTTCCAGACTGCAGTCTTTGCTATGGGTAGACCAGTGTCTGGCAAACAGGTTGAGGCTGGAAAGCAGGAAGTAAAGGGAAGCACGGCTGGAGGTTTTTATGAATGCTCTGGGACAGGTGGTCACCAGTCAGGAGATACAGACTGCACAGAAGTGCTGCCAGGGCATGACCTCTAGTACTGAAGGCCAGGTGATTGGTGAGGAGGTTTTGGTGGAGGGGGCTGGATATGGGCAGGCTAACCTGGCCCTGGTGCTCTGTTCTTCCTAGACCTTGACTTTCATTTAGGAGGAAAGATTTATGATATCCATATCTGGTGACTTAGTTTTGATGCTACAACCTAGGGAAACAAACCCTGTAAAAGTGTTTTGGTGGAACTCAATCCCAGAGTCAAAGAGGCAGTTAAGGAGAAAAATATTTAACATTTCAAGGCAAAGAAATACCTTCTTTAAGCAGGCTAAGATTTAAGAAAAATATTCTTCCTCCAGCCTTGCTGTGTTCTTTTTGTGAGGGTACTTTCTGTTGAGTCTCAGGAGGCCTCATTTCAAAGTGGTTTGATGAAATTAAAGGGAAAAAAGGGTATCTCTGCCAGGGGACAATAGACATGTGACCTCCCAAATGCAGTCTGTTCTGCCTCAAAGCACCAAAGAGTCTCTTACATTACTTAAAACTGCAGCATTGCACATAAGTGTGTGCATACCTCAATCAGTGATGATTGCCCCATCATACCATTGCTGGTAACCCTTCAGATGAGAAGCTCAAATTGTTCATTTCAAAAGCACAAGCCTTCTCTTCTGATATAGGTTGTTGATGTCCCATTCTCTCTTCCTTGCTCTCCATTGGTTGGAATTCTTGGTCCAAATTGTCAGCAGCTCTGCTCCTTGAGACTCTTCCTAATCCCATGTCACAGAAGGAGAAATATCTCTCCTGATATCTTTTTTTTTGTTCATATTCTCCTGTCCCTAGACTCCCCTTGCCAGGTACCTCATCCAATGGGATTTCCAAATGAACACCTACATTGTGCCTCTTGATATTTAGGACCATACACCCTCCCTTCTCCTTCAAATTGAAACACCAAATATCTAAGTCTATGTTGACTGGGGTTTGGAAAATCTTTTCAAGTTTTTGTAGGGTATTTCTATTCTTTCATCTTCTTCAAAAGATGCTGGTGCATGACTTACAGTTATGTTCATGGACATCATTTCTCTTACACTTTTAGGCACTACCACATATTATTACCAAGTATCCTGGAAAACACTGTTGCTTCTTGCTTTGGGGCACACTACATCCATATTTCCACGTTCTTGGGGTGGAGCCAAGATGGTGACATAGAAGGAGTAAGGTTTCATACCTCCCACAAAACTACCTCAAATACCCATAAAATATGACTCTAAACAAATTTTAGGGCTCTAAAACAGAGAAAAACACAGAAAACATATCTCTCACTGAAGGCAGCTTGGCACAAAGGGCTCATCACAGCAGACTGGGAGCCACAACCAGCCCAGCCTGAAACCGCGACCTGGCCCCAGGATGGTCAGGAGAAGCTGCAGCTGGAGTCTTCAGGAGAGCGGATTAGCAGCACCTGTGGCAATTTCCAGATTTATCAAGCCAGGAGAAATAAGGACAAAGAGGAAGGTCAATGGGACTCATCTAAATTTGGGAGAGAAAAGTAATCTGGCCAAACAGCCTTTAGGTCAAGGAAGCAGCAGAAGCGGCAGTAGTGGCATAAATGGCTGCAAGCAGAGACCTGGCTACTTCAGAGCTCCCAGCCCGCAGACTGCAGGGGGACCAAGCAATTGTTCAGAGGCCAAGTGCTCTTGCATTGAGCTGCCCAGATCCAGACCCTGGTCTTGGGTGGTGGTGGCGGGGTGCATTTGCAGAGAGCCAAAGCTGGTTGGGGATGCAGCAGCCCCCTAATAACTCTGGCAGCTGTGAAAACCCCAACAATTTGGGACAGAGATTTCCCCCGTGGAAGCAGAGCTCCACAGAGCTAAAAAATCAAGCAATTAATTGACTGGCCCATATGAGTAGGAAAAGGAAGCAAAGTAAAAACAGTAACCTAACTCTAGAATGCTTTTCTGGGAACCAAAAGGATCAAAGCATGGAACGTGAGGAAGACAACACAGTCAGAACTCCCACACCAAATGCTTCCAAGAAACATGAAGATTGCCTACAAGCCATAGATTGACTTAAAAAG
>CM053598.1:73467094-73483534 GCA_028646575.1 Pseudocheirus occidentalis | reverse complement strand
AGCCAATCTGCTCTCCTATAGTCGAGGCTCCCTGCCCGATGCCCCAGGGCCTGAGCCGGCCGGGTTTCTGCCGTGGCTCCCAGACTGCTGAGAAGAGCCCTGCCTGCTGCACTGCCTGTAGCAACAGATGCGCTTTCTGTGTTGTGGAGAGTTTTGGAGCTTGAAAATCTGTTTAGCGTCCCATTTTATGAGTTTTTTAGCATGTTTGTGTGGGAGCTGTGGTGCTTTGCTGCTTCTACGCTGCCATCTTGGCTCTGCCCCCCCAGAGCGGGGGGGGGGGGGAAAGGCCTTTTTGAATAAAGTTCCTCTTTTAAATGTCAGGCACATTAATCACCAAGTACAGAATGCAAGTGAGAGGTAGCATGGGTTCTGCCTGGGAGTAAGATGGGTTCAAGCCTTGCCTATGGGACATACTAGGGAACTCTGGGCAAACTACCTAACTTCTCAATTTCATATGACTTCCTAAGATTATAAATTATGGAGGATTTTCTCATCTGATGGAGGAAGTTTACAAAGTGGTAGTTCTCTAAGTCAACAAAATTACAAGTCCAAATGTCTATCCCTTCCTCTCAAAAAAATGACTTGTCTACTTAATGGACAAAGGAATATTGTAGGTTCCTGCCTGGAAAGAACAATAATAATGTTATACACATACACATATATGTATGTGTTGTATATAAGCATATACACACATATGTATGCAATAACAAAGTATTTTACATATATTTTCTTATTTGATAAAGTGAAAAGGGAAAATTTTGGTTCTGAAGTAAAGAGAACTCTATGGAAATAAACTGATCTCAGGCAAATGCTCACCAATCTGCCCTTGTTAAATTGGTGCCCTGACCGTGTTCTCAATGGCCCCAAGTTGCCCAGGGAATTTTGTACTCTATCTATTTCTCCCATTAAGTGATGAAACTAGATAGCAAAAATAATCCTTTAGCTTTCCCTCCATGTTTTCTAACTCAAACCCATTCTGGGTCACTCCAAGAACCATTGATTTCCAATGCCAAATATTCATGATTCATGGAATTAAAACCTTCATTATTGGCATAAATGATGCCCAGAGATGATTCTTAAAATTGGAATTTAGACCCACTTCAGCCCTGATAGAAAAAAACAAGCTGTCTTATTTGAGAGACCACCTTTCCGATTTTATCTTCAGTTCCCACACTAGACACCGGGCCTAATGAGGAATCTCACTCCTACCTCCTCTCTCTCCAAGGCCCTCTGATGCCTGATGCAATCATGAAAGGGAACAAGAGGCTTTGGCTGATGGTACCTTTCAGTGAAGATAGTAAAAAAAAATCAGACAGCATTGATTTTAAAAATAACAATCATACAACTGAACTCTCTGGACATGCTTTGTTTATGAAATAATTGTTTGACATGACTGTCAAAATAATTCTGCTTACCTGACAAGGGTGAGACAACTATTTTGGGCAATTGCAATTTTACATCCAGAAATTTGCTCGGGGCCTGAAAATTCCCTTTGCTTGGCAACCACCAAGCAGACATACTGCTTAATTCTCTATTTTCTTTTAAAATTTCTATGGGCAACTGTTAATCTATATAGTTCCCCCACTTCATTCAAGGCATACTTCAATAGAGACTTTGATAAATTGTACCACCGATGTGCTAGCACTTATTGTAACATATCAATTCAATGCAGATAAATTCAATGCAGTTGGTTGGAGCTATACATTTGTAGAGACAGATATCCATTTTCCCTATGATTTTAATTTTTGCAGTATAGCTGTCTATTATGCACATCAGCGAACTGCTTAAAATTTAAGAACTTTGGGAGTTGCCTAGGACCAATGATTTACCTAAAGTCTCCCAGCTAATATGTGTAAGAATCAAGACTTGAACCCAGGCCTTCCCTAACTCTAAGTTGTCCTTATATCCACACCATACATCTGGCTCATATATCTAACTAGATTAAGTTATCATTCTTTACAGATTTCATGATACTTAATGAAGTTCATTACCCATCTTGAAAGCTAATCAAAGATAAAGACAATCTTTGAAAAGATAGTTCACCTTTCAAAGGGCCTTTTATTTATGCTCTTATGAAAGCCCCTGACCTTGAGCTTCCACAGTGGTGAGCCAAGGGGACACTAAGAGAAACCACGTATTCTTTAATATAGTGAGCTTTGCCTTCTATTACATGTGTAGCATTGGCGGTTGAAAGCACCAAATCCACAGGAAAAGTGGCCATTGGCAAGCCTGTATACCAGGAGTGTTTTACTGTTTCCAAAATTCTGCTGCTTTGAGCACTTTGGTAGAATGTGCTTTGGATGCTGATGGCAGATGGAGCAACATAAGCCTCTATTTTCTTTTTCTTTTTTTTTTTTTGCTTTTTTTTTGGAGGGCAGTTGGGGTTAAGTGACTTGCCCAAGGTCACATAAGCCTTTATTTTCAAAAGAAATAGATTTCTTAAAAAGATAAATTATTTGGCTCACAGTTGTATGTTTACATGATATTGCCACTCAAGTCATACACACTGAGAAGCAAAGGATGAAAATAAGTCTTAACCCTCCTATCAATTGTGGTAGGAAATAAAAGAACCACTCGGGGTGTCTGGGTGGTACAGTCAATAGAACAGTGGCCCTATAGTCAGGAGGATCTGAGTTCAAATCCAGCTTCAGACACTTAACACTTAATAGCTGTGTAACCTTGGACAAGTCACTTAACCCCAATTGCCCTGCCCTCCCCATTCTAAAAAGCAAAAACAAACAAACAAAAAAAACCACTGATTGCTTTGCAAAAAAGTGTACAAAGTAGTTATTATCAAGACCTATGGCAAAGAAAATATACACACATGTATGTATGTGTGTATATACATGTATACACACGCACAGGCTCACCAGTGTGCAACGAAAGGCCAAGGATGATCCTGCCACTGCCAAATTGTCAGCAGGAAAATACTTGTTAACTATTTCTGAAGTATCACCAGCTGAAGGCAGAAATAGTTCCTGTTAATTTTCTTATCTATCACAGATTAAATACCCAGCAAGACATTTAACAGTGTGCCTGATGGGTAGACTTGCCAGAAAGAAAATGCTTTAGTGGTTGTGTGTGTGTGTGTCGGAATGAGCGCATGTCTGTGTGTGCATGTGCACATACACGTGTATTTAAATAAAGCCGCTGTTAGAAATTACTAAGCATGACTTTATATATCTCTTTAATGGAAGCTTGCCAGCACTTTACTTACACTTTAGAGCTATATTTTTTCTTAAGTTTTGATGTAACAGAAGACACCAAATTTTAAAGAGGTCTTTATGACTGTCATTCTGAATGGAGTTACTGCCCAAGTCTTTTGGGGTGGGCTTTGCCCACTCAGAGAGATTAAATTGCCAGTCACACACTACCAAGTGTCTCAGGAGTTATTTGAACTTATGTCTTTCTGACTTCAGTCCAGCACTCTTAACTATGTCAGATTATAGCCTAGAGAAGAATCAAGTATGTTAATCTCAAAGGTGAGGGACAGGAGAGGAGGATAAGTGTAAGAACACAGAAGGCTACTGTTCGAGGACCTTTCAATCCCATCAATATTCCAATTATACCCAGAGTATGCAAATGGAATTATTACTATGTAGTCAAGGTTTCCTTTGTCAGTTATTTTCATTTTAACCATAACAGTTTAAAATGTGACTTAATGGAGTGGAAAATGCAGAAATTTTAAAGAATCATAAAATCACAAAATTTTAAAGTTGGAAGACTTGAAAGACAAACAATAAGAATAATTCATAATAACATCAGCAACAACAAACTGGCCAACTAATAAACAGCCTCTGCTTGGAGACCTCAAATGAGAGAGGACACATTTCCTTCCAAGGCAGCCCTAAAAGCTCTAATTGCTAGGAAGGCTTTCTCCCTGACATCAAGCCAAAATTAGCCTCTCTGTAATTCCCACCATTTGCTCCTGGTTCTGTTCTTGGAGATCCCATGGAATAAGCCTAATCTGTCCTCTATATTACAGTCCTCATATACTGGAAGAAAGTGATCACATATCCCAAATATTTTCCTTTTACTAGGCCAAGCAACGCCAGCTCCACCATCTTAATAGGTCAGTGCCTGGAGGTGCTTCACCATTCTGGTCACTCTGACTCAATGCTTCACATTTTAACCTTTCTAAAATGTGATACCACTGAGTATGAGGCATATACCTATAATCCTTGCTGTTGATAAGACTAAGGCTTGTCTAATATTTGAGTCTTGGAGTTAGGAGCTACTGTATGGATAGAGCTGATCAGATGCCCATGCTAAGTCTGGCACCAAGATGGTGAGCCTCTAGGAGCAAAGGCCCACCAGACTTCCTAAGGAGAGGAGAATCACCCCAGGTCAGAAATGGAAAAGATCAACGTTCCTGTGGCAATCCACAGTGGTATTTGATCTATGAGTGGCCTCTGTACTTCTAGCCTGGGTAAGTGGGATACCAGAGGAGGGAAGGAACAGGAAGGAAAAAGAAAGGAAAGATGTGTCTGGCTGCAGAAGAAAATAGCAGGACTATTTTCTCCTCATTCCTAGAAATTCTGCCTTTCTTGATACAAGACCAATTATAAATGAATAATCTATTTTTAAGCTACACCACAATATTTAGGAATGACAAAAATCCCAAGATGACCATTCAGTGCTACACTGATCATACAATATGTGCTATGTGTCACACTTAGAGCCAGTGGAGACAACACAGATGCCTAAATGGAGTGGTACATTATCTCTGCATCTTTCTTGAAGCTTAGATGCCAAATCCTTCAGCCTCATATTTTAAAATACAATGTATAAGCCTTATATAGTCTAGAATTTACATTACAATATAAAGGAAAATGGAGCATTCTGTAAGGTAGCAAAGTATCCTTTTAAATTTCCATAGACTATCCATTTTAGAGGGATTTAATTATTTATAATCTTGAAATTCTATCAGAAACTGCATATACCATTAAGGTGAACAGAGCTGAAAATTTTTTCAGTTAATGAATCACTCTAATTAACAAAGCAGAAAGGTTTCAGAAATGGACAACCAAAATGTTAAAATGGCCTCCATTCCATGAATATGAGGATTAGTTAATCAAATCTGCTCAATGTGATGGTGATTAAGAAAGTCATTCTTATCACAATGGAGAGGGGGAAACAGTAACCGGTGTATGGTACTATGAACAACTCACTTACACAACTGAGAAGCCGAGCTTCAGGTTTTCTTTACTGCCATTTGTTAATGTTTGTGTTAACCTAGCGCTTAAAAGCACACCAATCATTTTGCTTCCAAATGTCAAATATGGCTGGAATTATAAACTAACTGTGATGTTCTTCAGTCTAGGTATGACCAGAGATCCTGGTTTGTGAATAGTTGTTGACCCAACAGAGTCAACAGACTCAATAGTTGTGACAATGGAGATCGGAAGATATCACAACCAGGATGTTCCTTCCTCTCGGAGGAAGGACATATTACATGTCCTCTGTTATCCATACTAAAGAGGTCCTTATTAACAAGCTTCAAATTTCATTTCAGAAAACATGACTCAAATCAAAACCTATCATAGAGAACGATATGTTTTTTAGATGCTGACACTTCTGACTACCTAGTATTCCTGGGTCAACCACCGCTTTCTAGTATTATATACTCAGTATATTCTTTGAGAACTAGCCTCAGCTTGAAAGAAGGAACCATTAATCTGCACAGTGGAGAATGTGTTGAAGGAATAAGGTTGAGAAAATGATAAACTATTATTGTTCTGAAAATGACTCAGACCTTAGGCTAGCATCCTGAAAAGTTCAAGGTACATTACTCTCAGCTGGTACAGGTGGTGTACAGAAACTTGCAAAGTCTTTTCCTTAGGTTGGTTACCTTCAATCACATATCTTTTATCAAACTTCATTGATCTGCAAGGGCTTCTGACAAGGTAGTTAGGGTTAACTGTCCTTTGCTTTCTGATAAAAAATAAAAATTCTTATTTTCGCCACAAGTTCTTTATAGATTCATCAGGAAACATGAGCAGAGGGACTAAAAAAAGCAAAAGCCATAAGGTCACAGGTAAGTTAACTTACAGGAAGAGTGGATGCTGGGAAAGCTCTTTCGGCCCTCAGACACCAGATCAGGATCACCTGTGCAGTGCATTTCAGAGTTCATTACTCCATCTGGAAAGCAGCGGTAAAAGAAATCGGGACGAGGTCTACAAAAAACACCACGGATATTTTAAATATGAAAAACTGCCATAGTAAATATGCCTCCTACCCACACCCCTGCCATCCTCCCTTTTCCCTCCCTGCCCCACCCCCGAAAAATAACCTGATGTTTAAATCCCCTATGCCAGTAAAAAAAATTTGTGAGGCTTTTTTTGTATCACTATGGATTATTCTTCCTACATAGTCCATGCTGTTCTCCCTATACAAGATCTGGGGCAGGTTGACAATGTGTTGTATTAAAGATAGCTAAGCTCCTCACATCCCTATATGGTCCCAGATTCTACATCTTGTTTAACTCCCCGTACTTCCTAGGGATGCTAGATCTTATTCAGCCTGACTGAGAGAACCCTGAGGGTCCTAGAAATAGTGTCTTCTGTTCTGGCTTGGGAACTAATGGTGAAATTCTCCAGGTACCTAATTCAAAGATATTTTTCACCCTTAATGGGCTGTATAGATGAGTTTTGCAATTTATAACATTTCAAAATAAAAATTTTAAGCACACAGAAAAAATCCACTTTTGTTTAAAGGGAGGGATAGCAAACTGTAAAGAATGCAATAGACAACTCCAGGCCTCAATCTATCCCAACCAGCATTCACACCCATGGAAGGTCAAAACAAGCAATCAAGGTGATATCTAGTGAGAGCCAAAGTAGGCCTTTGCCTGCCCAAAGAGAGGACCTCAGCTTACAGGAGACTTATAAGGGTATAAAAAGATTTACCTGCATAGCCACCCTATCAAATACAATAGAAGGAACTGTTTGAATATTTTATTCAAAGTACACTACAAAGGGATTTGCCCCAAGTGGCTGGGAAGGATTTTCCTGGGCTAAGCAGCCTTTGTGCCTCAGTAGAAAACTATAGATTGTTAGGTCTCCTCAAAATTGAAAGGAATCCTAGGATTGCCACAATGAGGCATATCCAATAGTAAATGATTGTTGAACTGAATTGCCAACGATTGAGCCCCAGATGGTCTCTTCTTTAGGTTAAGATAAAATCTACAGGCCTTTTCCCATCCAAAGCATTCTGATCAAAGATGAAGCTGTGATGCCATTACACAAGTTTTTCCTATACCTCCTCAATATTTAAAGTCACTGTTTTCAACATTTCAGGACTTACCTTCCAACTATTAATTTAATAGTATTTGTGCAGACTCCATTCAGAGCTAGAGCCAAGGAAACCGCTACAAAACAAAACCAAACAGACAGAAAAATAACAACCTGGCTAAGAATGAGCAAAAGAAAAGTAACTGTTAATTCACTATTATTTAACTGATGGCCTTTGAACTGGGAGGCAAATGAATTCCCCCAGAGATAGAAAAAGAAAAAAAAACTCTTGATTTTTAAATATTATTATTATTTTGCTAATTAAAGGAAAAGTTCAGGGCATATACTAAGACAAATGGATTCTATCTTTTAGATTTGGCTAATGGAAATGAAATATAATTAGGACCAAATATTGGTATATATTCAATCAAATTCCCTGTCCTTTCAGTTCAAAATGTCCTAGTCTCACTCCCCTAGAATCCTCAAATCCATAACCCATCTTTCACTGCTTGGCTTGATTCAAACTGACTGACTAAAGCAGCATATTTGTGGCTCTTTTTATTGATAGCAAGACACATTTCTTGTTATTTTCCCCTGGCAACTTCTGCAGGCATAATTCCAAACTGGGCCAAACAGAAGCTGCAATACCACTTCAGAATGTACCACCGGCCTCTTGCTATTATCTCATTGCTGACTGTATCATCATACTCCATCATCACCACTGCCACCATGATTTGTCCATCTGTTACCCACCCATGTCTTTGCCTCTGCAAAGAAAAACAATCCAGAAGACTGGTTTCGGATGTCAAAACATCTTGTCTGTGTGATTCCTTTTTTACACGAAATAGAAAGAATTGCTAGAATATTTTATTCAAGTGTACTGCAGAGGGATTTTCCCCAAGTGACTCAGAAGGATGTTATTAGACTAACAATATATGTTCCAAATGATGCCACAGGCATGATTGAGAGAATTTTCACCTTCAGTGGCATCTCAGAACAATACCTCTCATGCCCTCTCCATTATTTGGAGGTATTGTACAAAAGGTCCAATTATTAAGACTAATTTTATTAAAAATCCAATGCCTTTGATAAATATTACAACCTATATATATGTTGAATAATAAAGATTGTGAGCCATCATTTTCCTAAGGCAAGTATTAATTCCTAAAGACTCTCTGAGGTTTGTTCAATGAGAATATGGTTCAGTCCACTGTGAAACAGAGCTTAGCTTGTAGGGGGAGAAGAGGATCTTGAAGCACAATTTAGAAAAACGTAAAATTAGTCTGCTGCAGAGAAGTGGGGAGTGTCACTTCATGGATGGCATTCTCTTTAGGTTGAGAAGTGTGGAAATAAGAAAGACAATTAACAAAGCCAAGACTAGTGAATTGAAGTCAACAGACCAAGAACTTGGGAGGGTCAAATTAAACTAGTACATTCACCAAGGAAAATAAATAGTCCAAGTATCACATGGTAACAGGCTGTGAAAGTGGGCAAGAGGGAGGTAGAGGTAGAGGCTGTCTGGGCTCAGGAGTGAAATGTGAGTCAGCATGTAGGGATGCTTTCAAAAAACTGAACAGGCAACTGGGGATGCATAAATAGGATTTGTGTAGGAACTCTGAGTCAATTTTTAAAATTATATTCAGCACTACACAGACTCTGACTAAACAGAAGACCTCTTTTCTCTTCACTATGCTGAAAGCACAGTTGAAGAGGCCAGGGAACTGGGAGACAGAATTCTTTGTCTTTGTTGCCTCCATTTTCTCCCTTCTAATCAGAATATCTGCATGATATTTACATTTGCTCTCCTGATATGGATTCCTGAGGTCTCCTTGCATAATTGTGGCCTTTTCCTGTCAAGAAAACTATTCGGTTTTCCTAACTATGCTTTGATTTTGCCACATACCTAGCACCACAGATTACATGGGTGCAAGATGAAGACAGCACAAAATAAATTTTGAGAAGCATCATGGACGTCCAGAGTGAACCTATTCACTGTGCATATCCTCCAATATCATGGGTTTGGGAGGCCTTTTCTTGTAAAGGGCTCTCCTTGTGAACAGTTATTAGCTGCCCTTCTCTGGACAATATGGCAGAATTTACCAACTGTGAAGTTAGCCAAAATCAATCGCAAATGACAGGGGATAGTGGAACACTGGAGTAGAGATGCCTACTGGTGGTAGAATGGATCTCTAGAAGCTAATTTACTGTCCTAGAAAGCAATTAATATTTTTCTCCATGTCACACAATCTAGGTTGGCTTGAAATAGAAGCTTCTTATTGATTTTGAAGGAATGATCATACTATGACTAGCCTTCCAAAGTAGATATAAGCCAGAAAAATTCCCTACTAGAGATTACCTTGTTCTTATTCGTTAACAATGATTTAGTTCTGAAAGACTAATTTTAACCTCTTAACAGCAATGCCAGCTAGAGGAAAGGGAATAACTCACGAAACCAATTCAAAAACAACATAAAAAGATTTACATGGCAAACTTACGCTTTGAATTTGGCCAACAGTCACCTATGAGAAGGTTACTTGTATTGTTGGAAAGTTAGTGAAGTATGTATAACTTACATTAAATTGCTTGTTATCTTAGGGAGAGGGATGGAAAGGGGGGGAAGGAGCAGATTTGGAACTCAAAATTTTATTTAAAAATTAATAGTAAAAATTGTCTTTATATGTAATTGAAAAAATAAAATGCCATTAAAATTATTTACATCATAAAAAAGTTAGTGTGGGACTTCTAATATTGTTTCATTATGTATACTGATTAGATAAACTACATTATAAATTTTACTCCTTAAAAATCAATTCCATTCAGTTAAAAACTTAACAAAAAAAATATTACATGGTGATCCTTCAAAGTAGATATAAGCTCTGTTCAAAGATTTGTGGGCTAGGGTAAAGTCAACTGAACCAGGAAAAAAGCATATTAAATGAGGCAACTCTCATTCAGAGAATTTTTAAAGTTAAAGTTAAAAATTTAATCAGAAAACCCAATGTATAGAACCATATGAGCCTCTTTAGGGAGACTGGAGTATATTTCTTTGCTTTATACATATATCTGTAGGTATAGCTTTGTATAGATGTATATATCTGCAGATATAGCTTTCTCTTAGTCATCCTAAAGATGAAGAGAAAAGAATTAGGCATAGAGCAAAGTTCTCAGTCATTTTTATAGAACAAGCTTCGATTTAGTCAGAAAACAGAATATGCAATAATATAGCCTACTGTTTTAACATATAGTATACAGTGTTCAATTCTAAAATGTCAGGCTATGGGAAATTTAGTTGAGAGTGAAAGGTCTAGGGAAAGTAACTACAAGGTACTTACTGCCATATGAACACCCCAGCTCCAAAGGGAGGCAATGAATTGCAAGCATAACCATAAAAGGCAAAAAGAAAGAAAGTCTTTTAAAATAATAGTGTGTCTTTAGATTTTGGGGCCCAGGGAACAATGCGTTGTTGGTTGAAGAAGGGTTAGTAAATCCAATGGAGGCACTAAGCAGTATATCCCCGATGTCCCAATAAGTTCAGGTCATGACCCCAGACACAGGCAGTTTCTGGTTATCCAGGAAGTAGTATAACCAACTCCATTCCTGGACACTGCCCTCCAAGGTGCTTTTGTCTCCCCTGAGGTCATGACCCTGTTTATCAAAGAGTAATAGAGACATAGCAGGGAGCTTATCATGGAAACCAAAATTAAACCCAAATACTCAAATTCTGTAAATATTCTCTTGTAATTGTTTCCTTTTTTTAAAATTTTGGCATATATAACATTACAAAATATGATTTGGGGAAGGATTAGGATTAATTACTGAACAATGGATCCATTTCCAAAGGGTAAATTCAATTCAGTTGGCTTAACTGATGAAAATAACTACAATACTATAGACACAAAGGGGTTTAGTTTGGTCATTTAGACCCCCCCCAAAAAAAAACTATTTCCAAATTCAATCAAATGCTCAGAAGTTATTACTAATGGCAAAACCAAGGGCATGTGGTACAAAATGAGTCCAGTTGTTTGTCTGGTCAGGGCCTAAGGCAAATAAGCAGTTATAAAACAATAATACTTTAAAATAGTAGACACTTAATATGGATTAAATATATTCATGAAGAACACATGAGACTTAAGTTCTTAGAACTTTTCTTTAGTAAATAAAGAGTCCACCTCCTCCCCTCCAAAAAAAAAACTGAGCATTTTTGAAAGAAGGAGAGATGAGGAAGAAGGGACAGCATTGAAGAGGTTAAGAGGTTTTAGTTTTATTTGCTGTTTTTTAATCTTCTTAAACACCAATTTTATCATCAGATAATGGGTATTAGTCTATGATTGGCTTCTACTTTCTCCAAAATGGATACTATTAGCCACATCCGTGGAGAAGATAAACAACGGACATAATTCAATAATGAAGCCACCCAATAACATTTTCCTTGTTGAAAAGGGTTATTTTTGCCCAAAAACAGGATAAACCACTGCCTGTACATGAACAGAATTTGGTCCTCATATGTTTGGTGTAATGAACAGTATCAATAAATGAGGACAGAAAATATTCAGTTACCAAGTAGCCACCCATTAGACAGAGAAAATAGGCATCTTATTAATCAGATATTTTGCTGGACCAGGAAAAAGACTCAGCTGTGTGTGTGTGTGTGTGTGTGTGTGTGTGTGTATTTCGAGGTTCTTTATACTTAATAATGATCTAACTGATTTCTGTATTTTCATTGAAAATATGTACAGTTCATACTTTACCTAAAAAGGCCTCTTTAATTTCAGTCTTGTCAGTTCGCCGGATGATTTTCACCACAAAAATGACTGCCAGGGGTGTGAGAAAAGAGATTGCCTGCAAGAAATCACAAATAATCACTGAGATGAACATCAGGTTACTGTCAGAAGAGCTGATTTGTCATCCGTCCCAGTTAACTTCATTAGAGTGACCAGCTGCATGATCTTTATTGAACTAGTGACCTCCAGCTGAGTAAGATGATTTAGAGCCGTACACAGAGCACTCTGCGGACTTAAAAACTGTGGGCCTACTTGTGGGTTATAATTGATTTGTAATTGCTGGGAGTCATGTTTAAAGGGGTAGCTTTGAAAGTCAAAATGAATAATCCATAATTATGATGATTCATTTTTGCCAGGAACTTCACCTGTGATTTCCATTGTCAAAAGAATTAACGTGCTTCCACTGTAACTATCTCCATCTCAGTCTCTGTCTCTCTCTGTTTCTGTCTCTATCTCTCAATTTCTGGACATTTATGTTTTTTCTTGTTGTTGAGTTGTTTTCATATGGATCTAACTCTTCACAACCCCATTTGGGTGTTTCTTGGCAAGACACTGGAGCGGTTTGCCATTTCAAACTCCAGCTCATTTTACAGATGAGGAAACTGAGGCAAACAGGGGTAAGTGACTTGCCCAGGGTCACACAGTCTGAGGCCAGATTTGAAGTATTTGAACCCAGGTCTTCCTGACTCTAGGCCCAGTGCTTTTTCCACTGTGCCGCCTTAGTAGTAGATTTTATGTCATGGTCATAATCAATTAGTGTATTTCTCTCTCCCTTTGTTAGTATGTTGGGGCTGGGATTGTCTCTTCTGCTTTAGAACTGAGCCAGAACCCCTTGCCTGACATCTCTACCCCCTCCCATGGGATTACATATACACTGAAGTATTTTCCTTTGGAAGTCTTATTTTGTGTAAGGGCCATTAAGGAAACAGAGACAAGATTCAAACTTGGGTACTTAAAAGGAAACACCTTATAGGATGAGAGAAAGGGAAGAGATTCAGCAATTTTTAAAACTGGAAAAGATAAAGGTAAAGATCATTTTTAAAAAGCAAGTGGGATAGGGAGGTAGGCAAGGAAAGCTAAAGGTAGATAGACAGATAGATTAGACAGACAGACAGACAGATAGATAGACAGATAGATATGTAGATACATAGATTATAACAGGATAAGAAGAATAAAGTAGGCAAGAGATTAAAAGAAGAAAAGGACCAGTATCTAAGTCAGAAAAATGGGTTTGGGGAAAAGATTACCTGAAGCAAAAGAAACTACATCCAGAAGACCCATTCATTAAGAAAAAAGGTGGGCGTAGGGGCAAGACAGAGAGAAGACTGAGATTGTACCGTTTCATATGATACAAATTCTGGATAGCTACTGCTGACTTTTAAAAAAAATTTATTTTTTAAAAGAAATACCATAGCAGGATTTTATAAAGGCAAAACCAATAATCGTAACCATGAAAATGAATAGAATGAACTCATCCATAAATCAGCAAAGAGAGGTAGAACAAATTAGAAAGCAAAACCCAACAATTCACTGTATGCAGTATATGAAAAGTGCTAAAAAAAATTCATACAGAATTAAAATGAGAGGTTGAAGTAGAATTTATTGTGTCAGCTGAATCCAAAAAATCAGAAATGGGATCACAATTTCAGACTTTAATCTTTTTGAATCTCCACCTTAGAAACTCTGTTGGTAGGAATCACCAGGGCAAGAAATATATATTTTAGAGTTTAAATATTTCATTGAGATTAAATTCATGAGTAAGAAAATAAATGAAAGCTCAAATACCCTCTAAAGAGATTGAAACACAATTTCCCCAATTCCCCAGGGAAATGAGCAGAAGGAAAATCAAAGAACACCATCCAAGGACGATATACATGCTGGAGAGAGGAAATGGTCACTTTAACAGCTGAACAGGGTGAGGGAAGTTTAGTCTTTCTATAGCTCACACTTTGCCTTAAAGTTAGTAGGAAAGCATTGTAGAGTAGTAGAATGAGTATTTAGTTTAGGGTTTAGAGGACATTGGTTCAAATTCTGATTCCAATGCATATTATTTGGGGGACTCTACACAAGTCAATTAACCTTGATTGGCCTCAGTTTATTCACCTGGAAAATGAAAGGAGGGGACTAAATGATATCTGCGATCTTTTCTATCTCTGAATCTGTAATCTGATGAGCCTGACAGGGCAGCCCTCCTCTTGGTCCTTTCCCTTTATGGGAGAGTGAGCAGTTGCAGTTCCCTGAAATCAGAAAAAGAGATGTTTCATTCCTCCCAAGATTCTGTTTTCAATCAATAGAATGTGGAAATAGTAACTGACTGACCACAGGGTCAATTTTCAGATAATACATATGGGTTTCTTGAGATACATAATTCTGAGAAAACTTGCATCAATCTTCAAATCTGATAGAGTTTCTTATCATAATGTAGGTCCTTAGTTAAGGGTCTAAGCAACAGGTAGAGGTGGTTCAGCTTCCCACTCACACAGGACTAAGTTCAAACAATGCCATAGTTTTCTCATAATTTCCATAATTCAACAAAGTTTTCTCACAGGACAGAAATTGTCCTAGACGTACAACTGAATTTAGAACTAAGCTAGATCCAGAATTTATGGAGTCAGTGGGGTTTACTCAATTCCCACAATTCCTACATTGAAACATTCAATACTGCAGGGAAATTTGGAGAGCTAAAAGTTTTTGAGGTAAGCAGATTTTACCTCAAGATATCACTTTGTGAAATATATTCCTCTTAGGTGCTCCCATGAAGTTGTGGCTTATCTTGAACAACCACAAGATAGAAAGGAACAAATGAAGCTGTTGTTGCTATTTCTAAACTATAAAGGTTGAGGGTGTTGCCATAGAAAGAGCCTTGACTTTCGAGCCAGAGCATTTTCTACCTGGACTTCATTCTTCATTGGAAAAACTCTTAAATCTATGATTATTTAAGTTGGGCATTTAAAGAAAAGATGGACATAAAACTGGACACAACTCTATGGATTTGGGTTGAAAATTAAAGGAGCATTTCTCCCGATGAATATTCAGAAATAAAAGATATGGACATAAAGTCTTTGCTTCTCGTGAGCATCCTGTATACTTCCCTGATGTGCTGACCCATTGGTAACGATGAGGGAAATGAGGAAAATTTTGATGTGACTGTCAGCTGGAGCAGTCAATAACCACTGGCCTAGAAGACTTTGGAACAGTTTTAAAGCAGGAGAGATAACTATCAGAAGCTGCATTTGCCTAATGGAGGACTAATTGAGAGTAAGACTCATTATTTATCCAAAAATTGGAGTTCTTGTCTTTTGAAAAGGCCTATCATCATCCAGGTGTATAGAATAATTTGTAAATGGTCCTCTTAGACTATATGATTCTGTGATGCCTGATTTTCACTTTACACCAAAAGTCACATTCCATTCCAGTAGCAAAATTCTGCATAGTCCCAGCTAATCATTCCCAAACAGAAGGGGCTACTACAAGTTCCTGTAGTAGCACCAATGATAAAGTAGATTTTAATTTAGCTTCACAGGCACAAAAAGATCAGTTAATGAAAAAAGGCATGCTATGGGCTGAGTACTGTCTTAAGTGCGGGGGGGATCCAAATACAGAGAATCAAACAGTTCTTGCCTTCAAAGGTATTTACATTTTTGTTGGGGAACCAAACACATATAAATAGACATAACACATACACAACCTAAAGATAACATCATTTAGAAGGGAAAGGTAGAATCTGAGACACCCTAAAGCAAATCCAATTGATAAATTAGCCCCAGGGAAAAAAAAAACCTGAAAAAGCCTCAGAAAAACCCTAGCACAGAAGGCCTTTCCTTTGCAGATTGTTCTAACTGTGGTCAGCACTCTACAGGGGCAACCTACCAGTCAAATGTCTCTGCCTCCATCATTTAATGCCCCAAGACAAATACAAATCCTTGACAATAATAGATCATGTTAACATATCTGGTGAAGGCATAAGAACTCTCACATAAAACTAAGATTGTTGGTTTTAATCCCAGCTCCCTTGATCTCCGGAATATCATGTTCCAGGTCCTTCAATCCCTCACTGTAGAAGCTGCCAGATCCTGGTTTATCCTAATTGTGTTACCACAGCATTCAAATTGCTTTCTCTTGGTAGCCTATAATATTTTCTCCTTTAACTGGGGATTCCAGAACCTGGCAATAACATTTCTAGGAGTTTTCCTTTGGGGACCTTTTTCAAGAGGTGATGAGTGAATTCTTTCAAGTTCTATTTTGCCCTCTGATTTAAAAATATCAGGGCAATTTTCCTGAGAATCTCTTGAAGGATGCTTTCTAAGTTCTTTTTTTGATCATGGCTTTCAGGCAGACCAATAATTTTTAAATTGTCTCTCCTGGATCTATTTTCCAGGTCAGTGGTTTTTTCAAGGAGATATTTCACATTACCTTCTATTTTTCCA
>CM053598.1:73448761-73466594 GCA_028646575.1 Pseudocheirus occidentalis | reverse complement strand
AAAAAAGGGCCCCCTGTAGAGGAAGTTGTCAGTCATTTTGCTCCATCTTCCAAATCCTTAATGAAGAGCCCATAAAAATAACACAAAAACCTGGAAGACTCCGTGATTTCAGAGAATATCATCTGGCCATGAGTATAATTGAATATTGTATTCTATTACAGGTGATTAGAACACAGAACATACGAGATTGAAGGGACCTTAAAGATAACATTTTGGGGAGAAGTTTTTTGTCATTTGTTGAACTTGATCTGTTTCCCAAGATTCTCATAGAGTATAAGTTTCTTGAGGGCAGTGACTACTTTATTTTTGCCTTTTTAACCTGTGCACCTGTATAATGTCTTCTATATATAGCACATGCTTAAGAAGCTTTCATTTACTTGATTCATAAAATATTATATGTTGGAGCATTTCAGTTATTTATAACGCTCTTCCTAAAGCTCTTTATTATTTAACTTCTGTGAAAGAAAGGTAAGAAAATTAAATCAAAGTTGTTTTTTTCTTGGAAGTCTCTTGCCTTGTCTGTTTCATTGTGGTTTATTTTACTTGCAGACCTCAGTCATGGCAAAAGATATATGCTGTATCTTTATTAATTTTGTTTCTGTAACACATATAATGCTTCAAATGGTCTCTAAATTTTTACAAAATTCAGACAATTGAATGTTAAAAATTGTAGCTATGAAATCACAGACTGGCTATATCTATGTGAATGTCAATATTTATATGTCTGTCCATCTCTCTATCTCTCTATCTATCATCTTTCTTTCTTTCTTTCTTTCTTTCTTTCTTTCTTTCTTCCTTCCTTCCTTCCTTGCTTCCTTTCTGTCTGTCTGTCTATCTATCTATCTATCTATCTATCTATCTATCTATCTATCTATCTATCTATCCTCTGATCATTCTATTCTAATTCTATCATCTATCTCTATGTACCCTCTCATCCTAATCACAATCAATATTATAATTCTCTCTCACTTCAAGTTCACTCATTACTCTCTGTAATTACCACTTGTAATCTAGATAATTAGAGAGTAGACAGTTGAGAAAGATCTTTATTTTTAAAATGTACCCCTCTCTGTTGTCCCTGAGGGTAGATGGAGAAATGAAATGACATAAAATATGAAGGCACAGATAGAACAGCAAAAGTCAACCAGTGCAGCATGGGTTCCCATCATGACTTCTCACTACATTAATTATGCCTTCTGACTTAGAGATCCATGCTGATTCTGGATCTTTTCCTGAAGCTAACATTTTTTTAATGCATATGCTTAAATTTGATGTGTTCTAATGCCTTTTCCTAGTGCTTAAATGCATATTGGATAGACTTCATATTCACACATGAATTATTTGCAGGAGGGTCATTCATAGGAAATATTTATTTCCAGGCTGGAATACTCGTGCAGTATGGCAAATCTCAGAAATAACTTCCCAAAGTTTGACTATTAGCCATAGCCAAACTTAATTGGAAAGATAAGTCTTCTGAAGCAAAATTATAAAGTGAATTCTGTAACCAGACAGAACTCATCTTTAGTCTATCTGAGATATTTCTTTTCATTATTAGTCTGTGGATTTGATTAACCTTCACTACAGCTAGTCCTATTAGGAATTTGAGGGGATAGAAAAGTAGAAGTTAGAACTACTGCCCTTGAAGATTTTACAGTTTTAAATGATTAAGAATTGATTTAACCTACATTTATTTTATTCTACCTAATATTCCATGAGTATTAAAAGCAATTAAACTATCAGTCTTCTGATGCAGCATTCCCTATAGGAGTATGGTGGTATCCTTGAAAAGAACACTAGACAGTAATGCAGAGTGTTTTGGTCTAGTCCCGGTTTTTCTCTTAGTTAGTCAGATGACCTTGATCAAATTGTTTCCTATTTCTGAGCCTTAGTGCTTTTGTTAAATGGGGGGGGCATTGGGTATAATTTTTCAGGCCCCTTCTAGTTCTAATTTTCTGAACTCTGGTCCCATATTGCTAGTCACCTCTTAGAAATATCTCCTGTATGAGCCATTGGCTTCTCAAACACAAATCAAAAATCACACATCTTCCCACCTAAAATTGTCTGTACTCAAAAATTCTCTGTTTCAAGGACACTCATCCTCTTGATCAACTGGGTTTGTAACACCATAATTATCCTTGACTCTTTCTTCTCACTTACCAGACACATCCTATTATTTGTCATGACTTTTTGAATTCTTTCTTCATAGCGTTTTTAATGTCCCAAATTCAAGTAATGGCAATCTTAGTTCAGGATTATATTATTCTCCATCTAAAGCAGTGATTCTCAACCTTCCCAAAGCCGTGACCCTTTAATACAGTTCCTCATGTTGTGGTATCCCCCAACCATGAAATTATTTTCGTTGCTACTTCATAACTGTAATTTTGCTACTGTTATGAATCATAATGTAAATATCTGATGTGCAGGATGTATTTAAATTGAACATGACCCACGGGCTGAGAACTGCTGATCTAAAGTGTTGTCATAGTTTCTTGATTAGTCTCCCTTTTATGTTCCTTCTCTTTCCGTACCATTCTTCATAAGGATGCCCTTTGTGGTAGCATACTCAAGGGCTGGGTCCTGAGCCCACTACTCTTCTCTCTGTACCATCACAAGGTAAGGCCATTATTTCCTATGAGTTCAACTGTTATCTTCATGCATATGATCTCTCAGATATACACATTTAGCCCAAATCTTCCTTCTGAACTCCAAGACCCACAGCTCCAACTTTCACTAGACATACCTTTAGCATCTCAAACTCGGCACGTTCCAAACATAATTCATTGTCTTTTCTGATAAACCAAATTCTCTTAATTTCCACATTTTTGGCATTTATGTCAAACATCCCACTATTCTTACATTCTCCCAAGTTCATAACCTAATCATCCTCAACTCTTTAATCTCCCTCAGTCTGCCTCTTCAATTGGTAAGTCTTACTGATCCCTCCCTTTAACGTTTTTTCATTTCTATCTCCTCTCTACTCACACAAAGACTACTCTGTTTCAGAATCGTCTCTTCTCTCACTTGGACTATTGCCATAGCCTCCATTTTCATGTTTATGGAATTATCCTTAAATTTTCTTTTATTTATAATAAGACAAAAATCATTCCTAGCTTTAATTTTCTTTTGCATTAAATCAAGCTTTAAAGATTTCTATATCTTGTCTGAAATTTTCTCTTCCTTTGCCAGCTAAGCAAATTAAATGAGAATGCTGAGTATTCTGAAAACTATTTTTTAAAAAGTTCATAATGCCTTATTCATCATATCTGGGGTTAAGTTTTCAAAAATAGAAAAAATGTACACATGATGCAACCTTATATATTTTCTGTTGACTATTTTATACAATACAGTCTATAATAGTAAAGTTTGTTATGTCATTTTAATTTCTATTGTATAGGGAGAGAAATATTTTTAAAAAAACAACCTCTATTAGCATAATGTAGAAAGTCTGTGCGTTTCTCTGAAGATTCAGTTATTTTTTCAATCCATTCCTCAATCTATTTCATTATCTAATATAAATTATTCTCTAGTTCTTCCCATTCCTTGCTGCATATATGATTTCGTTCTTGTAAAAAGTTGGGGATGGATCCTTCATTAAAAAAAAATTGAACAACTTCACATCAAACATCATTCTCTCATTTCTTTATACAATATGTTCTGCTTTCAAATCTTTTCTATGATAAGGAATTCTCTTTTTGAAGCACAAAACTCTATGAAACTATTGTTCAGAGAAGATGTAGCAGCCATGGTAATCAATAATTACTCCACCTTCTTCTGTTTTATTTTCTAATGCATCAATTCTTATCTTCATCCAAAATGGGACATTCATACTCATCAATAAATCCATCACCTAACTGTTCTTCTTGTGCTAAATTATTCATATTAATGTTGGGTGCATATTAATTTTGGGTGCAGATTATTTATCTGATGTGCCCTTTTCTACCCAAATGTCTGTGTGAACAAAGGACACATGATACTCATAGAGTCATCTGCCCTTCCCAGGCCACTTGCGTTCCACTCTAGATAATGGCCTTACAGTCACTTTCACATTTGTGATCCTTGCATTCAGTCTCCTTGCTCTCCTATCCATTTTTCATCCTATCTGTCTTCTATCTCACAGTTACCAAATAGACATTCCTACAATTCATGTCTGGTGGTGACACCCAATTCCCAACAGACTTTTTATTCTCTCTTGCCTTTCAGATAAAATTAAAACTTTTTTGCTTGTCATTTTAGCCCTTTACAGGGATTCCAATTCTTTCTATATTGATTACATATTGTTCCCAATTAAAGCCTCTGAATTCCCCCCAGATAGGCTTACGAAGCTATTCCCTGTACATGACACTATTTCCTAGGTCTGTACATCAGCCTTGCCTGGAATGCTCTGCCTCCTCCTCACCTTTGCCTCTTATATTCCCAGCATCTTTCAAGTACAGTCTCATGTACCACTCATCCTTACAGAAGCCCTTTCTCTCCCCTCTCACTCAAATCAATGTGCATTTGTTTTTCATGCACACACATACATATGTTCCATATTTACTTATGTGTGAAATTGCTATATGCCCCTGACTCTAGTAAAAGGTAAGCTCCTTGAGGATAGGGACTGTCTCATTCTTGTGTTTGCTTTCCCTAACACCTATTATAATGGCTGATTTATGAATAAATACTTGGACTGACTTCTGTGACTTCCAGAATTAGTTGAGAATTCTTGTCCTCAGAAATTTTAGAGAGGAAGAAAAATTTTATCTATCTAACATGACTTAGCTGCAGGCAACTGGAAGCATGGGAATAGACTAACCTTTCCTCATAAGGTCCTTTCCAAGTCTTCGGTTCAGGTTCCAGAAGGAAGTAGAAAAGTCTTGTCTCCTACTTCTGTTCCAGTGATAGCAAGGATGAAATAAAATTGAATCTCCTAACACATAATAGTACATGTTGGCTTCTGATGCAGCATCTCTATGTGCTACACATCCATGAAGCCAGATTTCCCTCATTGAGGGGAATTCATTCATTGCATTGTTAATAATGAGATACATTTTGTGTTCATGGCTATAGAAGCTTGTAATAGTTTCATTCATCTATTTATTTTCTATCAATTCAAATTCTCCTTCCTGTGTTTCAAGAATTATATTGACTCTAAGTACAGAACTGTATATGTTATACACTCAGGATCTTGCAACTGTTTGGTGGTTGCTGAGGGCTGGGATGGTATTGGGAACTATAAACAGAACAATTAATCAATCAAGAAACATTTGTTAAGCACCTACTCTGTACCAGGCACTGTATTAAGCACTAGGGATACAAAATGAGCCATTAAAACAACTTGGAAAATGTTTCTCAAGTAATGTCCTACTGTATATTTTCAAGACAAAAATATAACAAACCATTAAATCATTCTTGAGAAACAATGTCTACCCCTAAGTAACCTTCCTTTCAATGAAGTCTCTGTAAATAGCTAAGAATAATAGACTTAGCCAGGTGTTCTTTTCTGCTAGTTTCCAGCTGGGAAGAAGAAGATCGATTTGATCATTAATTTCTGGGACATCCTTTTCAACAACTGCACCGAATGTTTCCTAGCAGAACTATGGAGACAGTGGAAAAGAAAGCCTAGATGGGCCAGCCAGACTATGAGCTCCAGAGATAAAGAACTGTGGTTTCTTGGCCCCACTGAAAAACTTTTAAGTTATAGCCAAGGGGTAAGTTGAAAGGAAGAAAGGCATCTTGTTCTGTGAAGTGTGGGTGTCTAATAACCACAACCTGCTCTCTCCTCCTTATCATAACTGCTCATTGGGTAGCTGTTAAAAAAAGGCTAGAGACAGGTTGTAGCTCAGCCATCCTTCTGTGGGGCAAAGGCAATTAATAGAGCCACTTGTTAGAAGTGAAGAGGAGTCTTGAAGGCATAGTCTAGGAGGCCCTGTCCTAAAAGATTAAAGGTGAATTTTGATTTTTGGGAATCAGAGTTAATTTGGTATTGACTGACTGTGCCTTGCAGAGGCAAGCTGTGAACTCAATGCCTCCTCCCAGAAAGAAAGGGAAGAGTGCCCTTTAGGGACCTGTCCCTTGGAAGCCAAAACCAGTGGCATCAGCAAGAGGCCAAGGCAAGCTCGGCTCCCTTCAGGCATGCCAGCTAGCTCTCTTAACACATGAAATGCTGCTGAGTAATTAGCCCTAAAAGCTTTTCACATAGTGACATATAAATGAAAGCGCTAATGCACAATTACTGTAAACCCTGTTAGATTATTGGTGCACACATTGAAGATTGCCAGGCAATTAGATACTTCATTGTTGGACTAATTTCTCATCCAAGGATGCTTCAGTTTCCAAGTTTCCCACACAAATGTGCTGTATCTATCATATTTAGTTCTGTCATTCCTCCTCATCTCGTTGGAGCAGGGGTGCTTGACCTGGCGTTTGTGAACTTTAAAAAAAATGTACAACTTTTGCAATGTGACTGATTTCTTTCATGATTCTATGTATTTTATGCATTTAAAATCATTGTTCTGAGAACATGGGGGTCCATGACATAGAAAAATTAGGGGACCTTCCATTAGAGATATAAATAGTCCTTCACTAGAAGCATAAAGTGTGTTTTGTGAATTAGAGATGTCATTGTGGCTTTTATTAGTCTCACACAAATGTGATCATCTAGACTATTGTGGACTCTCTGGCCCTGCTCATGTGAAAGGTATATGTGGTCTGCTTCCCCTTTGATGCAATCAGGTTTTTCATGAGCTGAACAAGGCCATGAGCAGAACCTATTGGTACATGTCAGGTATTTACCACCTGCTGAAGGAAAGGCTCTGGGGTTGGGGAAGTACATACCTTAGATCAGGTATAAGACAAACAATAGGATCAGTGATTCATTCCTGGTTTAGAATTAAGTATACTCAGTGGATGCATAGAACCTGAGACTCAGGCGGATAACATAATCCAGAATTCATACTTTAACAGAAACCTGGGAGAAGGTCTGCAAGAACAGGTTAGAGGTCTGGGGCGGCTAGGTGGCTCAGTGAATAGAGCACCGGCCCTGGAGTCAGGAGGACCTAAGTTCAAATTTGGATTCAGACACTCAGTACTTAGTAGCTCTGTGACCTTAGACAAGTCACTTAACCTCAACTGCACTGCCCTACCCCTCCAAAAAAAAATAAAAGAACAGGTTAGAGGTAAACAGAGATTCCTATGCATGGCACTAGAATCAAAGGATTTTGATAGCAGAGAAAACACTGTGCCTCAAATTCTTGCTGTTTAGATAGAGGCCGAACAGGGCCTGCCTGGAAAGGCTGCAGGAAGAAACAAGAGGGAATATCTTTCTGCTATGAGGAGTTTGGGGGTAGAAGACTAGATGCTTCTCTGTTGAGCCAGTGTTCTAATTAAAGTGGTTTTCGTGCAACTACGAGGAAAAAAAGAAAGAAAAGAGTCTGTTAAGGATTTCAGAAGTTTCAAATATGTGTGTATATACATTTATTATTATTATAGCATTTTTTTCAAGAGACTTTCCAGAATGGAGGAGTTATGATCTGGAAAAAGGAAAAAAAAAACCCAGTAGCAAAACTAGCAAAACAAGGGTCTGTTAATCTCTCAGACGAGCAGCATGCTACAGAGGGGAAGGCATGAGACTCAGAGTCTGAGTCCTTATATAATATTTACTTAGCTTCGTGAACCTAGGAAAGTCACTGATCCTTTCTGAGACTCGGGGTCATCATCTGTAAAATGAGGGATTGATTGATGGACTCTAAGTTGCCTTTCAGTGCTAAACCTAAGGTCCCAAGCCTCAGACAAGAGGGAATGGCATGGAAAGGATTGTAAAGACAGCAGCTGATGATTTTGTCATTTCCAAATGAGATTTGGAATTCGACATGCCTAAGTTCTCAGTTGAGTCAGCAACATGATCCAGGATATGCAATGTCTGCCGGTAAATACAAACATCCCAGGTGGATTGTAAGGTTGTTCATGTGTCTCTTTTTTTTTTTTACCTCATTCACCCCGGTTCATATAAAGCTCTATGCTTCCTTTTATAAAAGCAGAATGAAAATTTCATCTCATTGGTACAACAGAGGGAAATATCAGAGTAGAATAAAAACAGTAGCTGTGCTGTAGGAAGATCTATGTTCGAATCCTGCTTCTGATGCTTACTATATTCATGAATTTAAGGAAATGATTTTACCTTGTATCTCGGTTTCCTCATCTATAAAATGAATGGGTTGAATTAAATGACCTTTGAAGTCTAGATCTAGATCTATGTGAGGTAACTATTCAGAGGCCGTTCAGGATCAAGACATTAGTTCTTTGTTACTGCCATGATCAAATGGAAAATCCTCTGTTTGACTTTTAAACCCTCCATGATCTGGATCCTTTCTGCCTTTCCAGTCTTCTTACCCCTTATACATCCTTCTTGTATCCTGCACTCTTCAGTCCAACAACAAGGGCCTCCTTGCTGTTCCTTGCCCAAGACACTATATCTCCCAACTTTAAGCTTTCTCATTTGCTGTCCCCCCACACCCCTGCTGCGTGCGCGCGCGCACACACACACACACACACACACACACACACACACACACACGCCTGGAACTTTCTTCCTTCTCCTTTCCATCTCCAACCTTCCCTGACCCCTCAAACCTCAGCTAAAATCCCACATTCTACAAGGAAACTTTCCCATCTCCTTTAATGCTAGCCTTCCTCCTGTTAGTTATCTCTACTTTGTCCTGAGTGTGATCCTGCTTCTAGATAGTTGTTTGGTGTGTTGCCTTCATCAATTAGACTGTGAACTCCTTGATACAGAAATTGTCTTCTTCCTTTCTTTCTATGCCCAATATTTAACACAGCGCCTGGAATAGGGTAGGCATTTAATAAATGCTTGTTGGTTGATTTATAGTAATGCAGTAATATAGCTGCCTCCCCTCATTTACCAGGTATGCTGGTGGGTTTGCCCTACCCAATGAGTTCATTGGATTAACCAATAATAAGGTATTTATTAAGTACCTACTAAGTGCCAAATATAGTGTGAGGTGAGGTAACCTTCAGGAATACCAATACAGAGAATGAAATAATGAAACAGTCTCTGCTTTCAAGGACCTTATGTATATATGCCATAAACATGAAACTAATCAATAGAAACATGAACCACAGTTTCTTTCGTCCCTGTACAACATTGCTTAGCCCCCAGTAGTGGGTGGTTGGCACTGGGCTCTTTAATCACTCTTCATGGATTTGTCTAAACCTGTGTTCTCTTTCCCAACCACTGGTGTAACAAAAATGGAATAAGGATTCCCATGTCTCACTCAATCATAGTAACCAACGAGAGATTCCACTATGAGTTTTCCATCTCAGAATGTCTGCAAGCTTCTCACCTCACCTGAATGTGTCCAGCCATCAGAAGCTCTCCACGTTCAGTCCTGGATTCCCCTGGGTTTCATGCCACCATCTTTGAAGACCAATAGGCTTTTTTTTTGTCTCTGATTCTATACAGTCTTCTTTAATATCCCTTTCAGCCAATCCAAGGCACATTCCTATGAAAGCTAAGGTTGAGGAATGCATGAGGAATGACAATTAGAGCTTCTCAACAATAAAATGACCTGTGCTGCTTAAGGACCAAGTTCCCTTTTATTAGAATATTTATGTGAAGGCTGGGTGAGGGGTACTATAGGGAAGATTCATGCTTTAGGTAAGGGTGGTGCAAAATGAGCTCCAAGGTTCCTTTAGCTCATTTTCTGTGATTTTTGTGCTGACTAAAGGGGCCCATTACAACAAAGGGTACTGTGGAGAATAGAACTTGCACCTTTAAGGGGCAGTGGAAATACCTATTGCTTTCTAGCAAAACTACTTGTTTTATCTGTGACTTTACAGTTAGCTTTTGGGGCCATCTTTGGAGTCACAGTCACAGTGACCCCAGGTCCTTTCTGTTCTGTGAGTTTGCCTCATCCAGTTTGAAAGCTGATTCTAGCTATCTGTATTCTTTGTTAATGAGTTTTCTTTTCCCTATCTACATCTTTATTTCCCATCCAAAGTGTGATGAAGTCCCAAAGCTAATCCTTCTTCCCGTGAAGACTCTTCAGATATTTAAAGATAACAATTATGTGCCCCCAAGTCTTTTCTCTAGTTCCTTCAACCAAACCTTAGGCCATGGTTTCCAATCCCCTTACTACCTAAACTAATTCCTATGTTCTCTCACTTGTCAACCGTGTGTGTTTGTCCTTCCTTTTTGAAGAGGACCATGGCATCAGGGAAATAATGACATGACTTAAAGTTGACTTGGATTTGAGGGAGCGCTGTGCAGGGTGACCAGCCTCACTTTCTCCTCCAGAGCCATCTGGATCTAGTGACCTGGAGAAGACCCAGGATGCAATGGGATACTATGGCCCTTTTAGGCTAAAGCCTGAGAGTGAGGTAACACCCATTCATGTGAATGGGCCTCTTTAAGAAGTGAGTCAAGGGATAGTCCCTATAATTAGAAAAAGAAAAAGAGGAAAAAAAACATCAAGCTGGGAGGAGGACACCCTTAGGTTTTCTTTTGTAAAGAGAAACAGTTGCCATTGACATTCACTCTAAGCCTGGAGGGCCAAATATACTGCCATTAAATGGAGCTTAGGCAGGGACCTTATTGCTTCAGAGTGAATTGGGTTTAAGGTTTTGAGGAAGGGAAGGAAGGAGGGAAGGCAGGCAGGAAGGAAGCTAGTCAGAGAAGAAGGAGAGGACGAACTGAGGAATGCAATTAGATGAATCCCCATTCAGGTAGCTCTGTCTACTCTCATGTTCGTTTTCAAAGAGGACCATGGCATCAAGGAAATGATGACATGACTTGCAGCTGACTTTGATTTGAGTAAGGGAGGGCTGTGCAAGATCACTAGTCTCATTTTCTCATCCACATCTATCAACTTGTCAATGTACAAACTGTACACAATTACTCCAGATGGGATTTGACTAGGGTTAACCCAGGAAGGAGACATCTCTCTCCCTCTCTCCCTCTCTCTCTCTCTGTCACTCACTCACTCTCTGTCACTGTACTTCTAAACTTCTTATGGAAAATTCAAAGAGATTGGTCAGCACATTCTCATTACTGGAATAGTTGCTTTGACTTTATCTAAAAGAATGATGGTTTCTTAAAGTGAAAAAGAAAATTATTTTTTCCCCATTTTCTGAAATAAGGCACATGACTGTAGCAAGTATTGAAATAAATCTATTTTGTTCAATCCTAGCAATTCTTGATTAGGAAGAAACCAGAGCTTTTCAAAGAAACCACTATAAAGTAGAGGATAAAGCATTGCCCTTCAGAAAACCTATTATTTAAAGAGAATGAAATGACATATTTTTGGTTCAAAATACTGCAGTCATAAGATTGCATATGACATTTCTCAGGCTCATCAATCATATTTTTGATAACTAAAAGTTAGAAATTATATTTTCTTTATGAACAATTGGTATTTGAGAGAGAAATCCAGTAGGGATGATTGATTATCAATGCAGACTTTTCCAAAGTATTCTTTCTAGTATGTTACATCAGAAATTTATTCATTAGCATGTAATCTCATATGGGTGAGATAAGAAAGATGCTAGGAGATGGACTTTTCTCTTTACCTCTTTTGCTAGCCTTCCTTTTGAAGAATGCTAATGGGTATAGCCACCAACAATAGGAGAAATAAGTGGGGACTAGAGTCAGGAACAGAAGATGTTTACTCCTGACAGCCTCTGTGTGTGTGTGTGTGTGTGTGTGTGTGTTAAAGGTTTTATGCATGGATAGACCTGTCAGCTTCTAGGATTTGTGTTTCTATGTAATAATTCCACCTCTTTTTTTCCCAATTACATATTAACCTAATCGTTCATTCAGCAAACATTTATTAAGTAGCTACTGTAGCATATCACTTTGCCAGATGTTGTAGAACCCAATCCAGTCTATTTCTTAAATATCTCCTATTTGCAAAGCATCATGGTAGGAAAAAAAATCCAAATGTGAAGTTAAGAATTTGTTCACTTTTCTGTGTGTCGAATATCAAGGACATTTTGAAACAACCACAGGATTCATTTTTTTTCCCACTTTTCATCCCAACGATTGGCATCATGTAGATGTAACTTCCGTATTCTACAATCCTGGCTCTCACATTGGCAAAGAAAAGGAACATGAAATGAAATAAGGTCCTTTTTCATCCTGAACCATTTGCAGAATGATCAGCAGCATCTAAGGAAGACAGAGTTAAGAATCGGCAGACTTGTGTGATTCCTGAATCTCTGTCACTTATTGGCTATATGAGCTTGGTTAACTTTGCATCTATGAAACTCAATTCCCTCATCTGTGAAATGGTGATAATAATTCTTCTATTATCTGCCTCATAGAATTTTTATAAGGATCAGATGAGATAATGTAGCAAAGAGAACTCTGTCACCAGAAAAATACTTTGTAAATATGTAACAGTGCATGATAACATTTAAGAAACTTGTGTACCCTCAAAAAATAATTTGCTGATCCATAAGACAACTTTTATGAGAACTTGGATTCTAAATTTTCATGACGATTTGGCAAGTGTTCGGGTGGTGAGAGTTGTTGTTTTCATTGAATCACCTACAATAACCATCACTTTTATCTCTACTACATTAGGACTGTGTCCATAGGGTGTGTGTGTGTGTGTGTGTGTGTGTGTGTGTGTACGCACGTGTGTGTGTATGCATGCAGTGTGTGATATGCCTGTGAACTTCCAAAAACGATAGAATTTTCCTTGGAATTTCAATAATTAACTCTAATAGATTTTGAATTTCCAGCTTACTATTAAGTGGAGATTACACTTTTTATAGTAGGAAATAAGACTTATCTCCCAAAGTTGATGCATTTGGTTTCTGAATATAAAATGTGGTTAGATTCCCATTTTTTTTCCTGAATCATTGACTACTTACCTAATGTATAACGTACTAAATTCAAATAATCCATTACCATCCCTTCCTTAGCAACACTCTGCTCAGAAAGTTAGAGTCCCATTCGACTCTTAAGATTTTATACTCTTAGACCTTTTGTCTATTAGATTTGACCATTATTGAAAGAGACTTAGGAGAGTGCCAATATCTGTCTTATTCAAATTCAGTGCAAGCATTTTTTAAAAATCAGTAATAATGTAGACTGTCTTCCTCTATTTCCAGTCTTGTTCTTCTACCAAAGAATTGGCTCTGTCTTTACTGGAGGTAATCATATTGATCCTTTGGATTGAATTAGCGAGTTAATTTTTTTTTCATTTAAAATGTTTTTCATTGATTTCATTTTTTTCATCTATCCTATGGTTTTGCCATTGTAAAGACATCACTTTTATTTAAGCAAAGACTTGATTCACATTTTGCTTGTCATTTAGCATTTTCCTCTGACATCTAGTGGTTATTGGAAAGGTAGATTGTTCTGACTAGTTTCCAAGTCACCTTATGTACTTGACGAGAATGGGTACTGATATAACTACAGACAGAACTGAGAATGAAGACCAAAAGATAATCCTGACTTAAATTTCTTGAGCACTTCATAGATAGGTACTTGACCTATGATTTAATTGGAAAAGCATTTAATCACTTTCCAGTCAATTCCATACTATGCCTTTTTTTCTTATTCTTCCTTCCCACTGATAACTGTGACCCTAGGTCCCTGGCTCTAACAGGTGAGTTTTTTCCTTACCTTACCAAGGCCCAGGCATCTACAACACTTCCTAGCCAATTTCACAAATTGTAACTTAAATGAAATCCTTTATATATGGGGGGCTGAAAACTCTGAGAAATTTTGTGATTTAACCTCCATTTGCCTCAGTTTTCACAAGTAAAATGGGTATGAAATAGCACCTATCTTTTAGGATTTCTGTAAGGATCAGATGAGATAATATTCATAAAGTGTTTAGCATGGTACCTGGAACATAGTATAAATAAGCTATATAAATGCTAACTAATAATAATGATGATGATGATGATGATGATGATTTTATTCATCTTTATTGAGACCTAGAAAATGTTGGAGCAAGGATTTGAGCCCAGGCCTCTTCTGACTTCTAATACAGTTTCCCCCCCCCCCCCCATTAAACCCTGCTGCCTCTCAGACAGAATTACAGAATTTCAGAGTTAGAATGCACTTGACTAGTTCAACTCAATGAATAATAATTCCCTCTTCTATATACCAAAAAAGTAAGTAGTAACCTAGTGATCTTCACATGGACACCTGCTATTGAGAGAAAAACCATTGCTTCCCAATGTATTCCATTCCACTCTTGGTTAGCTTTCATTGTTAGGCAACTTCCCCTTATTTTACTCCCAAATTTAATTATTTTCAACTTCCACCCATTGTCCCTGTTCTCATCCTCTGGACTCAGACAGAACCACCTTAATCTCTTTTGTAAGGGATAGTCCTTAAAATACTTAAATACTCCTATCGTGCTCCCTTCCTCCAACTCTTCCCTTCTCCAGGCTAAACAATCCTAATACTTTCAACTAATTATGTGAGTGGACAAATGACATGTAGATTCTCTACCACATGGATCTTCATCAATATATTCCTCATCTCTGCCATTCAAGACCTTCCATTTTCTATCTTCAGATTATATTTCCAGTCTCATTTCATACTGCTCTACGTGTATTGTGTGTTTTAGTTACAATGGATTATTAGCCATTCCCTGAATTTAATGTTTCATCCTGCTTCTGGACTGGAAACAGTAGATGCTTTGTCTAAAATAGATTATATCTCCTTTTTAAATTCAATTATTACTTTTGCTACCTTTTAATTTTATTTTCAATAATCGAGCATTTATTTTTTTCTCCCTCCCTTACTAGGCCCTCCATTGAAAAAAGAATAAAAAAAGAAAATCCTTGTAATAAAATGCATAATGAAACAAAGCAGTTTCCCACATTGGCCGTGCCCAAAGTACATGCCTCGTTCTGCATTTTATATCCTTTTTCTCTGTGTCATGATATGAGTGGCATATTTCCCCAATGGTACTCAGTAATCATGGTTGATCATTGCATTGATCAGAGTTCTTAAGTCTCTTAGGATTGTTTGTCTTTATGTTATTGTTGTTATTTCATAACTTATTCTCCTGGTTCTGCTTAATTCACTCTGAAGTAATTAATTCAAGTTTCTAAGGTTTCTTTAAAACCATTTTTTCATCATTTTTTATGGTACAATAATATCCTGTCTCATTCACGCTCCGTCCTTCTATCATGTTTTACAGCACAGTAGTGTTTCATTACTTTTATGTGCTATCCTTTGTTCAATCATTCTCCAGTTAATGGGTAATCTTTGAGTTCCTAGTTCTTTACCACTTTTAGTTCTTAGTTCTTTTTATAGAGCTCCTATAAATTTTTTGACATATGGATCATTTTCCTTTTTCTTTAATTTGTTTGAGGGGCACAGGCCTAGTAATGAAATGATTAGGTTAAGGAGTATCCATAGTCTGGTGACTTTAGGGGTATAGTTCCAAATTGTTTTTCAGAATGGCTGGATCAATTTACAGATCCATCAGTAGTGTGTTTCATTATGCCTCTTTTCCCACACTCCATCCAACATTTGTCATTTTCCCTTTTCTCTTTGCCAAACTGATATGAGATAGAATTTCAGAGTTGTCTTAATTTGCATTTCTGTAAATATTGATGATTTGGAGTGTTTACTGATACAGTCATTAAAAACTGGGATTTCTTCCTCTAAAAAAAGCCCATTTATATTCTTTGACTATCAATCTGAATATGCCTCTTACACTTATAAATTCAGATTCTTTGTTTATATTAGAAATGAGACTTTTATCAGAGAAACTTGTAGCATCTTTTAAAACCAATTTATCATTTCCCTTTTAATTTTAGCTGCAATGTTTTTGTAGTTGCAAATAGTTTTAATTTTAAATAATTGAAATTGTCCATTTTCTCTTCTGTGATCCTGTAATCCTCTCCATCTCTTCTTTGGTCTTTATTTCTTACCCTATCAATAGATCAGAAAGAAAATCTCGTCTTTTAATTTGTTCATGATGTGATCCTTTATGTCTAAGTCATATAAATAGAATCCATTTTTATTTTTTACTTTTTAAATTCCTTAAAACCTCAACCCACTGCTATTTTCTCTGTGAAGTCTTTTCTGATTACCCCAATGGTTGTTTTTTTCTCCATTCTTAAATTTTTATATTGCACTTATTTATCCCTCTTTTGTCCACTATTCTCAGCTTTGATTTATAATTAATCTGTATGCATGTTGTATCTCCGATCAGTAAGAAGTAAGTTATTTGAGAGGAGATACTATTTTCTTTATATATTTGTCTTAAAATATGATACCTAGAAAATGACCATAATGCTCCAGATATGATCAGACCAGTGCTACCTTAACCTGGATGTTATAGTACTTTAACACAGCCTGAGATTGAATTATGTTTCTTTTGGACTGAAAACATCATACTCTTGGCTGATAATTAAACTTACAGTCAACTAAAACTCCTGATTTTCTTTCTTATAAAATGTTGTTAATCCAGATCACCACTGACTTCTGCTTTTGTAGTTTATTTATTGGATCTAAGGATATCAGTTTAACTGTTTCTATTAAATTTTACTTGTTTTAATCTTTATTCTGTCCTATGTCTCCCAGACTCATGTAATTCATAGGTTTGATAACTTTTCTATTCTTTTTTTGTTCAAATTGATGATAAAAATGTTGAACAGAACTAGGTCACAGACAGAATTCTCAAGCAATACCACCAGAAACTTCCCTCTAGAGCAACATCAATCTCTGAATCAATACTCTCGCCTCATTTCTCTTACTTTATATAATTTTATTATTAGTCAGCCCTTTTTTCTCAACCTTGTACACAAAGATAGAATAAGAAAATTTGACAAATATTTATGGACATTTATAAATACACACATAGATGACAAACTCATTTAGGAGGGAATGAATGAGCATCTTAGAGAGTCATATAGGAATTAAGATTGTTTAGGTCTTTCTGTGACCCCATTTGGGGCTCTCTTAGCAAAGATACCAGAGTAATTTTCTCCAACTCATTCTATAGATGAGGAAGCTGAGGCAAACAGGATTAAGTGGCTTTCCCAGGGTCAGACAGCAAATTTGTGTAAGACCATATTTGAATTCAGGAAGCTGAGTCTTCCTCACTAAAGGCCCAGCATTCTGTCGTCTGTGCCACTTACCTGTTCATTATTCGGAGGATCATGTGGGAACCAAAATATACTCTTTTTTTTTTTTTTTGCTTTTTGGAGAGCAGTTGGGGCTAAGTGACTTGCCCAAGGTCACACAGCTAGTTTTTGTGTTAAGTGTCTGAGGCCAGATTTTTTTTAAATTTATTTTTTGTTTTCTTGTTTACATTATTCATTTTCATTACATCTCTGAATTACAAATTTTCTCCCCGTCTTGCCCCTGCCCCAACCCTAAAACAGAAATCCCACTGTAAAGCCCCTCCCCTGCTCTGCCCTCTTATTTTCTGGTAGGGCAGGGAGGGTCTCCCTATCCCAGCCCCTGTATATCTTAATTCCTAGTTGCAGGTATTACAGAACTTTAAATTCTAGATTCTTTCAATTCCTCCCTTGTCACCCACCCGCACTGGAAGGACACTCACTCCAATACAGGCTGTGGATGTGTGATTATACAGGACATCTTTGTAGTGGACATATTGTGACAGTGATCATCCGTCTCTCCTTCCTATCCCTCCGCCCCTTGTTCTGTTCTCTACCCTGTCCCTGTCCCTTTACTGAAATGTGTGCTTCCAGCTTCCCTCCCCCAGACCCTGCCCTCCCCTCCATTATCCCCCCTCTCATCCCCACACCCCCTACTCTCTTGTGTGGCATGATGCCCAGTTTAGAGTTTATGCCATTTCTTCCCGAAGCCAAATTCAATGAGAGTAATTGA